>CM059802.1:33131875-33691875 GCA_030435695.1 Brachymystax lenok tsinlingensis | reverse complement strand
TGAATGGCACACATACACAATCCATGTCTCAATTGTCTCAAGGCTTAAAAATCGTTATTTAACCCGTCTCCTCCACCTCAATCTACATTGATTGAAGTGGATTTAACAGGTGACGTAAATAAGGTATCATAGCTTTCACCTGGTCAGTCTGTCATGGAAAGAGCAGGTGTTCTTAATGTTTTGTCCACTCAGAGTACATTATATGACATTTAGCAGAGGCTTTTATTCGTAGGGTGGTCCCAGCGGGAATCGGACCCATGACCCTAGTCTTGCAAGCACCATGTTCTTCCAACTGAGTGACACAGGATAATAGATTGAGGTTAATTTAAGGGACCAAACTTCACATCTATAACCCCCTCCATTTTACACAGATTCATGTTGACAGTGGGTGTTTCTCAATATGCATACTACCATGCTCCACACACTCATGCTATGAGTGCATTCTCCGACGACGTTCTCTTGACTACGTTCTTGTGAGGACGAGAGTGTGGAGAACGCATAAAATATCATTCGCATAAAACACATCATTTGAGAAGCACTCGCACTCCCCCTACTGTATTACCTCACGCTGCTTCTCCCCATTCACTGAACCTTCTTCCAGCCAGGACAATAGACAAAACAAAATAAACACAAAGCAAGCGTTTTCCTTCATAATTATCAGCTAGATATGTGAATCGTAATAATGTAGCTAACTAGATAGTTGAAGAGGCAAAAACGACCTAAAACGAATATTATGCAAGGTCGATGTCAATTCTTTGTGGCAAACTGCCTAGCTAACAGTAGCAGCTAGCCAGTTAGCCCTATTGACTTATTATGGGCTTATGATCTACGGTACGTAGGCAGGTAAACATGCCAAAATTAGCACAGCATGTACTTAGTAACGTGTCAAGAGCAAACATTGTAGTCAGACAACATATGAGATGTGAATAGTTACCATATCATTCCAAAGTCAGTGTATTTTCTCACGCTTCAGCTAAAATAATGGAGCCATTGATTAAGAAATTGTGCATAATTTTTTGCGGCATATTTCTTTGCATACTTTCTGTTGAATCTTGCGTCGATGAATGCTTCACAAAATGGAGCATGCATTCGAGAAGTGCCCTCCGTGCTCTGTTTCGCATACTTTGATTTGGACTCATACTCCAACCCTCCCGTACTCCAATTTACATGCTCTGAGCACGGTAGTATGCATTTTGAGAAACGCCCAGTGTCTGTGGCATCTGTGAGTGATGTGAAGCAGATATTGATGTAGCTAACATTAACATTCATATGACATTAAGAGTAACATGAAGCATGATGTTTTAGTCTGCCCAGAAGCTGCGGATGAAAACTTTATAGTCAATTCTGGCACTTTTATACTGACGTGAAATGTAGATTATGGTGCATTGAAATGTGGAGTGTGCAACGTCACAAAAATACTTACAAAACTGATTTAAAACCGTATCATATGGTTAGTGTCTGGCAACATTACCAGTGCAGTAGGGAAACAGGTGACAAAATAAAACATTTAAAAAGTCCTTGCGTGTCAAAGGTGAGTGATGGGGAGTTGGCGGTGCAGCCTGCCCCCCAACGTCCCCCTACCTCCCCCCTTTAATCTGTCGCCCCAGCACCCAGGCTCTTCCTGCTGGTAAGCAGCACCTGGGCGAAGACGACGTGGAGGTGGGAGATTTATAGACTGTGAGTAGGGTCTGCGAATTGGAATGTTTCCTAAACGCCGGGGCAAGCTAGCCATTGCGCAACATTCAAACAGGCTAATTAACTCTCTGGGGGAAGTCAGTGCAGCGGCTCAGAGTACATACAGAATCACTGTGTTAGGCTGGTCCCCACCCCACTCTCTTTTAAGAAAGCATCTTGGAACACGAGGCCGACGTACGCTCACCTCCGTGTGTCAGATGAGAACCAGTTAATGTGTCAGTAATTGGATGAGGGTTATTTTTAGAAAAGGCTTTTAAAAATAACCTTGCCATGGGTGTTTTTTGACGGCCCGAGAATTCCGCCTGCTGTCCTCTTCACACCACCATCTACCGAAAAAGAACAGAAAGGAGGGAACATAAATTTGAAATACTGCTCCCAGCTCGGGTATTAAGGTGTGTTTCCTTGGCAGTCCCTGTGCTTAGACGGGATTAGGTGAGAGGTGTGGGTGACATCAGCAGGTATGGGTGCTCGGTGTAAGGCTCGTAAAAAAATATACGTTATTTTATTTTTTTAAGACGCCTGGCGGATTGTGCATCTGCAGGCTCGGTGCCAGGTCTGGGTGAGGGGTGAGAGGCTGAAGTGGAGGGGCGGCGAGGAGCGTCAGTCATTAGTGGGGTTTATTGGTGTGCTGTGTAGGAACCCCTGAAACACAGACGCGCAGAGACACACAGGAAAACCGGCCTCAGACAGCAATGTGCTGCAGCCTGCTGATTGCTCCCAGACCTGTGTGTGTGTGTGTGCACATGTGTGTCATGCGTGCATGTGTGTCCCTGCCTGCGCGTTCTCTCTGATAAAACACAGATATTCTATAGTCCCGGGCCAGGCCGGGTGCTGTCCAATGACGTTTGCGCGACACTCTCATAAAATGCATCGCGGCACAGTGGACATTCCTGTCGCTCAGAAACACATTGCTCCCTGAAATCCCTTTGTATATGGAACAAGACAGCCAGGATATACGGCGGTTCGCCATACAAATCCTTCTCCTTCACCTCGCAGCTGTAATGACTGCTCTCAGCATTAAGACCTCAAAGCAGCTCTCCCAGCTCATTGTTTCACTCCATGTAAAATGAAATCAACCACAACGTTTGGGCTTAGAGACAGCTACCTATTCCGTTTCAAGTGGAACAAAGACATTTCCATGCAGTTGAACGACTAATGATTAGCCCATTGAAAGGGTCTTACTGAACCTGCCATGCCTTGTACAGTACACCAACCAGGACAGCAGGCAGGGACACTGCCATGACATGATTCTTAACCTATGATGTGCTGTCAGAGGGTTGTCTCTCAGAGTAGGAGGAACAGCAGCAGGAAGAGAAGCAGGTAGAGGCGCAAAAGTAGTAAGATGAGGAGGAGCAACAGCAGGGGGATGACGAAGAGGAGCAGTAGCAGGAGGATGATGAGGAGCAGCAAAGTAGGAGGATGATGGAGGAGCAGGAGGATGAGGAGGAGGAAGAGCAGCAAATAGGATGAGGAAGAGGAGGAGCAATAGCAGCAAAATAGGATGAGGAAGAAGAGGAGCAGTAGCAGGAGGAGGAAGAAGAGGAGCAGTAGCAGGAGGAGGAAGAGGAGCAGTAGCAGGAGGAGGAAGAGGAGCAGTAGCAGGAAGAGGAGCAGTAGCAGGAGGATGATGAGGAGGAAGAGGAGCAGCAAAGTAGGATGAGGAAGAGGAAGAGCAATAGCAGGAGGATGATAAAGAGGAGGAGGAGGAGGAGGAGGAGCAGGAGGAGAAAAAGCAGTAGGATGAGGAAGAGTAGGAGCAACAGCAGGAGGAATAGTGGCAGGAGGAATAAAAGGCCTGTATTTCTCTCCATGTCATAAGGGGTAAATGAGCAGTTCACTGTGACCAGTGCTGTGGTCAAGCGGTCTGACCCTGGGCTTTGGACGAGCTGTGGTGGGGCAAAGTGACCCAATAAAACACCACAGCAGTAATAAAAAGACATTGCGCTAACACGCTATCTTACACACTGCAGCAGTATAATGCATTATGATGCAGTTACAGTACAATGCATTATGATGTAAAGTATTCACATCCCTGGACTTTTTCCACATTTTGTGTTACAATGTGGGATTCAAATGGATTTAATTGTCATTTTCGGTTAACAATCTACCCAAAATACTTTAATGTCAAAGTGTAAGAAAATTCTAACATTTATAAAAAACAACACATCACTGAGTACCACTCTTCATATTTTCAAGCATGGTGCTGGCTGCATCATGTTATGGGTATGTTTGTAATCGGCAAGGTCTACAGAGTTTGGGGGGGGATAAAACTAAATGGAATACAGTTAAGCACAGGGAAAATCCTAGAGGAAAACCTGGTTCAGCTGAGGAACCTTACAGATGTGCAGGGTACAGAGATGAGGTAGTCATTCAAAAATCATGTTAAACACTATTACTGCACAAATAAATGATTTAGGCTTGCCATAAAGGGGTTGAATACATATTTACTCAAGACATTACAGATTTACATTATTTTATTAATTTGTAAAAATGTGTAAAAACATTAATTCTACTTTGACATTATGGGTTATTGTGTGTAGGCCAATGACACAGCATCTCAATTTAATATTTTTTTTTATTCAGGCTATAACAACAAAATGTGGAAAAGGTCAAGGGGTGTGAATACTTTCTGAAGGCACTGTACGTGTAGGCCTACTTATGCTAGCACATGTTTTATACAAAAACACAGTTAAACATCAATGTATAAACATATTACAATTGTAAATCAGTCCAACCCTTCTAGATGTCAGCTGGGTGTGCAGGGTTCTGTTTCAGCCCAGCAATAGTACACCTGATTCAATTTAACAAACCTAATGAGTTGATAACCAAGTATGCTATTGCTGGGCTGGAAGAGAAGTTTGCTCACCTAGTCGCTCAGGGATCAGTGGAGCAAGGTTGGCGCTTGAGTAATAATAGCCTACGTGTTACTACTCAATTATTTCTTGTTGTTTAGGAATATGATGTCTAATCTTTACATACGAGTTAGCTTATGTGTACATTTTGTAGTGATGAAGTGCTGATTCTTTGAAGTGTTTAAACTTTTAATAAACTATTATTCAAAATGAATTAGTGTCAATGTTGATTAATCACATATCACTATCCTGCAATAAAGAGGGGAAGGGTTCTGTCTCTAATGTTTCTGTGTTGTATTCATAAATTAACTTTTCCTTTTTGTCTAGTTGTAAGGTCTCCAATCTGTTTTATTTGATTGTCATCGTCTCAGTATCAGGGGTTGGAACCGGTTCAGGGAACAGAACAGAAAACCGGGAAATAAAATTTTTCAAGAAACAGAACCTGAACGAAAGTGATCCACACTGTTCCGGAACAGAACCTTTATTTTAAAAGTATGGGAACCGGTTAATAACGTTATTTTACGTTCCAGGCATTTTTTTCTAGTCCCACAAAAAAACACAACAAAAGGGCCTATGCAAAGCCCTCCCTCTGTCACTCAAACTCATTCCAGTATCTACCTGCATGCCAGTTGATAATCTTTGTCAGTATGTGTGTAGGCTACGTCCCCCTCCCTCCGGAGCATGGCCTACTGTAGCTACTGACATTACAGGCGACATTCAGAAATTAGGGAGATTTTTTTATTAGAGAACAATAGATTCACTTTTTCAAATGCTAGTTAAGAATACTATAGCTATCACGTTTCACATTGGATTTATTAACTACAAAAAGGTAAGATAGGTTTTTATTTTAATTCTGGTGCTGCTCTGCACACACAAGATTGTTAGCTATCTCTGGTCTAGCTCTGAAAAACTCTAGGCGGCATAATGTGTAACGTAAATGGAACAAAGTCATGTTCAAGGGCTAGCTCTGGTCCAACGCTAGTTAAACCAACTCTGAAGTTCAAAGACATTCAAAGCGCCTTCATAGAAGCATGTCAGAACAACAAGATGCCCAGCACTTCATGCCCAGCGCTCTCCTCACCAGCAAAATTTGTCGCACGTGATACCCTACACTTGTCTGTCCAATGCATGTACACAGCTTGTGTAACAGGGTTATTTTGGTGATTCCCCTTGCCACTTCATTGTTAAGCCAATGGGTTTTTGGTTTTAGTTTTGTCTTGCCTTCACCTACTCAACATGGCACCTTATTGGCTGGTTTGCGTAGCTTGCTTACGAGGGAGGATGTTTCAGTTAGAATCGTTCCAGTGAACAAGCACCAAACCAGCGTGCGTGAGTGCAGAGTTGAATGGTGAGCCGTGCATTGCATGACGTGCAATTTTGTGCTGTTTCTATCAGAATACATCTCCATGACTGGTGCTACAAGTTGGAGTTCGTGTCGATGATTGATTGTACACAACGCAAGAAGAGTACTGTTACACTTGCCCACTCCAAACATGTAAACAATGTGTGAGTTTACATGTTGAGCTAAATGTTCTCAGTTTAAAATGATACCAGTAGACAATGTAGGAGGCAAACCATATGCCAGATTTTGTACATGCCTTTTAAGTGCAGACATAAACTGTTGAGTACAAATCCAACCCATGTAATTTAGGTACAGTGTGAAAATAAGGCTACAGGAGATGAGCATTACAGGTAACATTATGAGGTAAAAAAAAGTATTCTACATTCTCTGGTTGACATTTAGCCAGCAAACTTCAGCTAACTCAGACAGTACACTACCTGCATTTTTGTTTTTTTTAGCAATTTTTCTATTGGCATTTACTTGGTTAAATCCATGATAAGGCCGTTGATGCGTGATTTCGCCTGGCTCAGAACAAGTTGTGTCGTCTGGTGAAACATTTGTTTCAGAGGTTCGACAGGCAGACAGCGAGGCTTATATTGACCCCCCGCTGTGCCAAACGCTAGGCTAGAAGCAAGGGGAAAGAATGTGTGAGTTTATATAAACACAATAGATGCTTCAGACAGAAACCTGAACATGATGATATTCTTATGGAGGCGCAGTGATAATTTTTAGACGGAACTGTTAGCAGGAATAGTGTGCCTTCTTGTCCAATCAGCATCCAAACAAATCAGGATCCAAACAAACAGTTTTATAATGACACTTATAAACCGGGTGGTTCGAGCCCCGAATGCTGATTGGCTGAAAGCTGTGGTATATCAAACCGTATACCACGAGTATGACAAAACTTTTCCTTTTACTGATCTAATTATGTTGGTAACCAGTTTATAATAGCAATAAGGCACCTCGGGGGATTGTGGTATATGGCCAATATACCACGGCTAAGAGCTGTATCCAGGCACTCCGCATTGCGTCGGGAGTAAGAACAGCCCTTAGCCATGGTATATTGGCCATATACCACATCCCCTCGTGCCTTATTGCTTAATTATAGTACCATGCATAATGATGCAGTTATAGTAAATCAAAATCAAATACAATTTTATTTGTCACATACACATGGTTAGCAGATGTTAATGCGAGTGTAGCGAAATGCTTGTGCTTCTAGTTCCCGACCATGCAGTAGTATCTAACAATTTCACAACAACTACCTTATACACACACAAGTGTAAAGGAATGAATAAGAGTATGTACATATAAATATATGGATGAGCGATGGCTGATCGACATAGGCAAGATGCAGTAGATGGTATAGAGTACAGTATATACATATGAGATGAGTAATGTAGGATATGTAAACATTATATAAGTGGCATCGTTTAAAGTGGCTGGTGATACATTTATTACATCCACTTTTTAATTATTAAAGTGGCTAGAGATTTGAGTCGATGGCCGAACGGCATAGGCAAGACGCAGTAGATGGTATAGAGTACAGTATATACAAATGAGATGAGTAATGTCGGATATGTAAACATTATATAAAAAATTGTTTAAAGTGGCTAGTGATACATTTGTTTCATCCAATTTTCAATTATTTAAAGTGGCTAGAGATTTAAGTCAGTATGTTGGCAGCAGCCACTCAATGTTAGTGATGGCTGTTTAACAGTCTGATGGCCTTGAGATTGAAAAACAGCTTCTGTCTCTTGGTCCCATCTTTGATGCACCTGTCCTGACCTCGCCTTCTGGATGGAAGCGGGGTGAACAGGCATTGGCTCGGGTGGTTGTTGTTCTTGTTGATCTTTTTGGCCTTCCTGTGACATCGGGTGCTGTAGGTGTCCTGGAGGGCAGGTAGTTTGCCCCTGGTGATGCGTTGTGCAGACCTCACCACCCTCTAGAGAGACTTGCGGTTGTGGGCGGAGCAGTTGCCGTACCAGACGGTGATACAGTCCGACAGGATGCTCTCAATTGTGCATCTGTAAACGTTTGTGTATTTTAGGTGACAAGCCAAATTTCTTCAGCCTCCTGAGGTTGAAGAGGCGCTGTTGCGCCTTCTTCACCACGCTGTCTGTGTGGGTGGACCATTTCAGTTAGTCCGTGATGTGTACGCCGAGGAACTTTAAAAAAAAACTTTCCACCTTCTCCACTACTGTCCCGTCGATGTGGATGGGGGGGATGCTCCCTCTGCTGTTTCCTGAAGTCCACGATCATCTCCTTTGTTTGGTTGACGTTGAGCGAGAGGTTATTTTCCTGACACCACACTCCGCAAGCCCTCACCTCCTCCTCCCTGTAGACCGTCTCGTCGTTGTTGGTAATCAAGCCTACCACTTGTAGTGTCAGTTTCTCTGTTAGTAAATTCAAAGTGTTTCGCTCTCGGCCCGTTGAGAGCGCACACTGGACGCCTTGGCCGAGGTTTAGGGTTGATCCGAGCTTTCTGACCTCACAATAGCAGTCAAGCACCCAAGTGAACTGGCTAAATTTGGCTAGCTTGCTAGCTACTTCCAGACAAATTACAGAACATCTCACTGACCACTTTACCCACCCTAGGAGAGCTGGTTAAGCTGTTTTCATGTTATCTAGAGCGTTGGTGAGTGCAACTGTGCTGCTGGCAACAATTGAATTACTTTTTTTGCGATGTTTACTGACACTGGTCATATTCAACGGGTGTTGAGTGGTTTGTAAATTCATCAGTTATTCTGTTCTCTGGTACACTCAGACGAGTGCTCTGAAATCGGAGTGATAGCCAGAGTGAATTTACGAACGCACCCGATTTTTGGTTTAGTTGTCGTCTAAATAAATGTGTTATCACTGCGCTTTAAATTTTTTTTTTTTTAACAAAGTTCAAATTAAGTTCAAATGAGAATACAATGTCAAGACATTTTGTATTTATACAACAACTTAATGTGTTATCACTGTGCTTCATCTAATAGCAAAACCAAATTACCTGGATTGCAGTTGAGATTACATTAAAAGTACATAGTGCAACTGATCAATGCTGTTTGAGATTCTGCACAGATCTTTATATTGTGGAGATCTCCAGAGAGCTTTGCATGCCATCTTGAACGTGCAGGCTTTCTATGATTACATAAGACTTTTATAGTTACAGTAACCTCAAAATGTGGCCATGGATGAGTTACTCATTTTAAGGTTGAATAAGAACTTACATTATTTTGCAAGATAAATGGTAACTTTAGGCTTATTTATTGTATTACAAAAGTTTGTGTTAGGTTGACAACGCAACCAATATCTACATTTACAGGAGATGCCTATTTTGTGCCACTGACTTAGTCTGATTTTAATTCCAGTTTGTCTATGAATTAATAATTTATATTTGGGATTCATGTGTCCATCTCCACCAAAAATCTAAATTAAAGAATAGGACTAAATCAAATCAAACCTTTAAATAAAGTTCATTTAAGTTTAATTTAGTACTATTCTTTAACTTATATTTTTGGTGGAAATGGAGACGTGGTACTCCTGGATTTGCCCCAAACATAACGCTTGTATTCAGGACAAAAATGTAATTTCTTTGACACATTTTTTGCAGTATTACTTCAGTGTCTTGTTGCAAACAGGATGTATGTTTTGGAATATTTTGTATTCTGTACAGGCTTCGTTTTCACTCTCATTTAGGTTAGTATTGTGGAGTAACTACAATGTTGTTGATCCATCCTCAGTTCTCATATCACAACCATTAAAACGGTTTTAAAATCACCATTGGCCTCCTGAGCAGTTTCCTTCCTCTCTGGCAACTGACTTAGGAAGGACGCCTGTACCTTTGTAGCGACTGGGTGTACTGATACATCATCCAAAGTGTAATTAATAACTTCACCTGCTTTATTATTATTGATTTTTTTACACACATCTACCAAAATCGGTGCCCTTCTTTGCGAGGCATTGAAAAACCTCATTGTCTTTGTGCATGGATCTGTACTTGAAATCCACTACTCGATTGAGGGAACTTACAGATAATTGTATGTGTGGGGTACAGAGATGGGGTAGTCATTAAAAAAAATCAAAAACCATGCAACTTATTTTGTGATTTGTTAATCACATTTTTACTCCTGAACTTATTTAGGCTTGCCATAACAAAGGGGTTGAATACTTATTGACTCTAGACATTTCAGCTTTATATATTTGTATTAAATAGTAAAAATGTTTGACAAAGCAAATTCCACTTTGACATTATGGGTATTGTGTGTTGATCAGTTGATGCAAAATCTCAATTACATTTAAAAAAATGTATTCAGGGTGTACTTTGAAAAAGGAAAAGGGGTGTGAATACTTTGAGGGCACTAAGTACTACACATGTTAGAGGGATACTACTATAGTATACTACAGTTTACCACAGAATTCTATAGTAAGTACTGTAGTATTATATACAGTGAGGGAAAAAAGTATTTGATCCCCTGCTTTGCCCACTGACAAAGAAATGATCAGTCTATAATTTTAATGGTAGGTTTATTTGAACAGTGAGAGCCAAAATAACAAAAAAATCCAGAAAAACACATGTGGAAAATGTTATAAATTGATTTGCATTTTAATGAGGGAAATAAATATTTGACCCCCTCTCAATCAGAAAGATTTATGGCTCCCAGGTGTCTTTTATACAGGTAACGAGCTGAGATTAGGAGCACAATCTTAAAGGGAGTGCTCCTAATCTCAGTTTGTTACCTGTATAAAAGACACCTGTCCACAGAAGCAATCAATCAGATTCCAAACTCTCCACTATGGCCAAGACCAAAGAGCTCTCCAAGGATGTCAGGGACAAGATTGTAGACCTACACAAGGCTGGAATGGGCTACAAGACCATCGCCAAGCAGCTTGGTGAGAAGGTGACAACAGTTGGTGCGATTATTCGCAAATGGAAGAAACACAAAATAACTGTCAATCTCCCTCGGCCTGGGGCTCCATGCAAGATCTCACCTCGTGGAGTTGCAATGATCATGAGAACGGTGAGGAATCAGCCCAGAACTACACGGGAGGATCTTGTCAATGATCTCAAGGCAGCTGGGACCATAGTCACCAAGAAAACAATTGGTAACACACTACGCCGTGAAGGACTGAAATCCTGCAGCGCCCGCAAGGTCCCCCTGCTCAAGAAAGCACATATACATGCTCGTCTGAAGTTTGCCAATGAACATCTGAATGATTCAGAGGACAACTGGGTGAAAGTGTTGTGGTCAGATGAGACCAAAATGGAGCTCTTTGGCATCAACTCAACTCGCCGTGTTTGGAGGAGGAGGAATGCTGCCTATGACCCCAAGAACACCATCCCCACCGTCAAACATGGAGGTGGAAACATTATGCTTTGGGGGTGTTTTTCTGCTAAGGGGACAGGACAACTTCACTGCATCAAAGAGACGATGGACGGGGCCATGTACCGTCAAATCTTGGGTGAGAACCTCCTTCCCTCAGCCAGGGCATTGAAAATGGGTCGTAGATGGGTATTCCAGCATGACAATGACCCAAAACACACGGCCAAGGCAACAAAGGAGTGGCTCAAGAAGAAGCACATTAAGGTCCTGGAGTGGCCTAGCCAGTCTCCAGACCTTAATCTCATAGAAAATCTGTGGAGGGAGCTGAAGGTTCGAGTTGCCAAACGTCAGCCTCCAGTATTTTTTCATGTTATCGTTATCAATTGAGGGAAACGCATGAATGCCTGTTAGTCCTTTTAACAGTGCAAACAGGGGTGCCTAATGTAAATACTGGCTTTACGACATCCAGTACTTCAGAAGAAAAACGGTTTGATTGCAGTCGCTAACGTGTACCTAATTAAAGGCTCTAAAGTGACAGTCAGGCTCCCTGTTGAACCATTAACGACTAAACACGCAACTGTGTCTGAATTAGGTACAAGGCTGGGAGCGTCCATGCTGAATAATGGACAGAGGAATCACGTCTAGTACGTTACTAACTGCTCAGGTCAAATATAGTTAACCAGCCATTAGTCTATTAATGGGGTATTTTGCCCTGTTTTTGAACAGGAGATCTATTTACAATGTGTCAGGGTTCTGTGTCGATCTGGAGGACAAAAGTGTTTTTCCTGAGATGGTCAATAGAGGCTTATCTAGAGGGACAGTTTAAGCGGCAACTCCAGCCTGCAATGCCTCTGACATTAGGTGTCATTAATAAGCCCATCGTGTTAGAGATTTTTGCTTTCATGGATACAATGGTGATAGTCCTGGTTGTCAGATGTAGATGTGCTTTTAACCAGGTCCTGGGACTTCCGTTACGTTTAGCGCAACAACGAACACGATAGAGGAACTGGCTAAAGAATATAGATCATTAGTCCCATTTCGACCCATTCCCTATCTGTTCCCGGATAAGGCTTGTGATTCGATGCACTTTTATTTTGATTGGTTAGAGAGTTTGTCTGTAGGACTCGCTTCTAGCGTGAACTGAAACTATATTTCACATTGTTTAATGTAAAAGGCGATTTAAAAAATAACACGTTTGTTTTTTTACCTGACAAGCTTTTTGTAAAAAAGTCACTTACTAATAAACCATTTTTGCATTCAAAATGAAGAGGAATGGTGCAAGTGATCCAAACAAAACAGCAACCTCATTTGAAATTCAGTCAAGCAGGTCAATCGATGAACAGCTAAGCTGTTTTAGTGTCAGTGACATTGTCCTGGAGTGTGTGCATGAGTCAGCAGGGGGAGTAGGCTACAGTTGGTGGTGAGGCCTTGAGACCTCAGAGCAGACAGCGAGAGACTGCGAGAGAGAGAGAGACAGTCAAACAGACGGGGAGCGAGAGAGATAAAAGATAAGGTTGAGAAATGTGAACTGTGAGCACATGACCACACTTGTGAGCTAACACATGAACACACAGTGGCTGCCAGATTAAGGAAACTACAACCTGATTTGTCATTTTTGACAAAAACACATGGTCACATGAATAAAGATACAATCTTCAGAATCAGATTCATAGCTTTCAAATCCATGCAATCCTTAAGTTCTCAGAACACAAAGCTTTGAAATTAGCCTTGACCAGACCCATTTGACTTCGTCACTCAGTCTACTGCCTAGTCTATCCATACTTTAACCGTCTTTCCAGATCCCCTTTTCCAGTGTGAAAATAGTCTCAGGACCTTTGTCCTGGGGGGTGGGCGGAGTCGATGTGGGAGGTCCCCGATATTGCCCTGAGGTTGAGAAGAAACACAGGCCATATTCACTCGGACCGCCCTCCAACAACAAGTGAAAAAAACTAAAACACTAATTTCTAAATTACTTCACTAGGTAGAACCTGTAGCCCCTGTAATAAATTGTGTGACAAGTCCCCCACGCCACCCAGTCCCAAGTTAATCCCATAAATGTTATTACAATTCCTCCCATTGGTAACTGCCTAAAAACACACACACACACACACACACACACACACACACACGTGTTTACATTGGGCCAAGTGATGCTAGCAGTAGCTAAACAAAGGTCAGTCATCTGTCAAAATGAAGGACGCTCCATAAAGCTTTCATTAGTCCGCCAACCCCCGCCTTTATTATTATTTAGCTCACGGCTCATTATGTAGAGTAAACCTTAAAATGGACCCCTGATTAGGACCCAGCAGTAGAAGGCTACATTGTTGCCCATCGCGTCGTGTGGATTGTAAACATTAGTTAGTTCCCCGCAATAAAAACAGACTGTTCATTTATTCATATACAGAGCATTTGCGATTGGTCTTTTCATTGGTTATAATTAGACTGCTATAGTGCATTAAACAGGAGCTAAAAAGTATACAGAAGTACGGGAGGATCTCTAAGGCAGGTAATGCTAGACTGGCAGTTTGCTGGAATTCTCAACCTTGAAACTTCATAACATTTACAATGCAAGTGGTGTCCAAACAACTGTACTTCATTGTGGTGAAACACAAACCGAAAGTATCGATGGGTTAAAACATATTTTTTTGCAGTGTTTATTTTCCCAGCAGTATTAAAGCTTGCAATATACTTCTTCACTGGAAAGACATGCTCAGAGAGATTACATGCAAAGCTTGGGGCGTCAGATTGTTAGTCTTCATTCAACATCAACATGAAGCCACAAAAAGAAAATGATACAATGTCTACTTTGTCCATACTCTATAGAATTTAGGATGATATACCTTTTTGTGCAGTACACACCTATGTGGATTAATGGTTGACAATGCTTGTCTTCTTGTGTGCATAAGTCAGAAAGTAGGTTATCAATTTCCTGTGTTAGCCCATGTCTTAAATTCCTCAAAATGATGCAAGCATCAATCCAATCTAAGAAAACCAAAACCAGCTTTCCAGCAAGTGGTGGTAAATGTACCACGGCAGTCCAGTTTTAACCCCAAAAGTGAATGAGCACGCAAGAATGCACGTACCATGACCTACTGCAAAAGGAAACAGTACTAACTCCATTTATATGTGATTTATGAGCATCATTATCGAAGGCATTTCTTCCCATTTAAACAAACCCATCCTAAAATGTATTGACAGATTATTCTAAATCCTGCGGATATTTCTGTGATTACAGTAATGGCCTAAATTAACCTAATAACTGAAGACATGAAACGATATTTAGAGGGAAAAACCTTCAGGGAAGAAATCTTTCCCCAAAATATTCCTCAAGACATCACTAATGCATTTCATTATTGCGTTTCACTCAGGGGGAATAGGGGAAGAATTCCATGAGACAGACAGACACAGAGTGGGTATCGTCTTGTGTCTGCAGAACTTTTTTAAATTTTAAAGACAGAGGAGATCTTTGCGTGAGTGTCTCTAATTGGCAGCAGAGGGGAGCAGCTGTAAGCTGACATCTGCAGCTGATTTTTTGTGATAAATCAGGTTTGTTTCTCGACTGGCGTGCTTCCACTGAGCTTTCATTCTACTCCCTCTCTCTATTCTCCTGCGCAGCGGAAACCCAAAGACTAGGCGTGGAGGTCTTGAACACTCTTGACCCCTCCACGTTTTGGGTGGCCGGACAACTTGAGCTGTGAAAGATGCTTCCTGGCCAAACTGGAGAGAAAAATTTATAAAATAAATGTGTCTCAATGCACTTCACTGGCTGATAAACATGTGAAGAGACCACCGATAAAAAGGTAGTCCCATCCTGTCCCTGTCCCCCGACGGTAGCAGCTGTGTTACGTAAAATGACTTCCCTATCAGAAAAAGTCTCCCTATAGATCTGTCCCTGCACAACTGTCATTATTCAGTGTGAGAAATCTAACTTGTACAAATACCCCCCAATTTTTTTTGTCACAGACTCAACCAGTTACTGTATATAAAATATTAATGTTAGTAGGTGACGTAAGTGTATGCAATATTTAAACAAGTGAGCGAGAAGCATCTGATGGAACACTGACAGACAAAACCCAGTGGGGGAAATAAGTTATATTTCGGGATATTATAGTTAAAAATATAAAAATGCAACAATTTAAAATATTTTTTCTGAGTTACAGTTCATAAAGAAATTAGTCAATTTAAATAAATTTATGGGCACTAATTTATGGTTTTCACATGAGTGGGAATACAGACATGCATCTGTTGGTCACACATACTGTTAAAAAAGTAGGGCCGTGGATCCAAAAACCAGTCAGTATCTGGCATAACCCCACCGCCACCATGGGGCACTCTGTTCACAACGTTGACATCAGCAAATCACTCGCCCACACAACGCCATACATGTACGTGGTCTGCAGTTGGGAGGCCGGTTGAACGTACTGCCAAATTATCTAAAACAACATTGGAGGCGGCTTATGGTAGAGAAATTAACATTCAATTCTCTGGCACCAGCTCTGGTGGACATTCCTGCAGTCAGCATGCCAATTAACCACTCCCTCGAAACTTTAGACATCTGTGGCTGTCACGTCCTGGCCATAGAGAGCTCTCTGGGTTCTCTATGGTGATTTAGGTCAGGACGTGACTAGGGTGGGTTCTAGTTTATATTTTCTATGTTGTGTTTGTGTGTGGTTCCCAATTGGAGGCAGCTGATAGGATCCCCAATTAGAGACAACGACTATTTAGTTTGTTCTTTCCCCCACCTGTGTTGTGGGATATTGTTTTGTTGTATGTGTGCTACACCTTGTCAGAGCTGTTGTTTATTATTTTGTCATTTGGATGTTCTCTTTAATTAAATATGTGGAACTCCACTCACGCTGCACCTTGGTCCGTTCTTCACATCGATCGTGACAGAATATCCCACCACACCAGGACCAAGCAGCGTGCCCAGGAGGAGAAGCAGTTCTGGACCTGGGAGGAGGGGGTAGCGAGATCCTTCCTTGGCGGGAGTCACCAAGGAGGATGGGAGGACAGCGAAGATGCCAGGGTCCGCGGCCACAGCAGTCCCAGGATTTTTTTGGGGGCACATGGTGCCGGCTCCACGCACCAGGCCTCCAGTGTGCCCTCTCAGCCCGGTGCGTCCTGTGCTGGTTCCCTGCACTCGTCCTGAGGTGCGTCAACGATCCGGTGAAACCTGTTCCATCTCCACGCACCAGACCTCCAGTGCACTGTCCCAGCCCAGTGAATCCTGTGCCGGCCCCCCGCACTCGCCCTGAGGTGCGTGTCATCAGTCCGGTGAGACCTGTGCCGGCTCCACGCACCAGGCCTCCTGTGCGCCTTCTCAGCCCGGTACGTCCCATACCGGAGCCGCCACCGACGCTAGTGGCCCACCTCCTTTCCCCCACCTGTGTTATGGGATATTGTTTTGTTGTATGTGCTGTGTGCGCTACACCTTGTCAGATCTGTTGTTTATTATCTTGTCATTTGGATGTTCTCTTTAATTAAATATGTGGAACTCCACTCACGCTGCGCCTTGGTCCGTTCTTCACACCGACCGTGACAGTGGCATTGTGTTGTGTAACAAAACTGCACATTTTAGTGGCCTTTTATTGTACCTGTGGTAGGTGAACCTGGTGAACCTGTGTAATGATAATGCTGTTTAAATCAGCCTCTTTATAGTCCATACACCTGACAGGTGTGGCATATCTTGGCAAAAGAGAAACAAGCTTTTTATGAGTATGAAGATATCGTTACATGTTGCGTTTATATTTTGGACGATCGTATTGACAATATCACAATTTACAGTATTTGAGCTAGTTGGCTGTGTACCCTCACCAAAATTCCAGTATTTTTCCTTCATAGCTTGTTATCCATCTTTTTAAATAGGGAGCCAATTAGTTTTCAGCACTTTTATTTTCATGACTGATCAAAACTAATTTTCTCAAGGTTCTCGCTTGTCCCTCTGCAGCAGACAAATGGTGAGCAATACGTTTGGAACATCCAATCGCAATACATATTGTATCGGCACCTAAGTATTGTTGCAGACATGCAACACACCAGGGTTCTTTCACCACTACAGCACTGGCTGTGTCCACAATAGTCCTTACACCTGTATTCATACCTGTTGAAAATAACTGGTATAATCCACAGTTAATGAAAAAAAACATTCGGACATGGGAAAAAAGAGCCAAGTAGAGAGAGACTTACAAAGCAATCACAATTCTACCATACAGTCTTATTTTTGTACTACATTGGAATGACAAAAAAAGAAACTCATGCAGAACTGATGATTCTTCCTGCTCACTCTGCTCCAATTGCCTGAGGACACAAATGCACTTGTGGACAGGGGAGCTCCGATTACACAGACTAACCACACTTGGAACACGAGTGAAACAAAGACAACGAGTTACCAAGATCAACATGGGGAACGGATGGTGCGAACTAGTGTGTGTGTCTCACTGTAGAGATGGGAGAGAGAGACAGACAAAGAGCGGAGAGGACAGAAGGGGCCTTGGGTTAACTCTCACAGACGAGGAGAAAACAGACATGAGTGGAGGTGGAGAATGTGCTGGATCACACTCTGCTAGCTGGAGAACTACAGTGTGCTAGCTAGTGTGTACTAGCACAAGCAACAGTGATTGTTCCGCAGCCTATGTGCACATACCATCCGAGACATAAAAATACCATCTGAGACACGCAGACCATGCGGCATCAGCCAGTGGAGGCTCCTTAGAGGAGGAAGGGGAGGACCACCTTCCTCATGGAATTTAATAAAACATAAAAAATTGTGAAACAAAGTTATCCTTTTTAGATACAACTAGAATAAATATATTCACGTCACCACATAACCGATTCAGACATACTGTTTTGCAATGAAGGTCTACAGTAGCCTCAACAGCACTCTGTAGGGTAGCCCAATGGTGTAGCCGGAGGACAGATACCTTCCATCCTCCTCTGGGTACATTGACTTCCGATACAAAACCTAGGAGGCTCATGGTTCTCACCCCCTTCCATAGACTTACACAGTAATTATGACAACTTCCGGGGGACGTCCTCCAACCTATCAGAGCTCTTGCAGCATGAACTGACATGGCGTCCACCCAATCAAAGGATCAGAGAATGAATCTAGCTAGCTAGCACTGCAGTGCATAAAATATGGTGAGTAGTTGACTCAAAGAGAGAGAAAGACAATAGTTGAACAGTTTTGAACAAATTCATTTCTTCCAAAATGAAGGAGAAGCAAGAGAGACGAAGACAGTGGTTTCCTTATTTTTCAGTTTCACTTACTTAGCTAGCAAATGCAGCTAGCTAACACAACCCTGGAACTCTTCCAAGTCAAGGTAAGCTTTTGGTTTTACAAATTTATTGCCACCGGGGCCTGCTGGTGTAAGTGCTAAACTGCTTACTGGCTGTACACTAACTTTACTGAAACGGGGGATAAACACACATTAATTTGTCTAATAGAAACTCTGAATGTGTCGCTGTCTGTCACCTCACATTTCTCTCGACCTGTGTTTTCCATACATTGTAAACTTTCATTCATAGGCTAGGTTATAGCAACCTCATGATGGGTATAGGGACAATTTGAGAATCATGTAGTAGCCTAAACCTACCGATGTTACATTGAACTGGGTGAATGGAATATGAATGACAGTCACCCAATATGCTTTAATAGAAATAAGGCCATGCTCCTGAAAAGTAAAAATCGCCCTCCCTAATTTTAAATGGCACCGACCGCCACTGGCGTCAGCGTGCATAATCTGCAGCTGTATGCTTCTCGAGGTTGAATTGGTCAAAGTAACAGAAACCTAGCCCTACACCTTCCCAACCACATGGCGATGAATGGTTAGCTCAACTAAGGAAGAGCAGGTTGACGTTTGTTGTCATGAGTCTTGCCCTGAAGGCAGACTGAACAGTTTCCGCTAGACGGGACAGTTTTAAAGTCAAAACTGTCTAAATTGTAAAAATGTATAAAAACAAAAACGATATTCAGTCGTAATTTAAGGTTCGCAGTGTGGTTAAGGTAAGGGGTGTGGTTAAGGTTACGT
This sequence comes from Brachymystax lenok tsinlingensis, assembly GCA_030435695.1. Taxonomy (NCBI): domain Eukaryota; kingdom Metazoa; phylum Chordata; class Actinopteri; order Salmoniformes; family Salmonidae; genus Brachymystax; species Brachymystax lenok. The sequence goes on along the minus strand of CM059802.1, from coordinate 33,672,650 downwards.
TTAAAATCTGATTTTATGACTTCGTGGTGGTGACAGTTTGTGACCACTCTGCAAAGCTGCCTCCCGGGAAAGACTCAAGACAATAAATGCCAACCTGAGAAGGAACAAGGGAAGGAAGCAGTTATTTTAATAAGCTTTTTTTCTTCATGGCACAGGAGGAGGAACTCGTTTTTAAAAGGATTTGAGCTTTTGACCATACCGTGTGATCTTGACCATATTAAGCACTAAAATGAAAACTGAATAACAACCGTTTTTGAGCGGCGTTATGAACAGGACCACTGAGTAGTTACTGGAGGCAGGTTGTTTTGCACAACCTACTGCAACTCCACACGGTTGAAGTCGATTTGTGACTGGTCACTCGCAATAAGGGTCCGTTGGCCACTTACGTGTTTGCTGGGCATTTGACAAACAATTAGACATTCAACCACTATGACATTAGGTTTGGTAATGAATTTTGAACAAAATTAATACCGAGAGGCAGACAGACAAGCTTCGACTAGGCCAGAGGGGTATACAACGAAGCAGGTTTGAGGAGTTAGCTAGATAACTATGGTGAACTCTGAGTTCAACTCGGTATAACCGGTCATACAAAAGTGGCTCACCTTTTTTTTGCCAGGTCAATTTCTATGGCAAAGAATTCTTCAGAACGAACCTGCTCCGGGGCAGGCTAACTCACGAGTTGAGGACCAATGAAATCAGATTCCCTCCCGCAAAGATTGCATCATCATCATCACCTTAATTTGTGGAACACGACTGATATTTTTTTTTTTAAAACACAATATTAATATAAAAATACCTATCACATTACACATTAAGTAATGACATGATGCATTTGAAAGTTCACGCACAATAAAACCTTTGTATGACTTTATTTGTATCGATAGGAGTGGGGGAAGCGCTTGTGCATTGATAAGCACACCAAAGACGGGATAAATGATAAGTAATAAAATAAAGACGGCACTTTGAAAGCATATTTCACACCATAGCCTGCTGAATTTGCAAGATCATTTTCTTTCATTTAGATTTTGGCACAATTTGTGGCACAGACTGGCCCGTGGATTAATGTTTCAGCATTGTCTCAATGAAGAGTTTGGCGTTCGACTAGTCATATGCGACATGCACGCGCAGTTACAAACCAGCTAGAGTTAGCGGCAGGTGGACGAGCAATATCTAGGAAAGATATCACATTTTATGAGATCTTGCCGTCTAGGGTAGACGTACATTGTAGTATGGATGAAGCCTGACCTGGAATGTGAAGCTAACTGAAGCTGGTTAGCTTTAGAAAACCCTGATTAGATCTAGCTTGCTTCGTAGGATACCCCTCATTGCTCTCACTCAACTCAATAGAACGCGCATACCTCTAATGCTGAAGACCCAACATTCACAAAACCAGGTTACCCAAAATATTTTTTTCCCCTTTCTGATGAATCACAGGAGAGAAAAATGTTTTAAAATATATGGCCTGGTCCGGTGTATCATTAAAGTATATGGAGCATTACCCATACTGCACATGGCCCGCGGCAGGTTTTTATTGCACGTTTACAACTTGGTGGTGGAATAACAGCAGCGTCTTTGCTGAGGTATAGAGCCTGTGAGCCAGGGAGTTAGGAGGCCGAGTGGTGCACTGGGGACTGGTGTATTTGTCCCAAATGGCACCCTATTCCCTATATAGTGCACTTATTTTGACCAGAGCCATAGGGCACTATATAGGGAATAGGGTGCTATTTGGGAAACAAACATACTGGGACTACATAGGGGCCGGAGGAGAATAAACAGGATCTACTCTATACTCTCTTCTGTCTCGCCTGCTTGAGCCCAGAGCAACACGTGGAGCACAGGGCATGGATTGTGCTCTGAGGATGTTCCTTGCACTTTCCTCAGCCAGCTAAGTGATGGATAGGACAGAAACAGTGGATGCAGTGTAGTAAGGAGCATGGTTGAAATGGCTAAGACCTTCACGATAGTAACCCATCTTACTGTAGGTACTGTAAGAGTCATAACCTCCCAGGTCATAGGTTCCCAAAAAATGTGTGTTAGAAATCTACCATGGCTGATATATCTTAACAAAAACACTAATGGGGATCAGTTTCCAGGGAGGCTTTAACATGACACCGGGCGAGCGTGAAAAATCTCTAAACTGGGAGCAACGGAGACCCTCTCTAATGTGACCACTTCAAGAGGCCAAAGCCGAGCTAAGCTGTGGTCAGTGCCGATTGCCTGGGTGATGGGGTTCCCCATTCTCCCGCCCTCCCACCCCGATCCCTGAGAAAAGCACCCGGCCCCCAACCCAGCCCCCCAGCCCCATGTGTTTTCCTCATTACGCTCCTTTTGCCATTAGAACCACTGTGGCGCTCATTTAACAGTTATAACGCTGCCCGTCGTGCTCGGATCACACCTCTGAGGCTGTAAATACGGGTAGAGTAGGGGTGGGGTGCCGGGAGACATGCGCGGGGGCTCACCGAACACGCACGCTTTGTTCTCTGGGGGCTCCAGTTACCCCCGGCCCCGGGTGTCATTCAATACCGCAACTGTAAATTTTACATTAAGGGTGTGAAATCACAGATGCACATGTCACAGCGGTGTCATAAAGTGAATTTACTCAGTCGGCCTAAACACGGTCTTAACTCTTTAAGTCCCAAGAGGGAGGGAAATTAAAGATATTCATTTTAAAGTAACCCCCAAAAAGTGTGATATGTTGATATGTTTATGACATACCTGGCCCAATTTACTTTATTAAAAACAATAGCCTGTGTAATTATATTTTGCACCCATTCTCTATTATGAAATAATTGATATTTGGACTCAGCCTACAGCTTGTTAAATGCTTAATAGTCTGAATGTGAATAATAACTAAAGGGCAAAAACTAAGAGAGAGAATGACCTTTATAGTTTGAACAAATACCACAGTAGTGGTGTGGTGCATACACAACATGCTGTTCAAGGGTATAGAGTCTGAAATAAAACAAAGCAACGGTGAAGTCTAGGAAAGATATCACATTTTATGAGATCTTGCCGTCTAGGGTAGACGTACAGTAGGCCTATCTCACAACCAGTATTGGGTGTGTACTTTCAGAGACAACAATGGCACAAAGATGAGAGAAGTATTCAAATGAAGCCTCCAATGAGATTTCCATACTGAATGGGATGGCTCAAATGGTTTCCACCGGCAGTGGAAGCTGCACATTCTCACCAGACCAATGACAACCAATGACAATAAACAGTTCCGATGATGTACTTTTAGCATAGGTGCCATCTTTGTTTAAACAGATTGCAGTGAGAGCCTAGGTCTAAAACAGGTTGAAAATGGGATTCTAAGAAGAGGTTTCAAGGCTAGCAGATATAATTTGACTGGATGAGTGAGGTATACAAACTCAAGTTAGAGCTAATCAAAGTGGTGAGTTTATCAGTGTGTTACTTATGCCATGGGAGGAACCAGAACTCCCAAAGGCTCTGAAACTTAGCCAAGCCAAGTCCACCCGTTATACCCTCTAAGAGCATCCTTCTTATCAGGCACTCCAAAAATATAAGAATAAATATTTAGACAAACAGAAAGGCAACTATGCACAGCAACTGGGTCCCTTAAGAGGGCAAAGACTGTCTGTACACTTTGGCGGTGCATAGATTTCCACTTTGTTTATGTTCAAGTACCAAATGAACACGGTGGCTCAAAACAGTGGCAACAGAGGAGCGTGGCTTTTAACAGACACAGTGAAGGAGGTGGTGTGCGGTCAACAGTCTACACAAAAAGCGTTAAATGGAAAACAACAAAAACATTGTCTGGGACATTGTTTGGAACAACAGTGAATTGCACCGGTTTCCGAGATGAAGGACGTCGGGTTAATCCGATACAGGGTGATCTAACCGCCCTGCAAATGCAAAAAAGGCTGAGTTATGACAAATTCATGCATTTCCTTCCCCCTCGCCAGTTCATTTGGCAATGGCTCAATAAATTATAGCGGTGTCACAGCTCCCTGTAAGAGTATTCCCTTGCTTTGGAGTGAGGGAGCCAGCATTAAGACTGGTGGCTTGTAAACTGAGCTGATAAGTTTAATTGATTGAAAAAAAAATTATGTGGCGTAGTGAATTGGGGCAGACAGCATGGATTTATCTCACAGCCTCCATAAGAACATAATATTGTGGACATTTTACAGCACGGGGGGAAATTTTAATTGTGGCCACAAAAATGATTTACCTTGTGTTGACTTAAATTACAGCTCTGCGCCAAAGCCCGGTTTAATTCCACTCTGAAGAGATGTTGGTTAGAGAGGCACAGAACAAATTTTTATAAATTCAAAAACTATGAGAGCCATTATTGTGTGGCTGTTCCCCAGTATAATGTTTATTTAATTCTACAAAAATGTTATAAATATTCTACATCATACTATTTATCAAAAGTTGTTCAAGCCATTGTCAGAGCTTTCTCACCAAAAAAAGTGACTAGTCTTTTCTGTATGGAGCTCTATGAAAACACTGCCAAGCGGTCCAGCAATGTGTTACAGAAAGCCAAGATGACTGGGCCACAGGGCAAAGGATTGAGCACAATCCTACAGGATGTGTAGGGGCAAAGTCAAACAACTGCTCAGATATCTACCAAAATCTCATGATTAGCAGTTTGATAAAACACACCCATTGAGTGATATATTTTTTTCATGTACTGCTAATATTCTATATTAATATTTGACAGTATTTTGTTAAGATTGTATATAACTCAGTATAAAGCTAATAGCTTGTAACACATTCAATGGATTTAATTTCTAGACTAGTCTATAGCCAAGACACAAACAGGTTACTACCAGGCTGATGCCAGTCAGGCCTCGTCTAACCTCGTCCCCAGGCTATTGCGCACAGCGCATATAATCCTGGGACAGCAACGATTCAAAATTGGCCTTAGTGGGAGTGACCATATAATTCTATGCGAGTGACTTTATCGAGTAAAGTATTTGTCATTTAATTTTAGCGAACCACACGCTGGGGAGGGTTGGGGGAAGGTGTTGGGGGAGATGATTTGTTGGTAGATTAAGCCAATGCCTATGCGTCGGGACTTCTCACTATCTTTCTATATTGGTTGAGGAAGGCCACATTTCATCGTAAGTGTCTGAGAACGAGATTAGTCCCTGTTAATAACACCTAGGTTCTTATTCGTATTAACCACGATGAAATCATTTTTCGCTAAATTGTGCACCTTTGAAAAATATTTGTAAAAGTTCACCACAGTGGTCCTAACGATAAGTAACTATAACTGCTTTAGTCATTCCAGACCAGCCAAACCTGGGAAACAGTGGACTAGTTAAACGCTGCCCATCCAAGACCACACCTAAGCCTGGTTATCCATCTGGCTGTCCTGGAGAATTTACAGCACAGGCCAAAACGCCATAATTTAGTACTTTTACTGGTCCTCAGCCGAGGGGATCGTTCACTGGAGTTTTTGCTAGGCTAGACCACCTGCGAGGGTCTCCCATCAACACAACTCAAACTCTGGAGGGACAGGCGTCATCCGTCTCTATTAGATTACCTTGTCCTGACACTAGATGAAGTGGTTAAACTGCCCCTCAAAAGCATGATCAAAAGCTAAAATAACAACAATAAAATGACATTTGTAAAGCGCTTTTCATTATACAGAATCATCTCAAAGTGCATAAAATAAAAAACAAATCGCTATGGCCAACTCACATTAAAAACGGACGATTGCATAGACCTCTATAAGAATACACTGATTCAAGTTTCCTGAGTAACAGGAAGAGAAAGGAAGTACTAAACCTTCCTTTTAGCGATTAGGTTCCACTTCCCACATTGATCTGCTTGCACTTACACAAAAAGGTGGTTTAGATAGATGCCTCTACATTTTATATATTTTTAGTTTCCCATGCAAACGCATTAGATAACATGGGTGTGACACCGTTAAGTGCTGTACCAGAGACTATTTGACCAGACTGTAGATTGTGTTTAACAGGTCAGCAGATCCTCTCAACAACAAAACTCAATGAAAGTAACAATATGACTCCTTTCCAACATTCTTCCTATTTAAGATGAACACCAGCCAAAGCAAGATCAATTGCTGGATCTTTCATTTGCAGGTTCTCTATTGATTTGGCTTTTTTTTTTTTTTTAATCAAATTTCCAAGTTAATAAAACACCTTTCAGTCTTAAGGGAAAAAAGGAGAACAAATAGAGATCAAAGGGAAGGGGGATCAGTGGAGTGTGTCAGACACTGGCTTTCAACCCTGCTGCATTTCTAGCCTCTTGATAAGTTAAAGCAAGATGCAAAGGGGCCCAACAGAGTGAATCAGGGGAAACCGCAGTACTACTGTTAGATCAACTATTGGGCCCAATGACACAGGTCCCTGGGCTATTGTCACCAGAGGGTCACGGTGGCAGTGGCTTTGAAGTCCTCTCATTATTAGCTCCTGTTTAAACATCCGTGAGTTTCTTTGACACTCCAATGAACCTTGCCAGTCAGCCAGCAGTTAAAATGTACAACCAAGCAAGAGTCACCGGGAGGTAAAATGCAGAAAAAAAAACAAGATGAGAGGGAGACGTTTATGCAAATCACGTGGGGTTGAGAGGCGCTCGAGACTTGGTGGATACGAAACCGCTGAGGCCTTTTGTCGAACGAATGCAGCTTTGTGTTTGGTCTTGTTGCTAAGCATCTCACTGCGAGGGAGGCAGCCAGGGCATCTGACGGAAAGATGTTTGGCCCGTTACCCTTTGGATGCTTGTCAATTAGCCAAGCAGATTTTTATCAGACGCCACAGGTGAACTGCTCCAACGTGTGCACCCTGTGACCTCCCATTCGCAGTGTGAGGGTAATTCTGCATAATGAGGCTGGGGGGTACGAATCTTAGCACCCCAGCCAAATGGGACCCCGTCAGCTCCACCTGAGGAACACCTTCCCTTCCTCATTTCAATTACAAACACATGTTACCCTGTAGGCGGAGGGAGGACCTCCAAAATACACATGCATCCTCTTTCTTGCTCTCTCGAATTCACTGGTTAGTGAAACCCAGAGGCTGGTAGTATGTGACCAATAACAGAAAGAACCCACTGCAATAAAACTCTTTATAGTGAGTCAGAGTAGCATGCTGTCTCTCGTGGGAGTTATACATTCACTGGTACCTCAGATAGGGTAGCCTAGCTACTGTACAAAACAATTCCTGCACAATAGAGTCTAATACAATCACTAGGTGAAACAGGATATAAAGCTGGTGCTGGAACGCTAATGCTCCACGTGACGACAGGAGAAGAATCTCAGAGAAGGCCTGGCCAGGCAGACCGGAGGAATGTGCGGTGAACGAAAGCCACAACCATGTATTAGCCAACACAAATGTCGTACTGCCTTTGGTGTCTTCCGTTGTCATGGACTAATTGGAGGGATGGTTTAACAAACATGGCATAGTGTTTTCTTTGCAATATAAACAAAACGAATTACAAACTATCAAAATAACTGTCCTTGGTTTGTTTCATTCCTTTCTTGACATGTTTTTGGAGTTCTGAACTTATTTTTTAGCCCTTTCCAGACAGAGTTAATCATGGTAGCCAAATAGGAGGTCTGCTTTCTCCTTTGGTCAGCACTGAACATCCTGAAACACAGCTCGGCTAGGTTGACACACACACACACACACACACACACACACACACACACACACACACACACACACACACACACACACACACACACACACACACACACACACACACACACACACACACACACACACACACACACACACACACACACACACACACTTCAATTACTGGACATAGGAGGAGGAGTGCTTGATTGTGGTAGTTTGTAGACAAAATAGTTGTGCAAAAAGATTTGCTTCCAAATAACTCTGCTAGAATGCAGTGCATATGATGCCAAGGTAATAAAATGTCAAGCTAAAAACTGTAAAAACAAAAAAAAGGTCACCAAAATGGGTCAGCCTATCACTTTGATCACATCCACTGGGGTACTTCGATTCTGTGCCGATTAGACTATTGTATCTCGACCACTCTGACTCGACTCTCCACAGCAGGCTCCTCCAGACAGCTCTTATTGACTAGCTCCCCCTAGTGTCGGGGCCTCAAACTCCACTCTTGGCCGGCTGTGCTGAGTGAATTTTGGTGTTCTACAGAAGTAAAATAATATTTAACTTTATGCATTGAATTAAAGTCAGACAAAAATAAATACATTTAAAAATAAAATGCACAAAAAGATAAGTCATTGGGAGCCTTCGGGTTGTGGTTTGAGAAAGCTGGCCTATACCCAAACAGCATAGTCTCTCTCACAAGTCAGAGAATTGTTTCCCAAAATATTAAAAACTGGACTGTTATGTTAAGAGTGGAAATGGAGGTTACTCCCTGAGCTAGACAACACTGTCCTATAAAGCCACTGACCCCTCATCCGTTTCACTGATCATAGAGGAGAGCGCTTGTCCTCAATAGCACTGCCCTGGGTCACAATTTGGCTAACTGTCCAGACACTAAAACAAGGTCCAGTGACTTTAGTGTTATCCTCCAGGCAGCGTGAAGGGTTTGACCTCCCTAAAAGTTCCTCACTGACAGTGTTGCTGAATACTTATCATGTATGTTAAATCTTGGTTACGCTTCGCTGGGACGGAACAAAACAGAGCACCTGAATTTTAAGCTAAGGTCACCATGAGTTGGATGGAAAAGGAATCAAACTGAGAATAACAAAAAGAATAAGGGTGGCCTTCAGATTTTTGAGAAACGATTGTTTTGAGGGACATTTTATAGGACAGCATAACTTGTGTGGTACAATCCTTTTGGAGGTAAAGTTGGGTTGTCTCAGCACTCTATATTTAAAACCATGCAGCACATGAATATCTAAATCGATGCCATTTAGCAAGACTTCAGCTACCTGTGAGAGCATAGGAAGTTATAGTGTTTCGAGGTTTTAGACAACCTCACCGCTTTTTTTGTTGTTTTTATCTTAGTGAGCAAACCTGTCATATTTCCTTTTGTCCAGAAACCCATGTATTAATAGATCCCACTAACATATTCAGCATAGCCCCTCCATTAAAACATGTTGTTTGTTGGTTGTCACAGTCTAATATACATCCCCACCTATCCACGTGATTTAGTATTCACAATGAGAAACCCCATTGTAAAACATGCGCATCTAATATATTATTTAACCATATTCCCTGGTAATAAAACACATTTTCACCCTCTTTTGGGTTTTCCAGTCTTGTATTTCCATTATTTTCTCTTTAATCATTAACCACTGCTTTGTATGGGACACGTTTTCTCCCACTCTCTGCTTAAAGATTTAAAAATGGCCACCTCGTCAGGATATGCCACCCGTGCTGCTTTGACAGACCTGACAAAGGAAGTGTGAGGGGGATGTTTTACCTAAAATCTTAAAATCTGCAGAAAATTCACCTTATTTCTGGCTACCTCCCATCGCAGCGGCACAGTGCTTCGACTGCAGTTTGAGGAATGGCAGTGCTGAGTGTGGATTTTACGTTCTCTCGGTAGGCTGATAATAGGGGGAGTGCACACACACACACACACACACACACACACACACACACTTACATCCAAACACCATCCAGTATTAAACAATGTAAGTCTAAAGCAAAACACATCCATCCTTAAACATGCTTAATAACAGAAGCAAAACCCCACAGACCGGTTGTTTTAAAATCAAGGTGACTTGTCTAACAAAGCCTTAATCAGTTCCATATGAAATTTCTATTTCATACGAATGCTATAAAAACTGCCACGCTGTGACAAAAACAGGTAAAGATATATTCGCCATATTGAGTGCTATGTTGTGGGGAGATCTCAGATTTCATTGCGCAGTAATTGCAGGAGTTACCCAATGCAAGTGAACGCACGTTTGCGATGTGTCCATTTAGTCCAGTACCAATTGCTGTGTGGAAGTAATCCTGTGCCCCAGTTTGGCTGCACCACGCCACATCACCGCAGTCGGTTTGTCCCAGTTATTCAAGTGTTGTTGTTGGTGTATTTAAATACAGTGTGGCTGTGGTGGTGTGTTGGAGTCCCTCGTGGGCTGATATGCCCCACGATGCCAACAATGACTAATGTGTTGCCCCCCTAAGGAGTCGTCCGGGTGATTAACACGCTATAAGAACGAGGAGCAAAGCCGTAACGGGCTACAGGAAACAGCCTGGTATTGATACTGTATCGTATATCAGTGTGAGTCCAATTCAACAGGCTACTGTCTGGGTCGGCACGTGCTTTGGGACGAGAGGGATTTTTGTATTTGTTATATTGTAGCAGACGGTGTGCAGAGCCCTTGTGGGTCTCAAACCTTGGTGTCCCAGCCCATAGGCGAACTCACTAACCAGTGTCTTGCGTTTGTCACGTGTGACTAGTGCCTAAACTCACCAGGAAAGAAGTGACATCAGCCATGAACGGCCTCTCTTACTGCACGTCTTTGCTCAATGACAAAGCAACACCTGCGAATCCCTGTGTATGACAGCGATAGATCACAAGGCCAGACTTCAAGTTCATTTGGCAGTCATTGAGCCGGGGAGGGAGGCGGTGGCAGGACGGAGATGTTAAAACTAATCTGGTTGTCATCTCCGGGCGTGCTCTCAGGATGTTATGCGCTGGCTATGACAAAGCGGTGGCGGCGGCAGCGCCAGGCCTAATTGCCTGGCACCTCGATAAGGAATGTGTGTGTGGTGTCAGAGCCCCCTCCTTAATTATATTCATTATGAGAGCGTGGCTCATTACGAGATGAGAGGAGGGGACAGGAGGGTAATGAACAGCACCCGACCCATGTCCTCCCAAGGCTGACAGCCAGGGATGAGAGAGGTGGTCTCGGGTCTCCTTGAAGCAGCCGCAGAGAGAGGATGACACACAGAATGAGAGAAAGAGAGAAAGAGGAGTGTGTGTGTGTGTGTGTGTGTGTGTGTGTGTGTGTGTGTGTGTGTGTGTGTGTGTGTGTGTGTGTGTGTGTGTGAGAGAAAAATAAATTGTGTGAGGGAGAAAAAAAATTGGATACAGGAAAGAAAGATGGGGCGAAAAGAGAGTGGGGGGAAGCGATAATTAGCATATGATGGAGCTAATAACAGAGGGGGTGGGGCGATGAAGGGGAGATCATTTAGAGGGAGATATCAATCATAACAACCAGAGTCGCGGCGAAATGGAAGATATAGATCAATAACTGCTTTAAAAGGGATGGAAGATATAGATCAATAACTGCTTTAAAAGGGATGGAAGATATAGATCAATAGCTGCTTTAAAGGGATGGAAGATATAGATCAATAGCTGCTTTAAAGGGATGAAAGATATAGATCAATAGCTGCTTTAAAAGGGATGGAAGATATAGATCAATAGCTGCTTTAAAGGGATGGAAGATATAGATCAATAGCTGCTTTAAAGGGATGGAAGATATAGATCAATAGCTGCTTTAAAGGGATGGAAGATATAGATCAATAGCTGCTTTAAAGGGATGGAAGATATAGATCAATAGCTGCTTTAAAGTGATGGAAGATATAGATCAATAGCTGCTTTAAAGGGATGGAAGATATAGATCAATAGCTGCTTTAAAGGGATGGAAGATATAGATCAATAGCTGCTTTAAAGGGATGGAAGATATAGATCAATAGCTGCTTTAAAGGGATGGAAGATATAGATCAATAGCTGCTTTAAAGGGATGGAAGATATAGATCAATAGCTGCTTTAAAGGGATGGAAGATATAGATCAATAGCTGCTTTAAAGGGATGGAAGATATAGATCAATAACTGTTTTAAGGGATGGAAGGGGGATAATTTGCCTGATAAGTACGATGGGGGCCTCTGACAGCAGAGGCAGACAAACGAGCGGCAGCATCTCTCCCCCCTGAGCTGCAGATGAGATGGCAGCGTGCTCTGGTGGCTGGCGTTCATTCTTCCGAGGGTCGGGGAAGCTGCAACTCCGGGCCTCCTCCATTCCTCTTGGCAGAAAGCAAAATAAAAGTCACCAGCGAACGATGGTGCAGCGGCGCGCTGTGATAGCAGCCATCCGTTAAGGGCAAATTGGACTGTCACCCTCAGTGTCATTTCCCTGCCGGGCGGATGACAGAGAGAGGGGTATTCACAGGGTGATCACACGCAGCAGCAGGGAATGTTCCACAGAATTAACTCCTAACGTGGGGGTGTGTGGGGGGGAGAGAGGGAGGAAGACATTACAGAGAGATGTAGGGATGGGAGGATAAACAGGCGTGGAGAAAAAGGCAGCTTCATGCGTTTCGATAAAGAGATCTGCCATGTCAATGTGTGTCGTGTGGTTTAAAAACACCTCGTGTTTTGTCAGGAGGATATTTGTCATGACACTTGGCTCGTGATCATACCATTTTAGCATAGCTCAAATTGTTATGTATGCGTTTACAGAAACATGAGGTTGCGGTTCTGGCGTTGATTGTCTTGAAATAAGAGAACCATGGTCAGATAAGGAGGCCATGATGCCAAGTCTTTTCGCAACCATAAAACCCACAATCAGCACTTCATGTGTCAAAGGCAACCGTAATTAATAATGACATTGTGTACACACAACAAATGGTTATCTAAGGAGCGGAGACGTGCTCTCTTACAAACAAAATCACATCTAGTAGACTAACATGTGCGCGCACACACACGCACGCACACACCATGAATACAAATCTGGAATGGATTACTCTAAGTATGATGTTAAATGTAAGGAGTTAAAATGCTTTGTGTGTGTCACGTGCGTGCCTGTGTTTGGGTTTACAGGCACACAACCATAAACCCCTCCACACACACACACACACACACCACTCTCTATTCACTCACTTAAATATTTATAAAGATTGCTATTATTGTATTAACTATTTATTGATTTATAATTTAAAAGATTTATACTGGTCCATTAGAAATGTTCGGGAAACGACTTTCCCCTGGAAGAGATGTCAGGGGCCATTTATTGTATGTGAATGTCAAATCTAGCCTGGCTCAGCCCCTCGGCATTGAGAGAGAGAGACCGCTATACCGGACGACCTCTTTCAGAATTCATTTCATTCCGGTTGGAGGCTGCTGAGCCAAGCGTGGTTAGTTCCCGCTGGAGGGGGTCATGCTCAGTCGGGCCAAACTGTCCCACAACAATGAGAATGGATTGCCCCGGTTCCATTTATTCATTTACATCTCCAATCCATTTTTTTGCTCCTGCTTCATTCCAGTTGTTTTCTGATCCCCCTTTTCTCGCTCACCTTTGCTGTCACGGGTGGTGAGTGACAGCAGAGTCGAGTGGGCGATAGTCCTTGTTACACTTTGAGGCAGCCATTATGGGATTTTTCAGTTTCCATCTTGAAATGAGGGTTTTGGTTGTATTAACCCTGATGGAAGTTAGAGCAGTCTTCATGAGGACATTCAGGCCTGGGCTCTGCTTCTGTGACATCCAACCATCATGCCATAAAACCTACACAAGTAAAATAGAGTTAAAAATTAGACTCAAACTATAGGAAGTCCCCCGTTTGAGTACGATCCATTCAGGTGAAAATACCAAAGTCAAAGAGCCGATCAATCCCAGAATACATCAAAAGAGCAAATGTGACATTCAAGTAGACAATATCAGTAAGATAACACGTGACCAGATTGTAAGTTTGTTCATGTTATTACCCCATCGGTGCTTTGACTTTGTGACCACACAGCTGTTTTACAGACCTTTCCGTTTGTAGAATGAGAAGATTTTTTTTTTTTAATAATCATGAATATCTCAAAATCACGAACAAAACAACTGTTTCGAACGCACACAGTGCCCAGTTTGAACGAAAAAAGGCTGTCCTGTAGTTAATATGAATGAAGGAAGTGAGCAATTTGTTCTCTCGTTAGGGATTCGGAGAGGGCCGACATGATGCCAGATGAAGAGTGGATTCATCATAATTCCCTTCGGCCATCAAAAGAGAAGGAGGGGTCTGTGGCAATGGGTCGACGCGGCGGGTAGCGCTCATTCCATAGGTTCATTCTGCACGGCGAGCAGACGTGAAAAGAGGAACATGTTTTCTTATGGTGCCGGTGAATGACAAGGAAACCATTAACGCCAAGGCTTCAGCCAAGGGATTAAGTCCACACATGCTTGGCTATTATTCAAGCTAATTAAGTCATTTTTGGGGCAGTTTTTTTTAGTCCAGAACAAAGGCAAAAAAAGGAACAAGGAACAGCTTAGCGGGTTTGCAGAGCCGGCAATATCCTAGAAGGGATATGAATGTGTGTTTTGTTACTTTGTGTGCTATTGCAGCAACCTAATTTAATCCGTTGCTCAACGCAATCTTCGGTTACATGCGTGTTAATCACATTAGGCCACATCTATTCATGCCCTCACTACTCTCTCCACACCTGGCCCAGAAAAAAGGAAACGCTAATTTGAGGAAAAGCATATTATTGGTGATTGTAAGCCATTATTGGACCATTTACTAGCCAATGTTCCTTCAACCATAGAAATTATATTCCTTTTAGGCACTACTGAATGAAAGGCAGTATGTGTATTCAGTCAATCAATGATAGGCAGTATGTGTACTCAAATCAATAAACCAAAATCAGCCAATCAATCAAAGAATCCACCAAAGGCGTGAAACTGAGTCTACTACTCCCCGACGTCAATGTTAACAACCGAGGGAAATTGTTAGGTAGTGCCCCTTATGGTGGTAAATAAACTGCCCAGTACATCTCTGCAGTGGGATTTCACCTAAAAGCACCTTGGAGAATAAAAGGCAGTTGGCTGTTCAATGAGGAGAGGGCACAGTAGTGAGAGAGACGTCCCAGAGAGAGAGAGAGGGTGGAGGGAGGGGAGAGGAGAACATCACATCACTGGTTTTACACTCCCACCACATATCGCTCAGGATTGCACCGGACATCTGACACGCGCCATGCAGCCTACAAGGCAGACATGCGGCTTGGGGGTGGGGGGGTAGTCTCTCTCTGGGGCTGGATGGCGTGAGTGACAGGCGGATGGCTGATGGGAAGAGACGCCTCTAATGGCCCGTGAAGTGGAAGACCTCAGGAGACAGCCACAGAGAGCATCTGCCTGTCTGCTCTGGTCATGCTCTCTGCCTCAAACACACACACACACACACACACACACACACACACACACACACACACACACACACACCAGTGCGACAGAGAGAGAATGACTGGAAGAATCCTTACAATAACCATCAACCACTTGTTGGCAATAGCCTAACATCAACCAAAAGTGCAGCGGTTTCTGTGAAAAAAAGTTCTACACAGGCCTGATTGGCTCCTCAGACAGACAGTCAGAGATAGAGTGAGACTGCTTGAGTCTTAATTGTGTTTAGTCTGACGGGGGAGTGCATCCAGTGTGTGTGTGTGTGTGTGTGTGTGTCTCAGGCGGAAAACAGAAACGAGGGACTTACTATGTCTGATGTGGCTGGCTGTAGAGAGTCTGGTGGAGAGGAGAGCTGATACTGATCCCACTGTGCAGCCAAGAGGAGCAGAGGACAGGGACGAGGGAAGAGGAGGAGGAGAAAGAGGAGTGTGATTTCATAACACTTTACTTAAAGATTGAATCCACATTTGGGGAAACAGCGCCACTGTTCACCCCAGCGCCTTTGTTATGTTTCGTTCATGAAACGGAGGAGTCGAGCGTCTAGCAGCGTGGTAAAAAAACTGCAATGCAGAAAGTTGTTCTATCGCGCCTGAAAACGGTGTTCGCTGTTTTCAGTAACTTCTTTGTTATTGTAAAATCCCAAACAGACGTGGCAGTTTCACCAATTAAGGATTCTAGCTTTTAAGCAAACAGATATAATGCCTTATGGACATTTATGAGCCTTAAGTCATACAATGAGTTAACCGCATAATGCATCTTGTCTGGTAGCTTTAGCTGAAGATTCATACAGGCACAACGCTTAAAGAGCACAAAAGCATCTCAAAGTCAAACGGAAAGAATGGGCCGTGCACACACACCTGAACAGCAACTGTTGGGGGCCCACTCATTGCATGTCGAGGTGATTTGAGCTGCAGCTGTTGACCAAGCCCAGACCTGGCAGCACCATGGGGTCCCGTCACACTCAAACACGCTACATTACACAACACACACACACACACACACACCTCTTAAGTGTATTGTGAAACCTTACATGGAACACTTTTGAGCATGTGCGGAAATCACAGCCAAACGTCAACTTGCAATAGAACTATGGAGTCGATCACAATATGGAGCTTTATCACAAATCCCACAATGATCTTAGATGAGTAGCATCTACCTTTGAGATTGATAGCATTGTCACCAGTGTGTGTGTGTGTGTGTGTAGCCAGTGATGTTGTGCCAGACACCCCGAGCACTGGTGGTTAGGCACATTTTTATTCCCCCAGCTCTGCCCCACATTCATTTTTCTCCCCCCTTCCTTCTCCCCTCTCTCCTCCTCCTCCTCCTCCTCCTCCTCCTCCTCCTCCTCCTCCTCCTCCTCCTGGGACCTCTGTTTGCCTCCTAATGATCCTCTGCCTTCTGTTTGTGGCTCTCGTTCGCCCTGTGAGAAAAAACAGTAACTCCGAAAGCAAGCGGCTTCTTAATTTTCCCTGACAGCCTCCTTTAAACATGCAGGCCGAAATCCACGCTCTAATTGAAAGCACATTCCTATTCCAAACAAATTAAGCACAATTAAGCCCTCTGAGTTATGAGCATCTATCACTGTGCGATGTTTGGGTAAAAATCACCACGTTTAGATCAAAGTCCGTCGACCCCTTTGCTTAATTGCCTCATTAAGACCCTTTGCTATGGGTTCATAAATACGGGCCTGCTAGTTTCATTTGGGAATTACTCTAAAAGACAACCCTTAAACTAATCGCTTCCACATTTCCATAAAAGGTTCATCTGTTTTAAGTAGAAACAAAATTAGATACTGAACATAATTTGCTTGTCTTTTTATCTTCCAGTGTGATTTATCTTTTCATTAGAAATGGAGAGAGGAAGAGGCGAAAACAGAGGGTTTACTCCATCCAAAAATCGGTCCGCAAAAATAAGAACACGAAGTGAGGAATTTTTGTATGAAGGTCAATGTGAGTGTGTCAAATATGGTCAATAATAAAATGTTAAATGGCTAATTTGCTAAGTGAGGCTTATTTGATCGAAAAGAAGTTCTGTAATGGTTAGGTGGTTACAAATGCAGTGATATAAGTGGATGCACGTGCCATTTCGGCAACTTTGGGGGGGAAACGACTTTATATCAGAGTTGTGCCTGTTGTTCACGAGCATATCTCCCCTCTCATTGGCCAGAATGGTCCCACCTGATGTCCCCTTCCGCCTGCCTTCCAACTTTCAGGACATGTGTTTCCATTGTTAGAGTGGTCAGCTTATGGTACGGTACGGTAGAGGGGCAGACAAAGGTGTGCGCTCCACCGTGGCAAGGCACAAACCTCCAACAAACGCACCATGGCAAGAGAACTGTTTAATACACCATTAACATCTTGTTACCCAAAACCAGCAAACAGTTACAGTGGGGGAAAAAAGTATTTAGTCAGCCACCAATTGTGCAAGTTCTCTCAATTAAAAAGATGAGGCCTGTAATTTTCATCATAGGTACACTTCAACTATGACAGACAAAATGAGGAAAAAAAATCCAGAAAATCACATTGTAGGATTTTTTATGAATTTATTTGCAAATTATGGTGGAAAATAAGTATTTGGTCAATAACAAAAGTTTATCTCAATACTTTGTTATATACCCTTTGTTGGCAATGACAGAGGTCAAACGTTTTCTGTAAGTCTTCACAAGGTTTTCACACACTGTTGCTGGTATTTTGGCCCATTCCTCCATGCAGATCTCCTCTAGAGCAGTGATGTTTTGGGGCTGTCGCTGGGCAACACGGACTTTCAAAGATTTTCTATGGGGTTGAGATCTGGAGACTGGCTAGGCCACTCCAGGACCTTGAAATGCTTCTTCTGAAGCCACTCCTTCGTTGCCGGGCGGTGTGTTTGGGATCATTGTCATGCTGAAAGACCCAGCCACGCTTTCATCTTCAATGCCCTTGCTGATGGAAGGAGGTTTTCACTCAAAATCTCACGATACATGGCCCCATTCATTCTTTCCTTTACACGGATCAGTCGTCCTGGTCCCTTTGCAGAAAAACAGCTCCAAAGCATGATGTTTCCACCCCCATGCTTCACAGTAGGTATGGTGTTCTTTGGATGCAACTCAGCATTCTTTGTCCTCCAAACACGACGAGTTGAGTTTTTACCAAAAGGTTCTATTTTGGTTTCATCTGACATTCTCCCAATCCTCATCTGGATCATCCAAATGCTCTCTAGCAAACTTTAGACGGGCCTGAACATGTACTGGCTTAAGCAGGGACACGTCTGGCACTGCAGGATTTGAGTCCCTGGCGTAGTGTGTTACTGATGGTAGGCTTTGTTACTTTGGTCCCAGCTCTCTGCAGGTCATTCACTAGGTCCCCGTGTGGTTCTGGGATTTTTGCTCACCGTTCTTGTGATCATTTTGACCCCACGGGGTGAGATCTTGCGTGGAGCCCCAGATCGAGGAAGATTATCAGTGGTCTTGTATGTCTTCCATTTCCTAATAATTGCTCCCACAGTTGATTTCTTCAAACCAAGCTGCTTACCTATTGCAGATTCAGTCTTCCCAACCTGGTGCAGGTCTACAATTTTGTTTCTGGTGTCCTTTGACAGCTCTTTGGTCTTGGCCATAGTGGAGTTTGGAGTGTGACTGTTTGAGGTTGTGGACAGGTGTCTTTTATACTGATAACAAGTTCAAACAGGTGCCATTAATACAGGTAATGAGTGGAGGACAGAGGAGCTTCTTAAAGAAGAAGTTACAGGTCTGTGAGAGCCAGAAATCTTGCTTGTTTGTATGTGACCAAATACTTATTTTCCACCATAATTTGCAAATAAATTCATTAAAAATCCTACAATGTGATTTTCTGGATTTTCTTTCCTCATTTTGTCTGTCATAGTTGAAGTGTACCTATGATGAAAATTACAGGCCTCTCATCTTTTTAAGTGAGAGAACTTGCACAATTGGTGGCTGACTAAATACTTTTTTCCCCACTGTGTGTGTGTATATATATATATTTTTTTTTTAAGGGGCCATAGGTGTGGTGGTTAAAATGTCGAACCAGGTGGGGCTAAGCTGCCTGCCATCCAGGACCTCTACACCAGGCGGTGTCAGAGGAAGGCCCTAAAAATTGTCAAAGACCCCAGCCACCCCAGTCATAGACTATTCTCTCTACTACCGCATGGCAAGTGGTACCGGAGTGCCAAGTCTAGGACAAAAAGGCTTCAACAGTTTTTACCCCCAAGCCATAAGACCCCTGAACAGGTAATCAAATGGCTACCCAGACTTTTGCATTGTGCCCCCCCACCCCGCTGCTGCTACTTTCTGTTTATCATATATGCATAGTCACTTTAACTACACTTTCATGTACATACTACCTCAATTGGACCGACCAACCAGTGCTCCCGCACATTGGCTAACCGGACTATCTGCATTGTGTCCCGCCACCCACCAACCCCTTTTTTACGCTACTGTTACTCTCTGTTCATCATATATGCATAGTCACTTTAACCATAACTACATGTACATACTACCTCAATCAGCCTGACTAACCGATGTCTGTATGTAGCCTCGCTACTTTTATAGCCTCGCTACTTTTATAGCCTCGCTACTGTATGTAGCCTCGCTACTTTTATAGCCTCGCTACTTTTACAGCCTCGCTACTGTATATACGGTTGTTTTTATTTCTTTACTTACCTATTGTTCACCTAATACCTTTTTTTTTGTACTGTTGGTTAGAGCCTGTAAGTAAGCATTTCACTGTAAGGTGTACACCTGTTGTATTCGGCGCGCACGTGACAAATAAACTTTGATTTGAGGTGACAGGAACAGGTGTCACCAAAAAGAGCCATCAAATCACATCACGAGTAAAAACAACATGGCTATATACAGGGAGTACCAGTACAGAGTTGATGTGCAGGGGTACGGGGTAATTGAGGTAGCTATGTACATATAGGTAGGGGTAAAGTGACTAGGCAACAGGATAGATAATAGACAGTAGCAGCAGGCCGTACTCACCACCCTCTGTAGCGCCTTGCGGTCGTGTGCCTTGCAGTTGCCGTACCAAGCAGTTATGGAGCCAGTCAAGATGCTCTCAATGGTGCAGCTGTAGACAGGAAGATTGTACACAGCTGAACAGATTCCCCCTCCCCTTCTAAGAATGCCATCTGAGCTTTACTGGCTTTTAAATTTAAATGTATAAATGAGGTGTGCACTCCTAGTCAACATGCTTTTCCAATTTGGAGGGCAGCTTTACTGTGACAAGGGAGAGAGAGAGAGAGAGAAAAAAAAGAAAAAGCAGAAGACAGACAGTGGTGTGGAACATTTGTTAGTGATCCAGTCCCACATACCATGTGGCTTCATTACCATCATGCAGAAAATAGGACTAAATCAGTTTGAATACAAAGATCAAATCAACAAATCCAAACTGAGTGGACAAAACATTAAGGACACCTGCTCTTTCCATGACAGACTGACCAGAAGAAAGCTACCTTATTGAGGTCACTTGTTAACTACACTTTGAATCAGTGTAGATGAAGGGGAGGAGACAGGTTAAAGAAGGATTTAAGCACTGAGACATGGATTATGTGTGTGCCATTGAGAGGGTGAATGGGCATGACAAAAAATTTAAATGCCTTTGAACGGGGTATGGTAGTAGGTGCCAGGTGCACCGGTTTTTGTCAAGAACTGCAACGCTGTTGGGCTTTTCCATGCTCAACAGTTTCCCGTGTGTATCAAAAATGGTCCACCACACAAAGTACATCCAGCCAACTTGACAACTGTGGGAAGCATTGGAGTCAACATTGGCCAGCATCCCTGTGGAACGCTTTCGACACCTTGTAGAGTCCATGCCCTGACGAACTGAGGCTGTTCTGAGGGCAAAAGGGGGTGCAACTCAATATTAGGAAGGTGTTCCTAATGTTTTGTACACTCTGTATATCTTGACAGTTCTTTGCGGTTGGCTGATATGGCTTCTGTGGCGGTGTGTGTGTGTTCATGCATGCGTACGTGTGTGTGATAGCGATTGGCGGCTTCTCAGTGACTGAGTATTATGGAGGACAGTCCTGAGTCAATGCTGGGAGGAGAGCACATAAGCAAGCTCCATTCAGATGTGAAGATGACTGATAATGCAGGAACAGCGGGACCCCTTGCTGAGCTCATTGGCCCCTAAGTGCTCCTTTGCTGAATGTGTCCCTTATCTTGCCCTGACAGCACTAATAGAATATGCATAGCTCTATTAACATACAAGATAATGGCCCCCTTGAGGGGAGTGGGGGGCAGTGACATAAAACTTTAAGTAGAAATCAAAACATGGGGAAAGAAAGGAGGATAAAGGAGTGTTGTCACCCAGTGCAAACAGGGCCAGGGGCCTTGGTCTTGCACGCCCCTATATGCTCCAGGTGTCTGTGCATACACACACCACCAACACACACGGCCATGCACACACCACCAACACACACGGCCATGCACACACCACCAACACACACACGGCCATGCACACAGTATGAAAACACATTATGCGCGCACACACACACACACACACACACACACACACCCACCCATCATCTTCCATACCCCAAGGGCATGAGAGAAAATGAAAGGGGATAGGATGCAGTAAATGCCATCGTGTCCCTCGAAAGGAGTGGGAATAACATTGTCTTTACGACAACAGAAACGCATTTGCAGACATTGTAAATGATTGTCTCGAGCAGAATGGCATGCCGTAGGAATGATGAGGAAGTTTGTGGAAGATTTGATTTTGTCACGTGTTCTATTTGTTCTGGCTTTGCTGTACAATACTGCCAATTCCTCTGTAGGTGCATCACTGCGGCTGAGGCACTAGATCACCTACTGAGCAGCAAGGTAAAAATATGCTTCACTGTTCAGTGTCATTTACAGCTCAAGGAAGATTGGTCAACTTCAGAGCTGGACAACAGGTCGCAGACTCCAGTTGCAATTTGTCTATATTGCCCGGGAGACAATTCCATGGCAGCCATGTTCTTGACATCTGATGCCGATGGTCTGAGATCAACAGAATTATTCTTGGTTGAAACTCTCAACGGCTCAACTCTGTCAATTGTTCAGGGGCAGTCCAAGCTGGCCAAATGAGGCTAATTGGGACTTTAAAGAGGATTGAACTGGTAAAAATCTACCTCAGGCTGGCATAAACACACATGCGCCAACTCCCTGGGCAGGCAGGAGAGGTACTGTGTGTGTCCGACAACAGAACAGCTCTCTGTAAATCTGGAGGATTGCACAAGCTTCATTTGACAGAGCGGTTTCGACCAGCACGGCTTTGCTACATTTCCAAGCAAACCCAAATCAGATAAGTAACAGAAGGCCGTCCAGAAACGCACACAGCACATAAGAAAGCAATTTACTCCCAAACGACACACACAAAATAATACGAAGTGGAGGCGGCGAAAGTCCAATTTAGTCACGTCCGAGAGCCCCGGACCAGGCCGATTACGCCGAGGTCGACGGACAGATTTAGCCCGCTGCATTTCCACTTATTAACTTTTATTAGAGATATGTTAACCTTGGGGACGAGCCTGAGGAAGCCGTGTCGGAGGAGGTTAAGAATTAACGCCTGGAGGGCCAATGGTTTAAGGATGAAATTGCTCCCTTAGTTTTCTTTCTTGTGTATTTTACAAGCCAGCTATAATAAGTGTGCAAAACAAAATCAACACTAATAAGGCAATAATAATAATAATTGCATCCTCCATTATAATTATGGTGATTATGGAGACCTCCTTGATATGCATTTCTGTCGATATGAGCCATATGTGAACACAAGCAATTATGCTAATCATTCCACGGCCAAGCGTGTAAGGCTAAAGTGGAATAAAGTTCAGCTGCTTGAATAGGAAATACCATTGACATATGGATGGGGCAAGCTGGACCATTGGAGTTGGGAGATACTAAAAAGGGAACAAATAATTTGTGTAGGTCTTGGGAATGAGACGTTTTAGAGATGCTGACCATTGATTGACTGGATTAGCTCTTTAGCACTGAAACTAAACGTATTGATCCTGCCTGCTGACGCGAGAAATTACTCATGTCCCATGTTTCATGAGTTGAAATAAAAGATCACAGAAATGTTTCATACGAACAAATAGCTTCATCTGACAGGCATATCAAGAAGCTGATTAAACAGGTGCACCTTATGCAGGTGCACCATCTCAGGGAAGCTCATCTGCGTGCTCGTTGTCCTCACTAAGGTCTTGACCTGACGGCAGTTTGGCGTCGTAACTGACTTCAGTGGGAAAATGCACTCCATCGATGGCCACTGGCACGCTGGAGAAGCCTGCTCTTTACGGATGAACCCTTGTTTCAACTGTACCGGACAGATGGCGTCGTGTGGGTGAGCGGTTTGCTGATGTCAACGTTGTGAACAGAGTGCCCCATGGTGGCAGTGAGATAATGGTATGGGCAGGCATAAGCTATGGACAATGAACACAATTAAAACTTATTGATGCAAATTTTAATGCAGAGATTCCGTGACGAGATCCTGAGGCCCATTGTCATGCCATTCATCCGCCGCCATCACCTCATGTTTCAGCATGATAATGCACTGCCCCATGTCGCAAGGATCTGTACACAATTCCTGGAAGCTGAAAATGTCCCAGTTATTTTATGGCCTGCATACTCAGACATGTCACCCATTGAGCATGTTTGGGATGCTCTGGATTGACTTGTACAACAGTAAGTTCCAGTTCCCGCTAATATCCAGAACTTCGCACAACCCTTGAAGCGGGTGGAACAACATTCCACAGGCCACAATCAACAGCCTGATCAACTCTATGCGAAGGAGATGTGTCGCTCTGCATGAGGCAAATGGTGGGCACACCAGATACTGACTGGTTCTGATCCACACCGGTAACTTTATTATTTTTAAAAGGTATCTGTGATCAACAGAAGCATATCTGTATTCCCAGTCAAGTGAAATCCATAAATTAGGGCCTAATTCATGTATTTCAATTGGCTGATTTCCTTATATGAACTGTAACTCAGTCAAATCTTTGAAATTGTTGCATGTTGCATTTATATTTTTGTTCAGTGTGATATTACAAGGCTGACACAAAAATCAGGTTTGGCACAACTTTTATGGGCTATTTTGGACCTTTAACAGCTCTGTGGTCGGACTCAAACAGACTAATAAAATATTGCCTGCATTGTAACCAAGGCAGACACTATTAAGAGCTATCAACTTCATCTCTAGCTGGGCGTCATTACTGCAAAAAAAATGTGAACTGGTGGAGCAAAGGCATGCTATTGAAATGTGGTTTATTTACGGTGTTTATTGCATGGTGGCCAGTTTAACAGGCTGCCCCTGGACTAGGTCTAGTCACGTACCAAATGGGATCGTTCCAGCACAGTCCAAGGCGCAGAATGACTAGGCTATAATTAACCATTAACAACTGCTCAAGATGGCTGAAATGACGGACTCTGCTTCGTGGATTTCAGCAATGATGACATAGAAGACACCGACCAGTAAAAAGTCCAGGTCTTGATCTTGGGCTATTTGAGAGAGACTATGGAGTACCGCCTCCACAACATTAGCGTAAGATGGATTTGGAATTGTACGGCTGCACTGTAAAACGTCTTGAGGTTCCCTCTGGTCCATACACATGGTTTGGCAGGGTGACAAAACAAACTGGGCCCAGCACCAAACTCCAACGTCTATTTCATGGTGGCTTAGCACTTGCTCTTTCACCAGATTACAGTTGCTGTGCTTTAAGGGCCTTGTCCTTCATACTGACTTACCAAGTCAATGTCCAATCCGTTTGGCCAGATATCAATGGTTTAGAATACGAACCGGTATGAGAGAACGCGGGAATCAACGTCATTATCGTCACCGTGCACCAGGTGGCTCAGTCAGCCAGATACTTTTTTTTCTATTTAACGCGACTGCAATTCATTTGGAAGGTGCGGCGTTAATGCAGAGAATGATCTGATGATTAGAACCATAAGTGCGACACGAGTGCGAGTTTGACTCTGGGAGCGTTAACTACGAAATGTGATATACATTGTGTGTGATTGTGCAAGTGTGTGTCCCCAAGGCTTTCCTAGAGGCCTGGGCTGCAGCTCGCTCACGCACACACACACACACACACACACACACACACACTCGCAAACTCAACACACACTAGGACTGGGACCTGAGCCCAGGATTTCTCTCCCCCACACACTAGCACACGTATTCAGCACGGGGACAGGCAGAGGGATGAGGTGATATGCAGACTGGTCTATTTCCTGTACTGCACCACAGAGAAGAGTGGCCTCGCGCCAGTTTCTCACTGACAAGCACAGTATGTGTATAGCTGGAATTTAAATCAACCCTGAGAAACTTACACTTGAGAAAAAAAATCATTATTGAACAAAAGCATGTTGTTTCTGCAGCAAGTGGCAGTGGGATTGTGTGAATCCTTACTGTGGATTTAATGCAGTGTGGGATTGATTGAATTCGACCCCATGTCTGTCTCCCTTTTCTCCCCTGCAATAAGGTGTCCAAGGGGGACTCTGTCCTAGTTCCCTGCCGTGGCTCACTTAACCATGAGATTGAGAGGAGGGGTGTACACAGAAGGAACCGTTGTTGATTACTCATTACTTAACCTGTAATGTGTTCGGCCCCTTTGTCTGCATGTCCTGCTCCCCCTCTCCCTTTTCTCCCCACTCTTCTAAATAAATGGAAAAATATTCACTGCCCTGGGCTACTGGTGAACTTCTCACTCTCTGCATCCAATTTGGAGCAGCACCCCGTGATGTAAGCAGACCGTCCAGAACCAAAAGGAAGGATGGGGGCCAAGAAAGACAGAAAGAGAGGGAAAAGGAGAGCGAGAGGGGAAAAGAGGTTTGGGTATGGAGGTGAAAAAAATGGTAACCTTGAGACCTCCAAGGTCACAGTTCTTAACCCCGGTATTTAAAATCCAATAACACTTTATGAATGTTTTAGTTAGGAGTCATTAATGCAGCCAAGCATCCGTTTCCAAAAGAATACAAAATGAGATGCTGTTCCCTGCTCCTTTCTTCCCACTCTCTCTCGCGCGCTCTGCCTCCAGGCATCCATGTCCTGGTGTGTTGCAAGAGCTGTGGCCCCCAGGACTCAGGGCCGCAGTGCTAAGCCTCATCAATCTCCACTGACCATCTGAACCAAGGCATATAGACACAGAGGTGGTGGACACCACTCGGGCTCAAGTCTGGTCCTTCAAGCATTGCACTTATGATGAGCTCCTACTGACTTGAAGTTTAAAATCACAGGAATCGGTACGTTGTGCATGCTCATTTTAACAGCCGTTATGAAAATGTCAGAGGTCTGTCATTGCATTATGATTAATCAATGAACATGAATCAAGAAAAGCACAGCGACACAAACTGAAACTGTCAAGGTCAGCTGATCAATTCAGCCGTCGAAAAAAAATCCCACTGGGCTTGAGTGCCATAGGCAAAGGTCGACATACTGCACAACTTAGAGTGGATTAACAGGTATAGTTTTCAGATTGGGCACTTTCTCAAGCATGACTCAATACAAAACCCGACACAGTCCACGAGCTGCATTCTCTGTTGAATTGGTCGAAATTAATCCACTACAATGCAGCAAGAAGAAGAGTGAAAGAGAGGGCCAATGCACTGCTTAAATAACAAAAACAGGGTTTCATACTCTCCCATTTGACCAACGATGGGAGCCGGTCACCGGAGAGAAAGGGGCCACGGGTGGAATGGGGAACAGAGGAGTCGTGGCGGTGGTGATGATGATGATGATGATGGAGTGACTGCAAATATGACTCAGAACAGGTCATTTTGGAGTTGGCGGGCTCAGTAAAGGCTGGCCTGTTAACTCGTGACCTTTTGAGCGTGACCTGTGGGGGCGGGGCTCCACCGTCGAGGACGGAGAGAGAGGGCTGTGCAGTGTCAGGTCCATTATGACCCGATAAAAACTCTTGCTGCTCTCTGGCGAGGGGCCATCCATCATCTGGGCCTCTCTAATCAGCATGTTTGTCACTGTAACTAAACAGTGGGCTGAGCCACGCCGCCACACTATTGGCTGTGACAGGGAGAAATAAATCTGCCGCTGGCCAATGGGCTGCGGGCAGCAGAGCGTGACAGGAAAGGTGACAGCCCTCTCCAGGTTCTTGACTAGCAGAGAGATTAGGGGAACTAGTGCAGACTTCGGGGCCAAGGAAGCATTTGAACAGTTTTACTGTTCTTCAGGCGGTAGTTGAGAGTAGAGCTAGGGCGGCAGCGGTGTGTAGGTGTGAAAGTGAGAACGCTTTGTCCCCCCCCTGCACAAACAGGTTCATTTGTTCAGTTGTTCAGTTAAGAGAGACTGGTCTCTTTGTAACGGGGAACACATATGGGTTCTGTTCACTTTCCCACCGACATCTTACACTGACAATCCTCAGTGGACACAGGCCTCAGATATGATTAACCATTTTTTTATATTAAATAACACGATTATAACTACTACTACAAATGATTCATTCCTTCTAAAAGAAGAGGATAAAAAAAATCTTACTTCTATCTTAAGTTCTTACTAACATTTAGAGTATTTCAAGTTATCTCCATTATTCTTCAACTAAATGTACTGTAACTCTAAGTCTGGTCCTAAAGAGAAAAGTTATTTGGGATAGAAATAAGCGTTGTATGGGGGATTGGGTCTGCTGGTTTGGTTCTTGGGCTTGGTGGTGTTTTGTTTGCTTAAATCTCTGCGGGCTGCCTGGAGGCCAGGCGGTGAACAGAAGCTCAGAGCTGGAGCTGTTTGACCACTTGGCAGGGGAGCTTTTTCCACACAGGCTTCGGCAGCAGCTGTAGGCCGAACGACGACAATATTTCTGCAGAGGCACTGTACATACACTCACATTCAGCGCCGAATACTCCCAGCACTTTCGCCTGCACTGTACGAGGAGAAGAAAAAAATTCCCTGCTAAATTTCAGGAAATCACAACTGGCACTGTTATTTTGAAGGTTTGATGACCTACATCATAACAGTGGACCTCCTCTCCTCTAGTCTTTGGCTGGGGGGGCTCGACGGTCCTGGATCACTCCCAAGCAGTCCCTCTGCTTGCAGCCTTTCCTTTACAACCCAGAACAGTAATACACATCAGCCCTTTTCACAATCTGTCAAAGCCTTGTAGTTCTTAGCTTTTCAGCTCTGTTCTCCTACACACCACATGGAGAGTCAGAGGATGAATGCTAGGAGAGAAAAAGCCAAGGAAGAGCTGAGGAGAATCGAATTTGGAGTTTCAATAGGCTAAAGATGACTATTAAAACATTTATTTCAAATGACTCAATTTTAAACTTCTGTTATGTTCATCAACTCAGAGAATTAAGTTAAGTTAAAAAATTAACTAGTTAGATCAGACACAATTAAAAAAACTTTAAAAATGTTAAGTCAGCGATGTAACAGTGTGGGTGTAAATGGTTTTTTGACTTCCCCTAACTGACAACAAATACCACATCTCTCCAGTGTCAACATACATCCTGTGCTAGTAAGACTTGGAGACACTACAAACAATGTACAGAGAACGGGCAGGACACATCCTTCACCTCTGCTCTATGTAAAAGCATACAAGACAAGAGAGCTCTCCAGCTGTCTTATCAGCGTGGCAACATGTTCACCGAGACGGGGGTTTAAGACCACATACTCCAGACCTCCACAACCAGTAGATAACGGTTTAATAAGAAGTCTGTTTTTTATTTCAAACCCTGGTAGTAACCCTGGTAGTAACCCTGCATCGCATTTCACACTCCGTGGGTCAGGGTGGAAGGGGAGAGGGATACAGGCACTCATTTCTACAATGTAAAATGACACTATATCAAATCAAGCATTTCCATGTGTTGGCTGCTGCTGCACTAGGTTGTCCGACAGGCAGACAGGCGAGCAACAGTCACCGTTTGGGGCGAGGAGAGGGCATTCAGTGGGCTCTGGAGCCTCCTATTGAGACAGAAGGGTAAGTGCCTCAGTCCTGACTATCAAGAAGAGGACAATGCATGGAGGTGTAAGTCAGGGTCAGAAATCTTTAAACAACTCCATCAAGAGCTACCTACATAGTATTACTAATGATTGTCTTGATCCAGGACATTGTATTACAGTCACCACTTGTGTACATTGTACACAAGTGGTGACTGTGGCACTACAGGGCCAGCTAACCCCTCCCAGCCTCAACCCTCTGCTCTCACCAGCACTGGGGCGACCACAGTTAATAAGGTATCTCAGCTAAGCTTCTGCAGACCCAGGGAGCAAGGGGGACTGCGGTGTGTGAGACCGACTAACTCTCTGCTGCTGAACTTTGACAGTTTAATGACTTCGACTTCACCATTATGCATGTGAATTCTTCACATAAATCTATAAGGGCACAGAGCTTGTCTGGGGGCCAGCTCGATAATTGCACAGTGCACCGCAGTGTCAGGCTTTGTGACATAAGAGGATGTTCCACTATACAATGGAGCCACATTTTGGTCTGCCGTCAGGGATTATGATTATTATAAAAAGGTCAAAAACGACCAAACTGCCGCCTTCGAAAGTTCAACAGCTTCTGAAAAACATCCCCAAAAACATTTAGAAAATCCCAATTTCTCCAAGATGGCACAGCACAGTGGAGAGTTCTGCAGTAATGCAAACAGCGCTGCTTCCTCAGTCTTCTAAAATAAATCAAATTAGCCACTCTCCCCCGCAGGATGGGTCAGTGGCTCAGGCAGTGGCCTTTACTGGAAGCTCCCCTTTGCCAAACGTGTCTTTACAGACATAAATTAGCCCGGGAGTTCTTGGCTAAAACATGTCAGGGCTAAACGAAGATTGAGCGATGAGGTCGAACAGGGGAGAATCGGGACCAGGGGGACTGGCGGGAGTGAAAACCTCTCGTTTAAATCCCAACCCCTCCTCTGAACCCCCAAAAAAAGAAATGTAAGGGGAAAAACCTCCAGTACATGAGTTGGCACCAGCTAGGAGTCAGGAAGTCCAGGAGACGCCTCTGCCTGCTCTAAGAGTGAAACCCAAAACCAGTGACATAGCCAATACATGTCATATTCTCCCAGTCATGAACAGTTTATTTTTCAAGGAGGAATTTCAACCTAAAACCTGCTCTTCATAATTATCCTGATTAGTTTGAAAAAACAAGGTGGATAGTCCTGGTCCAATCACCAACAAGAGAACACTGTTGTCTGAGGAAAAAAAAACAAGATATATACATACACACAAAAAAATACAAAATAAAGTTTTCAACAAGACTTCTTCACGTTCCTATCTTTCACGTTCCTAAAACATTGACGAAAAACATATCTAGTCCATCTTCGGCACCGAGCATGCCATAAAAGCAGACAGTCACATACAGTATATTCAGTCTTTGAGCCTGAGGGGGATTGGAGAAGCTCCGGGTGCAGTTCTTTATCTAAAAACAAAACAGTCATTGGAAAAGGCTTCAGTGAGTCCAAGTGCTCCCTGCTTTAGGCAGGTTTTCATTAAAGGAACAACAAGAAACTCTCCGTCTTAAAACTGGACAATCTCCCAGAGCTGTGTTGAAACAGATTGTAGGAAACATGTTTAAACTGGTACAACTGAAAGGTTTAAATTGTCTATAAAATCTGATTCCTCATTTTATTTTAGATTTTTTTTTAACACACAAGCAAAAGTGACCTTTTTTTTCTGCCAAAGAATCACTGATACTTTGTCAGGCTGCCAATAATTACCTGCTTCATATGGTGTAAATGGAATGCATAAGTAAGTAAAATGAATTCCCAGACCAGCTTGACTCAAATTATTCACATAGATAGTGGAGCCCATTGTAAACCCAATACCCAAAACAGTGCAACGGTGAGTACACATGGCTTTTCATCAAAAACCGAATTAAAAAGTCGTGGCTTTACCCAAGTCATTTTCTTCTGCATAATCCTTTCGATTAAGTAATTAGTGGCGCGGGTCAACTGGTTTGTTCACCAGCAACCGCCCGCAATTGCTAATAACACATCCACAACCGACTGACTATTTGGGATAAAGTGAAAATGAGGCCCAACGTGTTTCCCGTAAAATTTCACTTTGGCTCGGATACGCATTGCAGGAGGTTGAAATACTATCAGCTTTTATGTTGCTAATGAAGATGGTATCTATCTGTAGAGGTGCTAACTGCGCATTCACATTCTCTCAAGATGCTGAAAAAGAATATTAGCTTACAATTGGTGTATCATTTTACTGCAAGAAATGCTTCATTCTGCAGGACTTACTATTAAGGCTATGTGAGAGGTTATAGACCTACAGTCAGTGTCCAGATTTCAGTTTCCATTGAGGCTATCTGAACAGTAGGCTACAGTTCCCTTGACGTGCCATAGGTCTATTTGAAGTCCCCGTCCTGTGACTGTTGAATCTGTATAGTCGTTATGTCTCTAAATTAGCCATGGATGGAGATAGGGATTTGGATTTGTGGTTTTTACTTAACACTCCGTACTGGCCAACGATAACGGCGATTCTGATTCAACCATTAATTCATACATTGTACCCCTGGCCTGAGAGGATGGACGTTCAACATGTTGCTAGATGTAGTAGGATAATGTTAACTACAGTAGCGGGCTTGGAGCATCATTGCCCATGAAAGGAAGTTATGCTAGCAAGCATTTTAGCCAGGTAGCCTAGGAAAACAAAGTGTTTACTGTATGACAGAGTCATGAAAGAGCAAATGATGGCATTTGCGTTTCTGGGTGAGTCCCCCAAAAATATATACTTGCACGCATCCACACACAGAAATCAGTACCATAGACAGCCATATCATATTAATCTTACATTGACTGGACTAAATTGTTATCATAGTAGTCACTGTATTAAGACTAAGCATAGGTGATTTGATGTTAAGTAGTCCGAAAATGTCGGAAACAACACATAGGTTGTAATATTGCTTTTATTCCTGGCTTGGCTCACTCAGTGATTTTACCCATGCACCGCAACTGAAATGTATTGAAAATTACATTCGGAAATCGAATTTACATAAGTATTCACACCCCTTTGCTATGACACTCCAAATTGAGCTCAGGTGCTTTAAATTTCCTTTGACCATCATTGAGATGTCACTAGAACTTGGAAGTCCACCAGTAGACAATTATATTGTTTGGACATGATTTAGAGAAAAACACCTGTCTATATAATGTCCCACAGTTGACAGCACAGGTCAGAGCAGAAACTATACCATGAAGTCCAAGGAACTGTCTGGAGATCTCAGAGAATTGTGATATCTGGGGAAGGGTATATAACAATTTCTAGAGTGTTGAAAGTTTCCAAGAGCACAGTGTTATCCATCATTGGGAAATGGAAAAAATATGGAAAAACCCAGACTCGGCCTAGAGCTCGCTGTCCGACCAAACTGAGCAACCGGGCAAGAAGAACCTTAGTCAGGGAGGTGACCAAGAACACAATGACCACTGACAGAACTACAGAGTTCCTTGGCCAAGATTAGAGAACCTGCCAGAAGGACAACAGTCTCTACAGCACTAAACCAATCTGGGCTTTATGGGAGAGGGGCCAGACAGAAGCCACTCCCGAGAAAAAGGCACGACAGCACACCTGGAGGTTGCAAAAAGGCATGTGAAAGACAGAGCATAAGGCAAAAGATAAGGCAAAAGAACAGAAGGGGGAAAGGGAGGAGGGAGAGGGGGAGTGGTAGAGAGGGAGGGAGGGAGAGATGGAGTGCAAGAAAGAGAGAGAAAGTATAGGGAGTCAACATTCTATAAACACAAAGACATAATTACCTCATAGGGGTTGGCAATGACTCTGCCCTTTCACCCAGTACACTTACAACACCATACTTCTCATTTTAGCTCGGGGAGAATAGGGGGTGACTTGAACATACATACAGTAAATTACATTTGGTACTGATAACTATAGCGTACAATTTAATACAGTGTCAATATGACAGATGTCAGTGTGCTGTAGAGTAATATCGTACATGCCTTTACTTTGATCTAACAAAAAAACTGAGGACCGAGCATGCCCCCATTCTCATTGACAGGGCTGTAGTGGAGCAGGTTGAGAGCTTCAAGTTCATTGGCGTCCACATCACCACACTATCATGGTCCAAAACACACCAAGACAGTCGTGAAGAGGGCACGACAAAGCATATTCCCCCTCAGGAGACTGAAAAGATTTGGCATGGGTCCTCAGATCCTCAAAAGGTTCTACAGCTGCACCATCGAGAGCATCCTGACTGGTTGCATCACCGCCTGGTATGGCAACTGCTTGGCTTCCGACCGCAAGGCACTACAGACGGTAGTGCGAACAGCCCAGTACATCACTGGGGCCAAGCTTCCTGCCATCCAGGACCTCTATACCATGCGGTGTCAGCGGAAGGCCCTAAAAATTGTCAAAGACTCCAGACTATTTGCATTGTCCCCCCTCTTTTTATGCTGCTGCTACTACTCTGTTTATGATCTATGCATAGTCATTTTAAAAACTCTACCTACATCTACATTTTACCTCAACTAACCTGTGCCCCCACACATTGACTCTATACCCCTTGTATATAGCCTTGCTACTGTTATTTTACTACTGCTCTTTAATAATTTTTTTACTTAACACATATTTCTTAAAACTGCATTGTTGGTTAAGGGCTTGTAAGTAAGCATTTCACTGTAAGGTCTACACCTGTTGTATTCGGCACATGTGACAAATAAAATTTGATGCTAACATTTTTGTTCAATGGGTCTTTCCAAGTAATGATAGACACCCATTGATTCTTGAAGAACGTAACTTATAAAACATACATTTAAGTTATTTAGCAGACGTTCTTGTACAGAGCAACTTACATTAAGGCAATGCATTCATGGTTGTTTAACAACACAATCATTGCTTTAATACATCAACTATTATGTAGTGCAGACTGTCATATTTGTCCAGGTTTGAGAGTGGTTACATTTCCCCAGCCCCATCCCTCAGCTAACCAAACAAAGTGGAAGGGTCAGGCTGTTGAATTGACGGATTGCGCCTTTATTAACATGTCATCTATGTTTAAAAAATTAGGTTTAGGGCAAATATGACCATTAAATTTGGGCTTTTAAATAACCAAACCCATATTTAGAGAATGGGCTTTTGTATGATTCTGACCTTTAGAAAATGAGGTAATACACAAAATACCTACCTGTGTCAGTTTATAAACTCGGGGTCCACTACAGGAGTTAAGCCACATGCATACAATAACCCCACGGTTTAAGCTAAATGACGCTGAAAGCATAACAGAGATCTCTATTTTTAATGGATAGTTTTTGTTTTTTTCATGTCAAAATAAAACAGCGAAGTCTAAATCAAATCAAATCAAATTTATTTATAAAGCCCCCCTTACATCAGCTGATGTCACAGAGTGCTGTACAGAAACCCAGCCTAAAACCCCAAACAGCAAGCAATGCAGGTGTAAAAGCACGGTGGCTAGGAAAAACTCCCTAGAAGGCCAAAACCTAGGAAGAAACCTAGAGAGGAACCAGGCTGTGAGGGGTGGCCAGTCCTCTTCTGGCTGTGCCGGGTGCAGATTATAACAGAACATGGACAAGATTTTAAAATGTTCATAAAACAGGCAGAACAGTTGTAACTGGAGAAGCAGCACGGCCAGGTGGACTCGGGACATCCGGGTAGGCCTTGAGGAATGGTCCTAATGCTCAGGTCCTCCGAGAGAGAGAGAGAGAGAGAGAGAGAAGAAGAAAAAGAAAGAGAGAGATAATTAGAGCGAGCATACTTAAATTCGCACAGGACACCAGATAAGAGAAGAAATACTCCAGATATAACAGACGGACCCTAGCACCCCCGACACATAAACTACTGCAGCATAAATACTGGGGGTGAGACAGGAGGGGTCGGGAGACACTGTGGCCCCGTCCGACGACGGCAATGCATTCAATTAGGGCTAAACAATTAGGGCTTTTGCTTCGCTGACCAACAAGAACCTAAACACCGGAGGGGTCCCACGTAGTGGCATGTACAAAAGGTCCCCCACTGGATATGTCGGGGCAGAATGAAGTGATTCTTTGTGAAGCTGAGTTTACACCATCCATAGGAGGGTTCCATACATATCAATCATCCATGTCAGACGCTATAACCGATGATCTGTTGCTGCGACTGACTCGCTAGGTAACACATGATTTAATTTGTCCCATGGTTTTTTTTTTGTGTAAAAAAAAAAAAGGCCACGCATCACTTCCCATGGCCACATTCAAATGTTTCCCCAGGGTCTGCATTCTCTGGCTACGTTGTTCCAACTGCTTTGGTTTAAAGCAGGGTGGGGTCATCATACCCAATTCTTTCACTTTTTGAATGAATGACCCGTCTTGTACAACTACTACAGTAAATGGTTATGTTCCATTTAGAAGTTAATGAAGAACGTAAGGCTATTGCGGTACAAATGTCAACATAAAAGGTGTCATACGGCAGTCACCTAAAGTGTGAACATACGACAGATGTACAGTACATTCTGATCTTTTGGAGTCTCCCTAGCACTAGAGGTAGAGATTGTACATTGGTCAGCTTGCCTGTAACATGCCTAAGTGACATTAGTGAAATGTTCCATTGCCTCCAACCCACGTTAGTTCTACTCTTGGTTTTCAGATTGAAAACCGCATCATAAGGCTGGCATGGAAACCCAGCACAAATGTGAATGTGCCATCACTGATTATGTTTAAGTGGGCCATGTGATGCCACACTGACACAAGCTAGTATCCATTAGTCCTAGCCTCCCCCTCCACCTGCTCCAAAAGCATACAGAGCCTTTTATAAAGGCATGTTCTTTAAATGGATATGTTTTTGGCCTCACATCTTCCTTCCACTCACTTGCCATCAGTCTGGTAAGGCGGTTGTCAGGCAGGGGGGGGGGGGTGCGACATGCCCTCCCTCTTTCACCTCTCACTTTTCTCTCCACTCTTTGGCCAGGTTTCCCCCTCTCCAAAAACCTCCCTTGCCCTGGGCGCATCTAATTGAAAGCCATCTCTGGGCTGAGAGAGTTCCGTTTCTTCTTTAATCCTTCCACTGGGGAGGCTCACATGGTCTCAATTACCCCAGCACACTGGTTCTCCTCCGCAGTACCCTCTCCCTCTCTCCCCCTCCTGCTCCAGCCTGCTCCTCTGCCAGCTAGCGCACCGGCCTGGGCCCTTTTTCAGCAGTTTATGTTATTAACCGCACGCTGCCTAGTTCCTGTCCGTCACGGGGGCCTGGAGATGTTATCGCCAGCGTATACAGTTACCTCCAAAATATTCCATAAATTAGATTGGGATTGGCAATTCGGAATATGGAAGTGGGGTTTGGGGCAGCGGGGGTGGGTGTGGGGGGTGGAGGGGGGCTGGTGTTGAGGAGGGAGGCTGCAGTGCGGTGTAAGTAATAGCAGGAGAGGATCTCTCGTGTTTAGGTTGGACGGAGAACCGGCTGGGAGGTATGTCACTGGCAAAATGAAGGAGAAACACACGAGAGGGAGAAAGTGCTTAAGGGCTTTGGGACGAGAGGGGAGAAGAGACCCAAATCCATTTTCTATTTGGATAGAGATTCCTTCTGGTGGGGATTTGAATATCTGGATTCCAAAGACGGAGCGGGCAGGGGTCGGACATCGGGATATATCACCGGTGATAGCCGTGCATTCCCCCTGTAATGAAACAAGGCTGTGACTTTTCAACCCCCGGCCAGCCCCTGTCAATCCCCAAAGCATGGCTAAAGGTCCTGAGCTGAGACAGCCATCTGAGATTGGATTAGTAGGAACCTGTGAGGTCTCCAAACAATGGGCTCTCAGATGATCTGAACGAACACAAACAGACTGACAGACAAAGACAATCCCAGTCTTAGTCAAAGAGATTCAAAATGCACAGTGATAACCAAACATTCATTAGGGATGAAGAGTATTCTGTCAGGCTAGATCAGATAACACACACACACACACACACACACACACACACACACACACCTACCTTTGACTGAATTTCAACTAGTCTGTTCCTAGACCTGACTGTTTTACCTAATTTCTACCAGCATATCACTTGTGCAACCAGAGGGGGGACAAAACAACTCTAGACCACCTTCACTCCACACACAGATGCATACAAAGCAAATCATTTGGCAAATCTGACCATAATTCTATCCTCCTGATTCAGATGACGCAGATGCTACGCTACAGGACTGTTTTGCTAGCACAGACTGGAATATGTTCCGGGATTCATCCAATGGCATTGAGGACTTATACCACCTCAGTCACCGTCTTCATCAATAAGTGCATCGACGACGTCGTCCCCACAGTGAACGTATGTACATATCCCAAACAGAAGCCATGGAAT
The DNA here is from genome assembly GCA_030435695.1 of Brachymystax lenok tsinlingensis. Lineage (NCBI taxonomy): Eukaryota > Metazoa > Chordata > Actinopteri > Salmoniformes > Salmonidae > Brachymystax > Brachymystax lenok. Next base: position 33,635,376 of record CM059802.1, on the reverse strand, counting down.
ACAGGACACATCCGCACCGAGCTAAAGGCTAGAGCTGCTGCTTTCCAGGAGCGGGACACTAATCTGGACGCTTATAAGAAATCCCGCTATGCCCTCAGATGAACCATCAAAAACAGGCAAAGCGTCAATACCGGACTAAGATTGAATCCTACTACAGCAGCTCTGACGTTCGTCGGATGTGGCAGGGCTTGCAATCTATTACGGACTACAAATGGAAACCCAACCGTGAGCTGCCCAGTGACACGAGCCTACCAGACAAGCTAAATGCCCTACCAGACAAGCTAGAATTATTTCACTTTTATTTAACTAGGCAAGTCAGTTAAGAACAAATTCTTATTTACAATGACGGCCTAACAAAAGCCAAAAGGACTCCTGCGGGGACGGGGGCTGGGATAAACAAAAAAATAATAAAGGATAAAAACACACATCACGACAAGAGACAACACAACACTATATAAAGAGAGACCTAAGACAACAACATAGCAAGGCAGCAGCACATGACAACAGAGCATGGTAGCAACATAACATGACAAAAACATGGTAGCAACACAACATGATACAAACATTATTGGGCACAAACAGACTAAGATAAAACTGTCCAGTTTGAGTGTTCGTAGCAGTTTGTTTGTTGCAGCGAACTGGGATGTTTGTGCTCTGGGGCCCTTTGACAGACTTTTATGCTCACTTCGAGGCAAGCAATACTGAAGCATGCACGGGGAGCACCAGCTGTTCCGGACGACTATTTGATCACGCTCTCCGTAGTCGATGTGAGCAAGATCTTAAAACAGGTCAACATTCACAAAGCCACAGGGCCAGACGGATTACCAGGACGTGTACTCAAAGCATGCGCGGACCAACTGGCAAGTGTCTTCACTGAAATTTTCAACCTCTCCCTGACCGAGTCTGTAATACCTACATGTTTCAAACATACCATAGTTCCTGTGCCCAAGAAAGTGAAGGTAACCTGCCTAAATGACTACCACCCCGTAGCACTCACGTCAGTAGCCATGAAGTGCTTTGAAAGGTTGGTTACGGCTCGCATCAACACCATCATGCCGAAAAACCCTAGACCCACTCCAATTTGCATACCACCCCATCAGATCCACAAATGACACAATCTCAACTGCACTCCACACTGCCCTTTCCCACCTGGACAAAAGGAACACCTATGTGAGAATGTTGTTCATTGACTACAGCCCAGCATTGAACACCATAGTACCAACAACGCTCATAACTAAGCTAAGGACCCTGGGACTCCCTCTGCAACTGGATCCTGGACTACCTGACGGGCCACCTCCAGGTGGTAATGGTAGGCAACAACACATCTGCCACACTGATCATCAACATTGCGGCCCCTCAGGGCTGCGTGCTTAGTCCCCCTCCTGTACTCCCTGTTCACCCACGACTGCGTGGCCAAGCACGACTCCAACACCATCATTAAGTTTGCTGACGACAGTGGTAGGACTGATCACCGACAACGATGAGACAGCCTATCGGGAGGTCGTCAGAAACCTGGCAGTGTGGTGCCAGGACAACAACCTCTCCCTCAATGTGAGCAGGACAAAGGAGCTGATCGTGGACTATAGGAAAAGGAGGGCCGAACAATCCCCCCATTAACATGGACGGGGCTGAAGTGGAGTGGGTTGAGTGTTTCAAGTTCCTTGGTGTCTACATCACTAACAAACTGTTATGGTCCAAACACAACAAGACAGTTGTAAAGAGGGCACGGCAACACAAAAAGATTTGTTATGGGTCCCCATATCCTCAAAAAGGTATACAGCTGCACCATCGAGAGCATCCTGACCGGTTGCATCACCGCCTGGTATGGCAACTGCTCGGCATCTGACCGTAAGGCGCAACAGAGGGTAGTACGTACGGCCCAGTACATTACTGGGGCCAAGCTTCATGACATCCAGGACCTATATACTAGGTGGTGTCAGAGGAAGGCCCAAAAAAATGATCTGGGACTCCAGTCAATGACCTCGACTAACCTGTACCCCCGCACATTGACTTGGTACCCCCTGTATATAGCCTCGTTACTGTTATGTAATTCTTGTGTTACTTTTTGATTATTATAATTTATTTTTTCTTTCGTTTATTTAGTAAATATTTTCTTAACCAATAATTCAGTTCAAGAAATAGTTAAGGGCTTGTAAGTAAGCATTTCACGGTAATACAACACCTGTTGTATTCGTGCATGTGACAAATACAATTTGATTGGATTTTTGAACTGGCTTCTGCACATATAGTATGGGACTAGTGGACCTGCATGTACTTCCTAGACGGATATCATCGATGAGGATATCACATAACTCAATGTTTCCAAGAGTGTTTAATTGGAGGTTGATTCCAGTATCAGATTTTTATAAACATCGATCAGACCTGTAAAACTATCATTCAGACCACACAAGATAAAGAAATGTTTACAGTACATATCAAGGTCATCTTCTGAACTCCATAACACAAGTTCAAATTAAACATGAATTTTCAGACCCTAAAGTGTCACAGAATTGGTTTAGGGCTGGAAGTAGATTGTTATCAAAGCTGGAGTACAGACACCTGCACTACTGCAAGAATCTCAATACCTTTTTCATTGCCACCTGCACGAATCCGCAGGGATTGCCTGTGTGTGTGTGGGTCATTAACAATCCTGTAATTATCCAGAATCCACAAGCAAATAATCGGACATCCAAACAAAAATACCGGTACACTCCCTCTCTCCCCATAACACAGTGTATACATGCACTGGAAGACCTACCCTTGTCTCCCCTCTTCCTCAGAGGTGCACTGCCATGCCAAAGAAGAGGAAGCTCAGTGATTTCTGTTGTCGTTATTTTGCAGGCAGGCAGGCCTGTTAGGGTGGAGGTGCCCTCTGAGAACAGATAGAGCTCAGAGAGCCTGTTTCACTGTGGAGAGAGAGGGGGGGAGGAGGGAGGGAGAACGAGGAAATGAGAAACTGTTTAGTCCCCTGCTCCAGCGAAAGCAGGCAGGCAGGCAGCTCAGCTAAGGTAAACACAAGTGGGCCGCAAAAAAGGGGGTCAGGGGTTCAGCCGCCGCCCGGGGCCAGACTGATCTAAATTCTGTTACCTGCTTGACTGTAACTCCATGCCTGACTAATGTGCCGCCCTGTCCCTTTAATTAGGGCTGACCTCCTGCAGAGGCACTGGCGTTTTAAAGCCGGGCATCTTGAGAACGGGGGCCGCTTCGAATTTACCCAACACTTGGATTTAAGTTGTTCATCTGCGTATTGTGAATCTACCTGGCCAGGCAACCCTCTGTGAGGGGAATCATTGTAAAACCCTTTATTTGACTGAGCGCATCATGGAACAGCAGCTAACCATTTGCTTTAGGGATTTCTCAGCACGTCAGTTTTACGAGGAAAAAGAGCACAAGCTGAATTGTGCTGGTTGTTAAGACAGCGGCCGTTAAGCACCAGCAGCAGCTCTGCTAATAATCTGCAATTCTGGTGACCTGGTAATGGCACAGGTTATGAGACAGGAGAGAGGAGATCGGGATTACTCTTCAGGCCAAGACAGCCTACAACAGCTAAGATGATATAACCACTGAAAAACTTTTAGAGGATGGGAGGAATAGCTGAACTAAATGAAGGACATTTCAAATGAACTTGCATTAAGATTCTGATCAATAAATTCCAGTTTAATCTACTAACATCCGACATTATTGAATAGGTAAAATATTAATGCCGCCATAAATTGCCTAGATATACTTTGTGTGAACAGTAAGAAGACAGAAAAAAAGGGGAAGGAATTTAAAATCAGAAAATTTGCATTTAGGCTAATTGTCTCTGACCTCAGATCTGAACAGGGGAAGTGAGCGGGAACAGAGGATGTCAAGCAGTGAGGCTCGTGCTTCAACAGAAACTTCAGGCTTGTTCCCAGAGGACAGATGACTACCTCTACATAATATACCTTGCCCCGTTGATCCCAAGTATTTTGGTTATTTTGTCTAGTCTCAAACCAGGCCATTTAAAACGGTTACAAGTGATGGGTGATGCCCTATATACAATTTTGTAGTGTTAACTTTGACTTTAAAAACAGCCAACTGATGCATAATGAGCTTCTATGCATTGGTCAAATCAATATGCAGGTTGACGATTAGCCTAAAAAGTTGTACATTGAAGCCAAATTATCTTGCCCACTTCAATTCTGTTTCTGTTGGAGTGTTGTCTAATGGTATTTTGGTGAATTATAGGAAGTGTTTTGATTTGGCTTGAGCTGGGAAGTGCATCAGAGAATACAAAAGGTCACAAGGTCGTTTACACCACGAGACGTAATGTGGCAATGAGATCGTTGCTTGTAAATCGACACGATTTGATTTGCAACATTTGTCCAGACCAAGGGGCATGGCCTTCTGTGGCCTTCAGACCAAGGGGCATGGCCTTCTGTGGCCTTCAGACCAAGGGGCATGGCCTGGAAATAACATTACGTGTTCATGTAAAAGTCACGCATCTGCAGCACCAGCAACACTTGCAATGACGCTTAAAGCCTCGGAAGATATGACAGTCTAGGAAGTGTTTCATTCTGTTAATAATCCAAACTCATTGTGGTAAAAATGCCAGGCTTCTGTTAAAAATAATATATATTTTACAATGTCAAAACACTCAGCGGTAAAGGACATGTTCAATTGTGGTTCAAATGTGTTGAGCCAAATGTGCTTTTTGTTTGCACATCATTGATGGTGAGACAATCGGGTCTTCATTTTGGTTTCCTGATCCACATGAAATGCACAATGTCTAACAAGAGTGTGGCATAGGAGTCAAAGAGCCCCACAGTCCCAGATAGGGCAACAGCTCCCCTCTGCTCTGTGGAGCATACTGCAGGGGCCTGCCTGCCTGCGTCTGTCCGTCTGTCCTCCACTCTGGAACATGTGGTTTTGGTTACAGAATGTTTTACTGCTGAACAATGTGTCTGCCTTGGAGCTCGGCACACCGCATAAAGGGCACTTTGTCCCTGGTGCCCACACGGGAAGAAGTCCGCCCCATCACACACACACACACTGGGCCACGATGACATCAGCAGCCCGTGCTGGCGAGGCCCGCGACGATAAAGCCTTTTTCACCCGCCTATCAGAGTGAGTGTGTTAGTGCCGTGCCCCTCGTATTCCCATAATTCCTCCCCTTTTTCCTTTGTCTGACTGACGTCTGTGTGCTGGTGTGTCCATTTCCAGTGAGGCGATGTGAAGGGAAGTGTGTCTGCTGCTGCCCCTGCTACACCAGGTCCTGGTTGTAAAAAGGACTGAGCACAGCTACCAAACCCCTGCTCTATGACAGATGGATCATTGGATCAAAGTGAGAACAGCAGAATGCTGCAGAGAGCCAAGTGTTCGGGACTGAAACGAATAAAGATCAGACGTACTGAGCGGTAGGGTCGTATAAAAAAAAAATGAAACAAGAACTAAAAAAATTGAATTACATAGGCACATGTAAAAGCCAAATAAAACTACAAAGGGAATTACAAATTACCAAATTATAACAATGGGATCTCAACAGCCAATATACTGCGAGAAAAACGGCACAACTTCAAGAGACAAGTATTCAATGTGACCAGCAAAACATGACCAATGTGGCTCCATTCATTCAAAAAGGTGTGAAGTGAATGAGATGATGATGATGTTGAGAGCAGGTGACGAGCACACCCAGGGGTGCAGGGGGAAAGAGCGCTGGAGGACCAGGCCTGGCATGACGTCACTCCTGTCATGTTTCTCAGCACCTCTCTATGGCTCAAAAAGAATCATGCACATGCATTGACACAGCTGCTGTATGTAACGGCTAGTGATGCACGGGTTTACTCGTAACCCACAGTCCACCCGGTTATATCCGCAGGGAGGGCAGGTTTAGAGCCTTGAAACATTGTGTGGATGAAGTGCGGGTGGGTGGCAGGCGGGCGGGTTGAATGCAGAGACACATTTATGGATATTATTATAATTTTTTTTAAAAGGTAAAGTTATCATTCTAGTGCAATTTATATCTATAGTCTAATTGAGTTTTTTTCTTTCATTATTTTAGGCTACCTGGCATTAGTACGTAAGCCTAAGCTTTAGGGTCTAAGCTGATTGAAATAATTGATTATTTGAGTGAGCTGTGTGGTGCTAGGGCAATTACCCAAACGTGCACCGCTTGGGGAAGCCCTGGCCTAACTGTAGCCTACGCTCGCCAAATAGCCTACACACCAATCGCCAAATGCTTTTGGGAACGGGCAGAAAAAGTTTAAGTTGATCCACGGAGGCAAAAGGGGCAACATCAAAGTTTAATTCAATAAGAGAAAAGCTGTGAAAGATAAGAGTTGAAAATTAAAGAGAAGGGAGGGTCAGAAAAGTAATGTTTGGGAAAGATTTGGTGAAGTGGTAAAAGAGGATTGTGAGGCGCTATACAAATTCGACAGTCACAAGACAGGGACTTCAAATAGACCTATGGCACATCAAGGGAACCATAGTGGAGAAATATGATTGCTTTCTTGGAGCATCTTAAGAGAATGCAAATGGCACCTCTACAGATGGTATCCATCTTAATCAACTTCATAAAAGCTGATGGTATTTCAACCAGCGTTCATTGAAGCATTCCTTCTATTGATTTATGATATTCTGGTGAGTAAGGGTTTATTTTGTCTTCTAGGGTAACATCAAATCAAATTGTATTTGTCACATGCACCGAATACAACAGGTTAAGACCTTACAGTGAAATGCTTACTTACAAGTCCTTAACCAACAATGCAGCTTTAAGAAAAATAAGTATTTACTAAAATACTAAAAATAAACTGAAGTAGAATAGATAGCAAAAATTCTATCTAAAATCACTCCCCCAAAAAATCTGCACCCCCTGTCGAAAGATTGTTCCGCTGTCTGACTGTAGCTTAAGATTTTCCCATAAAGCCGGGCGGTAGCAGATGGGTTGGTTATTAGCCATTCTGGGCAGGTACAGGTGAACAAACAACTGACCCGCACGCCACTACTAACGGCATCACATTCAAACTCAATTTCTCAGCTGCATCCCTGCTGGTCACATGACGGCTGATACTCGGTTCAGTCCAACCGAGAGCACCCTGTGACACCTGTAAGGCTACTGCTATTGCAGCTAATACTCATAATGGACGGGGATTTCACCAATAACTGAAAATTGCTGTCCATGGTTATGATACCACACCATGGTCCAGATATTGTATCAATTGAGAGAGAATATTTTACACCAATAAAATAAACCTTGCAGAGTTTGATGCTGGTACTTTGATACCCCACATACAGTGAGGGAAAAAAGTATTTGATCCCCTGCTGATTTTGTACGTTTGCCCACTGATAAAGAAATTATCAGTCTATAATTTTAATGGTAGGTTTATTTGAACAGTGAGAGCCAAAATACAACAAAAAAAATCCAGAAAAACACATGTGGAAAATTTTATAAATGGAATTGCATTTTAATGAGGGAAATAAGTATTTGACCCCCTCTCAATCAAAAAGATTTCTGGCTCCCAGGTGTCTTTTATACAGGTAACGAGCTGAGAATAGGAGCACACTCTTAAAGGGAGTACTCTTAATCTCAGTTTGTTACCTGTATAAAAGACACCTGTCCACAGAAGCAATCAATCAAGATTCCAAACTCTCCACCATGGCCAAGACCAAAGAGCTCTTCAAGGATGTCAGGGACAAGATTGTAGACCTACACAAGGCTGGAATGGGCTACAAGACCACCGCCAAGCAGCTTGGTGAGAAGGTGACAACAGTTGGTGCGATTATTCGCAAATGGACGAAACACAAAAGAACTGTCAATCTCCCTCTGCCTGGGGCTCCATGCAAGATCTCACCTTGTGGATTTGCAATGATCATGAGAACGGTGAGGAATCAGCCCAGAACTACACGGGAGGATCTTGTCAATGATCTCAAGGCAGCTGGGACCATAGTCACCAAGAAAACAATTGGTAACACACTACGCCGTGAAGGACTGAAATCCTGCAGCGCCCGCAAGGTCCCCCTGCTCAAGAAAGCACATATACATGCCCGTCTGAAGTTTGCCAATGAACATCTGAATGATTCAGAGGACAACTGGGTGAAAGTGTTGTGGTCAGATGAGACCAAAATGGAGCTCTTTGGCATCAACTCAACTCGCCGTGTTCGGAGGAGGAATGCTGCCAATGACCCCAAGAACACCATCCCAACCGTCAAACATGGAGGTGGAAACATTATGCTTTGGGGGTGTTTTTCTGCTAAGGGGACAGGACAACTTCACCGCATCAAAGGGACGATGGACGGGGCCATGTACCGTCAAATCTTGGGTGAGAACCTCCTTCCCTCAGCCAGGGCATTGAAAATGGGTCATGGATGGGTATTCCAGCATGACAATGACCCAAAACACACGGTCAAGGCAACAAAGGAGTGGCTCAAGAAGAAGCACATTAAGGTCCTGGAGTGGCCTAGCCAGTCTCCAGACCTTAATCCCATAGAAAATCTGTGGAGGGAGCTGAAGGTCCGAGTTGCCAAACGTCAGCCTCGAAACCTTAATGACTTAGAGAAGATCTGCAAAGAGGAGTGGGCAAAATCCCTCCTGAGATGTGTGCAAACCTGGTGGCCAACTACAAGAAATGTCTGACCTCTGTGATTGCCAACAAGGGTTTTGCCACCAAGTACTAAGTCATGTTTTTCCCTCATTAAAATACAAATCAATTTATAACATTTTTCACATGCGTTTTTCTGGATTTTTTTGTTGTTATTCTGTCTCTCACTGTTCAAATAAACCTACCATTAAATTATAGACTGATCATTTCTTCGTCAGTGGGCAAACGTACAAAATCAGCAGGGGATCAAATACTTTTTTCCCTCACTGTAGTAAAGGTTAAACCACTTGAACTTGGTTTATGGGCAGACATACATGTCTACCTAGGCCAGTACCCACAGTCCTTTCATCATGTCCATATCACTTTCTCCATGGGACCTTCTCCATGTGATGGGAGGCATCATCTAATCAGGCCAAAAACATGTGACACACACTCTGCCCCCTAACCCCTGAACATGCCAACAGATGGAGTCAGGTCAGAGCAGCAGAGCCACAGGAATTCTGCAGCACGAAGAGAGGAGTGCGCAAAACAACATCTGCACGCAGCTTGGGAGAAGCCGAAAGGTGGCCTTTGTTCCTCATTACTGCATGTAAGGTTTAGCGCCTGGCTGGTGATGCCTCACACCTGCTGATGTCCAAAGCTATGCCATTGTTATTACTTGAGACTTCGCCTCGGATGGAAAGCGCATAATATCACCATAGACCTCAATGCTTCTGTAAAGGCATTCGATTTTCATGTATTCAGCTTGACATCTGTGCAGTTGCTTTAGTTGACAGATCTCACAAATCAAACATGAATGTGAATAAAATTGACATTTTTCTGTTTTATCACCCTCAAAGCTTCTTATCTGCTGACATGTGAACACAGGCAGCTGAAATGTCTGTGATGTGATAAGTGTGCATGTGTAAAGTTCACATGCATCATTACATTGGTTTCACTTTCATGCCATAACATGCAATCTACTATAAAGTCAGATTGACAGGGATAATCTGCAGCTGAAACAATAAAGTGTTTCCCCGCTACTTTTTCGGCATGAAGCTGAGAGATGGGGCTGGAGAAATGTAACCACTTAAACTCCTAAACAGTTCAATGGATACAAGGAGAGAGCATCCATGATACACTAGTATGTGGACACATGCTCGTTGACCGTCTCATTCCAAAATCATGGGTATTAATATGGAGTTGGTCCCACCTTTGCTGCTATAACAGCCTCCACTCTTCTGGGAAGGCTTTCCACTAGATGTTGGAACATTGCTGCGGGGACTTGCTTCCATTCAGCCACAAGAGCATTAGTTGGGCACTGATGTTAGGCGATTAAGCCAGGCTCGCAGTCGGTGTTCCAATTCATCAAGATGTTCGATGGGGTTGAGGTCAGGGCTCTGTGCAGGCCAGTCAAGTTCTTCCACACCGATCTCAACAAGCCATTTCTGTATGGACCTTGCTTTGTGCACAGGGGCATTGTCATGCACACGTTTCCACTTCACAATAACAGTACTTACAGTTGACCGGGGTGGCTCCAGCAGAGTAGACATTTGATGAACTGACTTGTTGGAAAGGTGGCATCCTATGACGGTGCCACGTTGAAAGTCACTGAGCACTGAGTACGGACGGACCATTCTACTGCCATTTTTTTTTATTGAACTAGGCAAGTCAGTTAAGAACAAATTCTTACTTACAATGACGGCCTAGGAACAGTGGGTTAACTGCCTTGTTCAGGAGCAGAACGACAGATTTTTACCTTGTCAGCTCGGGGATTCGATCTTTTGGTTACTGGTCCAACATTAACCACTAGGCTACCCGCTGCCCCAATGTTTGTCTATGGAGATTGCATGGCTGTGTGTTTCGATTTTATACGCCGGTCAGCAACAGGTATGGCTGAAATAGCCTTATTTGAAAGGGTGTCTACATACACACATTGCCAAATGTATCACAATTATCATTTTAATCATGCAGAGGCTATACAGTGTTTGTTTGTGAACAAAGTAAATGTAAACAGAGTAAAACAAAGCTTCTACTTTGAGATATGACGGGGTACAACATTTGAACTAAGCTTATGTGGCATTTTTAGAAGTTATATTCTTCAAGAATCAATGGCTACGAATCATTCATTTAGAAGTCCAAAAAAAGCATTTAGCACCGACAGATTGTCCCTTTAAAGTAGGGCCTAGGCCTACAGTAAATAAACAAGGTTTTATATGGGTCTATTCATTACTTGGATTCCGATGAAAAACGTTTTGCAACGGAAAACCTTTACCGTTTACTTTAGGAACCAAGCGGACACAAACATAACCAAACAGGGAGGGACCTACCTACATTGTCCAATAGAAACTGGTATTTGGAGTAAACGGTTTTTAAACGTTTACCATTTACTCTAGGAACCAAACGGAATCAAACTGAATTGGACCTACCAGGGGTGTATTCATTACACCGATTCTGTTGCAAAACATCTCTTAAACGGAAGCAAACGGACGAAACGGGGAAGGACATAGGTACATTTGGAAAACGAATTGCAACAAAAACGCCAGTTTCTATTGGACAAATGCAGGTAGGTCCTGCCCCGTTTCGCTTCAATTTGATTCCTAGAGTAAACGGTAAACATAAAACGTTTTGCAACGGAATCTGACTAATGAATAGGCCTAGACCCCAGGTGTTATGTATGGGGTTGTACCTGGCCCACTCAACTAAAGTGAATGGGAGAAACCCATCCACTACAATGTGTGAATTGTCATATTGATAGCAGAATTGTTCTAATCTATAATCCAGAAGGGTGAACATTTGATTGATAGGCCTAAAAAAGGTCCCATAAAACCAGACTATCCCTTCAATTGTAGTAGGCCTAATGACCTGACTGAACTATCCAATATAAACAGAGTTAAGAAAATGGAATTAGCAAAAAACCTATTTCAATTTAGGTTTCGAAATTACACCAAAATTCAATCTAATGATAAAATAAAAAGCATTACTCACCCTGTCTGGTGCTTGTCGATTCGGTCTCGCGCAAAGGGGTTTCGTTGTCATTTAAGCGTCTTTTCATTAATTGGAAACTTCAATTATCCCCAGTCCCCACAAATCCACCGAGATTGAATAAATTACCTACTAGTACGGTCACTGAGTTGTAAACAGACATTTGTAATTTAATGGTCTTGGATCGCTCAAATAGCCCGTTGATAAAATGTTGCTATTGTCCTGGTTCCTCCTCAATGCTCGCCTGTTTAACTCAAATATTATTACCTGCTTCTACGTCATTACGCATGATTAATTCAGGTATGCGTCTTTAAATAAAAATACTAACAGCCTATTAATATAATATTCAATAAATATAAATATATTTGACAGATTACATTTAATCTTATGAACAATTTTGCCCCTCATGTTATTTGAAATGTCTGTACTTTGAAAGTTAGGTTTTAATCCTAAAAAGAGTAGCCTGTTCTACGCAAATGTTATATTGATGTTTACCATAATAAAAAGCATTAATATATGACATTAAAATGTAAGTCGCTCATCTTCTTAAATATAGGTTTGTTTCAGTTGGACACATATTGCTCCTCTCAGACGGAGGAAGTCTAGTGACCAAAAACTAGATTTTGTCGCCCTCCTCTGGTAAGTGTGGGCCACGCATCACCACAGAGCATAGCAAATCAATTGTAAAAAATCAAGACAGAAACTAAAGGGTTGTACAGTAATATGCATACTATTTTACACTTTTACATATACAGATTATTATTATTTTTATCTAAACGATCCATCAATTTCTGTAGAAAAGTAGAGTTCTATGACTTTCCACACACTCAAGACTTTGTTGGCTTAGATATAATAGAGACAGTATATGCTGTAGTATATGCTGTATTCTATATTCTCAGACTACCACTACTTAAATGCAAATGTGTGAGTCTTTTCATTGAAATACATTAAAGGTGATTTGCATCAAAGCACAATTAAGAGATATAGCTTATAGATAATGAATTATGGGGAAATTACATGTAATAATGTTGACCTCAGAGCCATCCAAAACAATGGCAACAAAGGTAGCAAAACCCAAATCTGATTTAATACATTCCCGGGGCTTACAGTGACACTTCAAATCTGAGAGAAATGTTGGTGGAGAGAATTATTAAATTGCTAATTTGGCTGTTAGGGCTTGTTTCCCCCACCACTAATGATAATTAACATGCAAATGAGTCTGGGGATCGTAAAGGAGGCACAGAGGTTCTCTGTTCATTACGGACTTAATTACTGTTTGAACAGTGGAATATCATGGTTATAAATGGGAGCATTTCAGGTAATGGGCAGGACAATAATTAGGGTTATGACACCTAGAGAAATGCTCTGTTGTTGGTGCCCTAGCCACGGCGAACTGATGCCTCAGCCATTGAGCGCTTGACTTACTTGGCTTGATATACTATAAAGGTGAAGTAGACAGTGGTTATTACACTCTGTTTGAACTAATCATTAGACCAACAAAGAGATTCTGCAAAGTGACAGCTATACTGTTGTTTGACGAGACAAAGTTCATGCTCATTTATTAGGTCCTCTAATTTATACTGAAAAATATAAACGCAACGTGCCATAATTTCAATGATTTTATTGAGTTACAGTTCATATAAGGAAATCAGTTAATTGAAATAAATTCATTAGGCCTTAATCTATGGATTTCACGACTGAGCAGGGGCGCAGCCATTGGTGGGCATAGGCCTACCCACTGGGGATCCAGGCCCAGCCAATCAAAATTAATTTTCTCCACAAAAGGGCATCATTACAGACAGAAATACTACTCAGTTTCATCAGCTGTCTGGGTGGCTGGTCTCAGACGATCCCGCAGGTGAATAAGCCGGATGTGGAGGTCCTGGGCTGGTGTGGTTAAATGTGGTCTGCGGTTGCGAGGCCAGTTGGATGTAGAGCCAAATTCTCTTAATGTTGTAGGCAGTTTATGGTAGAGCATTGAACATTCAATTCATTGGCAACAGCTCTGGGGGACATTATTATAGTCAGCATGCCATTTGCACACTCCCTCAAAACTTGAGACATCTGTGGCATTGTGTTGTGGGACATAACTGCACGTTAGTGGCCTTTTATTCTCCCCAGCACAAGGTGCACCTGTGTAATGATCATGCTGTTTAATCATGCCACACCTGGCAGGTGGATGGATTTTCTTGACAAAGGATCAAATGCTCACTTAGAGGGATGTAAACAAATTTGTGCACAAAATGTGAGCGAATCATTTTGTGCATATGGAGCATTTCTGGGATCTTTTATTTCAGCTCATGAAAATTAGGGACCAACACTTTACATGTTGCATTTATACTTTTGTTCAGTATACATATGAAGTACCCACACCATAGAATATTCTATCTGGTATACGAACATTATACATTTGGTAAAAAAAAGTTATATTATGTTCAACAGCAATTTAAATAAGTTATTTAATCACTTTAAATCCTATAGTTCTTTAATTAAGCACTATATTTCCATATCCAGCTCCTGACAGGTGCAAGGGGACTCATTACTGTGATTTACAGCCAATAAAAATTTATCTTAAAGCAAAGAAGCTAATTGGACTGTAAATGTCATTATCCTGTGTATTCAATTATGCTCCCCTGAGCTGAAACTAATGTTAATCAATACAAGTCACTGATTCCACCATAATGCAGATCCCTGCAACTAGAAGGGTTAAGCAAAATTAAATGAACACCTTCTACATACACATTTCATTCTTCTTCATCAACACTTCTTTAATGCACTTAACTTCATCTTTTTACATGAATGGTTAACATGACAACAAAATTACAACAGTCACTGCATGCAAGTTCACCCATTACAATCTACCTCAAACATCTATCCAACATTGTATTTGCTTTGGAACTAGGGGGGAAATAAACTAAAAGCCAAATTGTCAAGTACAAAAAATTAAACAGAAGCAGCAAAGTATAAAGTGCACATTTTCATTCAGAACTTTTCAGACCACTTTCCAACTGCCTTGGCACAACCACGACCCAACGCAAACACACAGCCAGACATACACCTGAAGGACAACTGCCATTAGTGACACTATTCAGAGACATTAAGGTTGAGAAACATTTACAAGTCATAAATAAGCCTTTCAATGATCGTGCTAATGCCTGAATATCATATTAAAAAAAGGAATATGCCAACATAGCAAGTACATGTACCTTTTGCAATCTAAAATCTCACCTACTAAGAAGCAAGGCTTTGGGGTACAGCGGTTTGATCATGATAAATATGAGGTTTCCACTATAACGATCCTTTAGAGTTGCTATGGTGAAAAAGCACAGGGTCACGGACCACACACTGCAAGTCCTTTTTAAAAAGATCTTTACTTGTAGTTTATTAGCATTTTTTGTCATTTTAAATAGAAGTCTAGAAGCCCAAAATGATTGTTTAGTGTCTTAGCACTAAACAAGTAGTCTACACAGCTACGACTTCTCAACAATGGCCGCTGAATTGCTACAGGCAACAGCTCGGACTGAGCGTGATCCACTCTGTCCGACATTGATTTCCATGGAGCAGAAGACAAATCAAAGCAAGCAAGCATGACATAATACAGTGCATGACCCGAAGGCATGCAAGCGCATTCAGAACGAACTAACCGTCTCCATCACCTAGAATGCTAGTCTACTGTTTCATATAGCCAGTGTTTCATATAGCCAGTGTCATTTCATAGTCTGAATATACAGTTACCACCACACCGTGTGCAGTAAGCTTATAGGAATAAATCACTTTACATTTCTGCTGCACTTTTGGATGTTTCCTGGTATTTACAACAAAGGTTTCTTTTTTTCGTGACCATCTTCAGATTGCCATTATTTCAGGGTGGCACTTAATCATCTTCCGTGTTCAAAGGCATGTAACGTCAAATCAAGTACACAAACAATATGCAACCTCTTTTGCAACGCATTACAACATATCATATGGCTGTATTTGGTATCAAATAAATTCCTCTTCCATAAAATGCACTGATAAAAGATGTTATCTTTAAATGAATGTGAGTGCAAAAAAAATATCTAAAATGTCCTAAAGGAGAGAGTGAATGATTTGAAGGAACGTGCGTGTCTAGCAGAGTTGGGTGTCAATTCATTTTCAAGCCATTCCACTTTTTAAAATTTTGTTTTACGATGTGCCATTTTCAAATTCATCCATTGAATTTCAGTTCACTTCCTGATTTGACCACATTGAAAACCAAATTGACCCCGACCCCATTGTCTAGGTAGCGAGGACCCCCTCTGGTTAACACAGGACAGTCTTGGTCTTTTCGCGGTCAACATTCTCTCCACGGTTCATCTCACGGTCGGTCAGTGGTCACTTCTACCGGCCCTGCTGCAAGTACTGCTGGGTGAACATGTTCAACTCACTGTCCAGCCAGCCAGCCTTATTCCTGCCAGGGGAGAAGACAACACCATATTCAGGTACAGAGATAGGTACACACCATCAAGACAGTAGTAGTGCCTTGTCTTCAATGAAAACAGATGGTACTTTAATACCACAGTGAACAAATATAAATGCAACATGCAACAATTTCAAAGATTGAGTTACAGTTCATATAAGTAAATCAGTCAATTGAAATTAATTCATTAGGCCCTAATCTATGGATGTCACATGACTGGGCAGGGGCACAGCCATGGGTAGGAGCCAGGCCCAGCCAATTAGAATGAGTTTTTCCCCACAAAAAGGGCTTTATTACAGACAGAAATATTCCTCAGCACCCCCCCACCCCTCTCAATCCCACAGGTGAAGAAGCCGGATGTAGAGGTCCTGGGCTGGTGTAGTTACATGGTCTGCGGTTGTGAAGCCGGTTGGACCCATTGCCAAATTCTCTAAAACAACATTGGAGGCAGCTTATGGTAGATCATTTCTCTATTTGGAAACAGCTCTGGTGGACATTTGTGCAATCAGCATGCCAATTGCACGCTCCCTCAAAACTTTAGACATCGGTGGCATTGTGTTGTGAGACAAAACGGCACATTTTAGAGTGGCCTTTTATTGTCCCCAGCACAAGGTGCACCTCTAATGATCATGCCGTTTAATCAGCTTCTTGATATGCCACACCTGTCAGGTGGATGGATTATCTTGGCAAAGGAGAAAATGCTCACTAACAGGGATGTAAACAAATTTGTGCACAATTTTAGAGAAATACCCTTTTTGTGCGTATGGAACATTTCTGGGAACTTTTATTTCAGGTCATGAAACATGGGACCAGCACTTTACATGCTGCTTTTATATTTATGTTCAGTGCAGTTATGCCCAACTATTTTTTCTCTTTACTATGAGCCCGTTGAGAGTTGAAGTTATTGAGAATGCCAAGGAGCCTTGATCACTGAGCAATGATGACGGAGCGGTGTCCGAAATAGTACCCTATCCCCTATGCAGTGCTCTATTTCTGACCAGAGTCTTTTGGGCACTAGGTTTTATAGGGAATAGGGTGCCATTTCAGACGCGACCAGTGTGTTAGAGCGTCATGTCTTACCGGAGCAGTTTGGCCTTGCTCTGCAGCGCATCCAGCAGCACTATCTTCGTGTTCATGTCGGTGATCTCATCCTCCAAGTTCTGCCGAGTCACGTCCACCTGCTGACACAGCTGAGCAAAGGTGCCGGCCAGCTCCCTGCACAGGCAGACACACACCAGAAGCTCAGGGCCACGCAGTCTCAACTCTACTTAGTGAACTCACTGAACAAGATTCCTATAGAGCCATGTCCATTTCAACTTGAGCATTTTCTCAAGCGTTTAGGCATTTTGAGGAATAGCGCCCTGAGATTCAGGGGCCAAATGTGTACCAAGCATCTCTGAGTATAGGTGCTGATCTAGGATCAGTTTGCCCCTATCCGTGTCATTTTAGGCCTTGTGACATAAAAACGAAAACTGATCGTAAATCAGGAGTCCTTGGGTCCTACTTACGACTGTTAAGCCAGCTTTGTTTTCAGAATGGCCTACAACTGCAAAGAGCAATAGACTCACTCGGTAGCTTATATGCAAACCGGATCCCACTGTCAGTCCCTCCTCTCACCACCAGAAGGCCTCTGAGGCAGGCGCGCCTCTGTTCAGAGAACAACTCCCACATGGCATGATCTATTTATATAAAACAGGCTTACATAACGTTGTGTGACAGATTGACTGGCCAGTGGTTCTACAAAGAGGCTTTAGCAAATTCTACACTAGCTGTCAAACATGCAGGAACTGAACTACGGAGAGTGGCAGTGTGGAGCCCTGCCAAACATGCCATCTCTTGAGGAGGGGGGATTATATTGGCCTTGTAAGACCCGGTTGTGGTGGCGTAGGAGGGCAGCGGGCAGATAGAGAAATAGATGGCGAGCGCAAATGGATAGGAGAAAGTGAGATGGAGTGTGGTGAAAGAGGGATCGATCGGAAGAGATGGAGAGAGGAGATGTAGTGAGAAAAGGAGTGAGAGTCAGACAAAACAGACCGCTGCAGATGGGGTGTCCATTACTCACTGCTGAACCTGGTGGCTGCAGTTGGAGCCGGTGTAGCTGACGATGAGCTGCAGCTTCTCGCTGGCGTAGTCCACAAACTGCCGCTTGAAGGCCCTCTCCTTGGCCTTGGTGGTCCAAGTGAGGCGCTCGTACACGTACAGCAGGCCGTACAACCCTACCGAAAGGGCAATCAGACGCCAGCCCACTGCCTTCCAGATCTGACACACACACACACACACACATTTTGAATACTTTGATTTTCAAAATGAACCATTGTTGATTGCAAAGGAAGAAAATGCATCTCAAGCCTGGGTTAAACAGGGAAAACACTGAAAGGCTCAGCTCTTTTCTAACTTCCAACTTGTTTACGGAGACGACACTTTTGGTTTAGGGCATTGTCAACAATCAGCTGCACATTCTTTAAAGCCTTCACGGAGTGCGTTTCCTCTATCCTTACCACGCCACCGACGACTATGATGCCCATGGATGTACGGGAGGTGAGGGAGGCCAGGCCGGTCACCATGGAGACCATCAGCTCCTCCTGGGTCATGGAGTTCTGGGGGAACGGGGGCATGCTGGTGCTGACCGGGGTGAGGGCCATGGGCCGAGGAACCTACAGGACAGACACCAATGACGTATATAAACCCTGAATAGCTGATGCTATGTCTTGACAAATAAGAGCCTTTAAAGCCACCGTATCGCCATTTTCATACTCCTCTTTTCGGAGATTGGATAAATGGAAGTGAATCAGGGGGGAAAAAAACTATATCCCCACATTAAAATAACCAACTTGTCAAAAACGCCACAATGTGCAGAATATGGATGCAGCCAGCACCAATTTAAGCGATGTGGGAAGACATTTCATATGCAAGTATCTAAATTATTAGCGTAGTACTTTTTGGTCCATTTTAAGAGATTGCTTTTGACAGCTTGTGGTACGGTGTAACCATAGCAACACACGCAAGCAAATGTCTATGCTAGCTAGCTTACAAAACGATATTAGGCATGGATGTAGTGGCGATACATGTGAGCAATTTAACTGCTATTCTTATGAATTTTCTAATAGTCCTTTCACAGCTGTTGAGCAAATATTGTGCATTGACAATTAATGTAGTTAACGTCAGCAGCCAGCCTTGTGCTGCTATATGACATGATGTATGGAACCAGTGAAGCCAGTGTTTACAGTCTATAGATGGGTTAGCTGACATCACAAAACAATGTGCGCGCTTCAAACAGGGCAGAAGTCAGCGTGCTGTTGTGATTCTGGAGGGCCAGATTGCTTGCAAGAATGACAAACTGCCATGTGGGGAATCGTAAGTGGCTCGGTTCAGCTCATTTCATTTTGTTCTTGATACCATGTCTTGTTCTGAGGCGTTTTGACTGATTTCATGTCAACGCTAATTTGGCAAAAATTCACTAGCTAACCAACAACTGTAACAAATGTATTTGTTTTCAATAAACGTAGAAGATGAAATATAGCTTACATGTCAATCTCAGCCAACCCAGTCCGTTCTGCCCCATAGCAGCTCACACGGCGGTTGTGTTGCTAAACAACCAACCCATCCGTGAGTAAACCAGTTCCTAATAGCAAATCATGGATCTTTTTACTGGCTTCATGGGGGATTACCTATACATCAGAGTGATCTCAAAGCACTGAGCAAGCACACAGGAATAAGGAATAGGAACCCAGAATGGAGTATGCTTGTCTGCTACCAAAGAGGATTCCACCCTTGTTCCACTGAGAAAAGTATTATTTTATCTTAGCCCTTTACAGGGACAATATGCTTTTCAAACGATAACAAAGCGGTCACCCAGCCAATGACTTGGTAAATAGCTGAGGGATGGTGCTGGAGAAATGTAACCACTCAAATGAATAGATCGTTTTAACCAGGTTGAGAGCCTATACAGTGTTTGCTTACAATTCCATAATTTACAAAGGAGTAAAACACACTTATTTTTCTTTTAGGGGTTCTGATGGGGTAAGAAAATGTAACTAAACTCGAGGCATTGTAAATTATATTAAATTATATAAATACATTTAAAAGTCGAAAAAGTGAGGAAGCGATCACAATGACGCCTTTAGGGTCAGGATTGGGGGCTGGTGTAAACCTGATCCTAGATGTGTGGTGAAGGGCTACCTCTACCTTTCCTTAGGGAAATAACACACACACACACACACACACACACCTGGTCGTTGTAGCCCATGAGGGCACGTCGTGTGTTCTTGGGTCCCAGAAAGCGGTTGACTAGCATGGTCCAACCCAGGGAGAAGTGGAAGCCAATGTCCTCCTGGAAGTCACTGCACAACTTGTCGCAGGCCAGGTCGTAGCTGAGAGTGAAGATCTGCTGCCGCGGCACCAGCTTGTCCACCTGCTCTTGGACCGGCCCCGGCAGCAGGGGCTTCAGACCATCTGAGAAGAGGGGGGGTTCTAGTTGAGAGCATCTCCATGTGGTTTCACAACAATTTAATTTACTGGGAATATTTCAGCCAGTGTGGCTGGTGGACCAAAAGGTTACTTTCAGAACGGGATGGGGTTTGGAATTGTGCGAGTGCCGCTGCTGCGGGACTGACCGATCATCTCTGTCTGGGTAGACTGCAGGGCGGCAGTGATGGCCGTGGAACACCTCTCAGACATGTTTCTGCCCAGGCCCTCCTCAATGTGCCTGTGGAGCTCCTGGAACGAACACGCACAGTACAACGTCACCATCTCAATGGTTCAGTCCAAAATGGACACCCTATTACATATGTAGTGTACTGCTTTTGGCCTGACCCTCACACTAGAGCCACTTCCAAAATGGACACCCTATTCAGTACATAGCGCAACACATTTGGTCAGAGAGAAAACAGAAACTGTACAGTATGACATTCTGAACACACACTAAAATATAAAACAATCCAAGTTAATGGAAGTTTGCCAATCTGAACACACCCTTAAATATCAAACAGGCATGCATGTTCATGTGACACAGGTAATTCCCTGCAAGGGTTGTTCTCTTAGAAAAGATAGACACCAGGACAAAACTGGCCCTAGGGAGAATTCCACTAACACTCTGAAAAGGATTGAGGCCTACAGCAGGGGTGGCCCATCCTCCTCCTAGAGACCTACTGGGTATGCAGGCTTTTGTTCCAGCCCTGCTCAAACACACCTGATTCAGCTAATCAAAGTCCCGATGACAGCCGATTAGTAGAATCAAGCATAAACACCCAGTAGCAAAAGGAGCGGGAGGTGGTGTTTGCGTGCGAGCACTTGTTTGTGTTTGAGACCAGGGAATCACTCACGTTCTTGTACACCTTGAGCACCACCTGAGACGGATGGAAGTCCATGTGGAAGTCATCCACCAGCACAAAGAGTCGCCTGATCTCCTCTGCCATGGCGTTGGACACCTACACACACAGGTAAACACACACACAGGGTGTGAGGGAAGAACGTTCACTAGACCATTCTTAGAATTCAATCGTAGCGCAGCAGCCCATTTTAAAATGTGACCTACCTGTCGCTCTACTTCCTCTGTGATCTTCTTGATCTTGCTCTTGCAGTCCAGCGTCAACAGGTCCAGCTGTTTGTCGATGAACTCCATGCGGTCCTGGCGCTCCTCCCTGGTTTCTAGGCAGTGAATCCTGAACACACAAGGTTCACAAAACATGGAGCACAACTGGTTGCCTCGCACGGCAGCCGTTCCCTATCACTTCTATTCAAATGAAGGAAAAAAGACAAGACATTTTGACAATTGAGGCAGCTTGGGTACGTGACGTGACCAGAGAACTCACCTCTGCTCCTGAGCCGCCACATGCACCGAGTCCATGATGAGCCGTAGTGTCTCCGAGATCTGCTTGGCCCTCACCGTGTGCTGCTCAAACTTGGTCTTCACCGCAGACTGAGAGATACACTCCTACAAGAACAGGGAAAAACACAGTTTCATAAGAGGGCCTAGTGAATTGGCAGAAATATCCTGATACGTTCAATGGCTTTCAACTGTAGAGCTCACGCTCTCCTAACTAGAGCATGCAGACATTTTGTGAAACAAGTGATAAAAGAATGGTGTTGGATTAGAAGTGAACTGCACCAGCACTTGAACAGAGTTCGGTACATCTCTAATGGGAACCTAGACGAAGTATTGTAAACTGTACACCCCACTCACTCCGAGAGGTTCTTTCATTAGAAGGCCTTACCTCGAAGCGCCTCTCAAAGTTCTGGAACTCAAACATTCTGGCCTGGAATCCCTCGGCCAGAGCACCACCTGAACAAGTAAGGAGTGTTTTTTTGGTTGAAAAAAGGTAATTTTGCTTGGATATCACATCGTTGTTTTTCTGTGAATGTCTACCTGTGTGGCTTACAGTGCATTCGGGAAGTATTCAGACCCCTTAACCTTTTCCACATTTTGTTACGTTACAGCCTTATTCTAAAATTGATTAAAAACAATCTACACAGAATACCCCCACAATGACAAAGCGAAAACAGGTTTAGACATTTTTGAAAATGTATAAAAAAAATACAAAAACAGAAATAGCTTATTCACATAAGTATTCAGACCCTTTACTATGAGACTCAAAATTGAGCTCGTTTCCATTGACCATCCTTGAGATCTTTCTACAACTTTATTGGAGTCCACCTGTGGTAAATTCAATAGATTGGACATGATTTAGTAAGGCACACACACAGGTCTACATAAGATCCCACAGTTGACAGTGCATGTCAGCGAAAAGAAAACAAGCCATGAGGTCAAAGGAATTGTCCGTAGAGCTCCGAGACAGGATTGTGTCAAGGCACAGATGTGGGAAAGGTACCAAAACATTTCTGCTGCATTGAAAGTCCCTAAGAACAGTGGCCTCCATCATTCTTAAATCTAAGAATTTTGGAACCACCAAGACTCTTCCTAGAGCTGGGCGCACAGCCAAACTGAGCAATCGGGGGAGAAGAGCCTTGGTCAGGGAGGTGACCAAGAACCCGATGGTCACTCTGACAGAGCTCCAGAGTTCCTCTGTGGAGATGGGAGAACCTTCCAGAAGGACAACCATCTCTGCAGCACTCCACCAATCAGGCCTTTATGGTAGAGTGGCCAGACAGAAGCCACTCCTCTGTAAAAAGGTACATGACAGCCCGCTTGGAGTTTGCCAAAAGGCACCTAAAGGACTCAGACCATGAGAAACAAGATTCTCTGGTCTGATGAAACCAAGATTGAACTCTTTGGCCTGAATGCCAAGCGTCACATCTGTAGGAAACCTGTCACCATCCTTACGGTGAAGCATGGTGGTGGCAACATCATGCTGTGGGGATGTTTTTCAGCAGCAGGGACTGGGAGAAAAGTCAGCATTGAGGAAAAGATGAACGGAGCAAAGTACAGAGAGATCCTTGATGAAGTCCTGAGCGCTCTGGAGCAGGTTCTCAGACCGGGGCAAAGGTTCACCTTCCAACAGGACAATGACCCTAAGCACAGCCAAGACAGAGCAGGAGTGGCTTCGGGACAATTCTCTGAATGTCCTTGAGTGGCCCAGCCAGAGCCCGGACTTGAACCCGATCTAACATCTCTGGAGACCTGAAAATAGCTGTGCAGCGACGCTCCCCATCCAACCTGACAGAGCTTGAGAGGATCTGCAGAGAAGAATGAGAGAAACTCCCCAAATACAGGTCTTTCAAGCTTGTAGCGTCATAGACAAGTGTGTGTATGTAGCGTCATAGACAAGTGCGTGTATGTACCTGCTTCTGGCATCCCCTGGGCCTTCTGAACGCGGGCCTGTAGAACCTCCTTTGCAGACACAAAGAAGATGCGGTCGCTGGCCTGGGCCCGGTCCACCACGCCCAGCTCGGCCCACCAGGAAACTGCTGCAGCGGTCCATGTGCTGCCTCCTCACCTGGGGGCACAGAGTGGGAGGGAGACCGGGTTCAATAGAGCCACTTTCTGTTTACCATCAAACGTCACGTTCGAGTGATGTGTGCGCATCCCGACGTCAAAAAGCTCTGTAGCTGGATAGCTAACGCAGATGTCAGGACCTTGACAAACGTGCAAGACTGATGGCTATGTTCAACAATATTATTCATCTAGCTTTACTTGGGATATTGTACGTTGCCTCACTGGCATGTGGTAGGTTTCTAGGTTATCAAACCTCTAATGACATATGTAGACTGTCTGATTAACTCACACAAGCGGCATTTGAAGTTACAAGTGGTCGTATTAACTTCCATGTAAACAAACTGCTTTGATGCGCACCAGAAAAAATAATCTAAATATACATACACACGCTAGTGTAAACAAACCTACAGGGACACGCTCTTCCTTTACCATGTTGTATTGGTAGACCTGAAATGGTCACAAAATATGGGATGTTCACTAAGGGCCGGGACGTTACCAATATCGCGATACTTGTTAGTGTCGTGCCAAGGAAACAAAACACCAAGCAGTATTAACTTCTTTAGGAATACAGCCCTAATGTTGGAAACAAACAGTGTGTTGTCATCCAGTCACATGTATTTATTTTCCAAGCTATAGGACACAATATTTTACATACAGCAGGTTTATAAAGGGCCAAAGAGTCCGTTTCATGTTTTTATTTTTCCCCATGGAAAAAGTATTGTGATACTGGCATCGTTACAGCCCTCATGTTCAACCTGACAATTATTTCAAGGGCATAAAGCCAGACTGAGGGTAGTCAGTCCCAGTTCAGTCTCCTGGCTAATCTCCAGGTGTAGTGTCCTCAGATTCTGTGTTGGTTGTATTATATCAAACATCTGAAGTGTTTCCCTTGTTGGATGACTCACATAACTGTTTGAAAATGGATAGCTTCCCCAAGTTACAATAACCCTTGAGCAAGGCACTTCAACCTAAATTGCTTCTGTAAGTCTCTCTGGATAAGAGCGCCTGCTAAATGACTAATATGTAAATGTAGAAGTGATTAATAAGACTGTGGTGGATTACAACCTCTCCTGGCCCATAGAGGATGTTCAAGATAAGGAAACAGTCAACTTCTTTGGGTGAAGTAGACAGCACAGGGAGAGGTGGGTTGAGTATCACAAGTCAGAAAGACAGGCAGTCCCACAAGTTCTCGCTCAACCACCGGCATGATACGACCATGTGAGGTGCAACCCTATACAAGAAATCAACACTTGGGCAGACCCAAGTGCCAACCCTACCTCACCATTAACTTATTTGCTGAATCTAATACTGTACTCTCGCAGGCAGTAGTTACTCCATGTACTAGGCTCAACCACGACCCAGAATCTGGCATAAACCCCATCTAGCCTCTCCTTGTATAATGTTAAACACCTTTCACCTTTTCCATTTATTAGTGCAATTATTAGCCCAAAAAACTATAGCTAATGCTCACCAAACACTGGTATTTGGTGTAACCGTGATCTAAGGGTCAAAGCTAACACTAACTCACCTCAGAATACTCATTGTAACCCTGACGGCTAATTCTAACTCATTGAGTATTCACAGTTCACATTCTTTCACAATGTACACCATTTTAAAAACACCTGAACTCCATTCGCAACCGGATTCAGTTGGTAAGAGAGATTCAGTCAATAATAGGAATAAATTGTCCACCATCTATTTTAAGTACTATTTGAGAAGGTCTGGTCTGTGGATGTGACAAATGTAAAAATGTTCATGTTTTTCATAATGTTTAACTTCTCTCTGGTTCAAACGATAAAAAAAAATAAAAAATTATGTGAATTCACAATTCAGATATGGTCCTGCGTATGACAGCTAGGGGGCAGTGCAAATCAATCTACCTCAGTTCTGGCTACATACCATAGGGTTGTCACTAGTTACCACAGCCACAAATTCATAAAACCTGTCTATTTCTACAATTGATCTTCTTAAAATGTGATTTTAGACCTAACCACACTGATAACGTTATGCCTAACCTTAAATTAAGACCAAAAAGCAACAAAAATTCATGATTCTTTACAATAAAGCCAATTTTGACTTTGTTGTTGTGCCATCTAGTCCAAACCCCTACCAGACGGCGCTCAAATTACTAGAATTCCCCACCCATTCAGCAACAATTCTCTGCTGTGTGCCTCTCTTCCATGTTCTCATCATCGTTGCAGTGATATGTAACAGCGTGTTCATAGACGTCCAACAATCTGTTAATGCCGCGTATGGTGCGCTTTGTACAATTTCTCCAGCCGGACCGTCACAATTTTCCGACATGGCATCTTGTAGTATGTTTCTAGACATTCCATTAGGGCAACATTCAAGCTGACATCCTCTACCTTTGACAATGGCTGCATATCAAATGCAATCATTTCTCTAATTAGTGGTGTGATCTTCTCAGTCTGTCCCTTATCGCAATGCTGCCAGCAATGAGTTGTCTCTCACAGTGCCTCCCTTTCAGCATTGCACCTGTACTGCCACAGTGGCTCAATTTCACCTCGCAAAGTTTGCATTTCACCATCTTCTCCTTTAAAAGCTTCTCAAAGTATTGCCATGCAGGACTTCGCTGCTGTCGCTTCCCTGTCTCACTGACAATTTTCCCAACGATGACGTGCGGAGCGTTTTATATCTGTGGCAAATTATTTGAAAAATGCATATCTCCTCCTAATGTTAATGCTGTAAGTATTTAAAATCAAACATTTTCCCTTTATGATGATCAGGACCTGTTAGTGGCAGCTTTGTGATCCTAATTCCTAAGCCCACCCGAGTTCCTACATTTATACATATTTTTTGTAGTCAGGGCCTGTGGTCTGTATTGACCCAGTGTTTTTCTTACATGTCAATATGTCAGTGTATTATGAAAATGTGATTGTATTATAAAATTGTTTTGTAAATGTTTCAAAGACTCTTGGAAGATTAGTCCTAAAATAAAATAAGTTTAGCCCTGACTAATGCTAAAACTAACCTCAGTGTAACTAATGACTGCTAATGCTAAAACTAACCTCAGCGTAACTAATGACTGCTAATGCTAAAACTAACCTCAGCGTAACTAATGCCTGCTAATGCTAAAACCAACCTCAGCGTAACTAATGCCTGCTAATGCTAAAACCAACTTCAGTGTAACTAATGACTACTAATGCTAAAACTAACCTCAGCGTAACTAATGACTGCTAATGCTAAAACTAACCTCAGCATAACTAATGCCTGCTGATGCTAAAACTAACCTCAGCATAACTAATGCCTGCTAATGCTAAAACTAACCTCAGCGTAACAATAACTACTAATGCTAACTCACCTCCTCCATGTACTCCGGCTCCGAGGCAGAGGCATCCCATCGGTTGTTTAAGATGAAAATGTTTGGACTGGAAAGACGCTCGTTGACCTTGTGGAAGAATGACTTCTCCTGCAAAGAGTAGCATTTGTCTATTCAAAATCCAATATACAGTATACCCTCAGACATCTTGACTGGCATTTGGCCAACATGCAAGTTCGGGCTGAGTGGATTTCTTTCTAGAGTAGAAACATTTCTTACCGTCTGCATCAGAGTGGACTCAGAGTTTGCCACCAGGACAAAGACGTCTGCGTCCAGGCAGAACTTGTCGATCCAGCTGTCCAGCTCTGTCGTGACGTCAATACCGGGGCTGTAGTAGCAAAAATATGGGATGACTTCAGGTTAAAGGCCACAGTAGAAACTATACTAAACAAAAATAAACTCAACATGAAACAATTTCAAAGATTTGACTGAGTTACAGGTCATATCAGTCAATTTAAATAAATGACTTAAGCCCTAATCTATGGATTTCACATGACTGGGAATACAGATATGCATCTGTTGGTCACAGACACCTTAAAAAAGAAAGTAGAGGCGTGGATCAGAAAACCAAGTCAGTATCTGGTGACCACCATTTTCCTCATGCAGTGCGATCTCTCCTTCGCATAGAGTTGATCAGGCTGTTGATTGTGGCCTGTGGAATGTTTCCTCACTCCTCGTCACTGGCTGTGCAAAGTTGCTGGATATTGGCGGGAACTGAAACACATCAATCCATCGCATCCCAAACATGCTCAAATGGGTGACATGTCTGGTGAGTATGCAGGCCATGGAAGAACTGGGACATTTTCAGCTTCCAGGAATTGTGTAGAGATCCTGGCAACATGGGGCAGCGCATTATCATGCTGAAACACGAGGTGATGGCGGCGGATGAATGGGCCTCAGGATCTCGTCACGGTATCTCTGTGCATTCAAATTGCCATCAATAAAATGCAATTGTGTTTGTGATCCGTAGCATGCTTGCCCATACCATAACCCCACAGCCACCATGGGGCACTCTGTTGACAATGTTGACATCAGCAAACGACACCATACACATGGTCTGCGGTTGTGAGGCCAGTTGGACGTACTGCCAAATTCTCTAAAACAGCATTGGAGGCGGCTTATAGTAGAGAAATGAAAATTCAATTCTGGCAACAGCTCTGGTGGACATTTCAGCAGTCACCATGCCAATTGCACGCTCCCTCCGAACTTGAGACATCTGTGGCATTGTGTTATGTGACACAGCTGCGTGTTTTAGAGTGGCCTTTTATTGTCCCCCAGCACAAGGTGCACCTGTGTAATGATCATGCCACACCTGGCAGGTGGATGGGTTATCTTAGCAAAGTAGAAATGCTCACTAACAGGGATTTTTGTTCAGTGTATATGAGGATATTGTAGTTTGTAGAAGAGGAGTATGCATACAAAGATTAAGGGCGAAGTGAAGAGTGGTACCCATTCCAACATCAACCCGAGCACTTCCAGAGGACCCATGGTTGTGCTAAAAGAACTGAATGCCAGAAAGGAATGGTCTACCTGATCCTTTTAGATGCGTTGTGTGTTGCTCTCACCTGTCCACCAGCACCAGGTCGTCCCTGAGCAGGGCACACTTGACTTTGGGCCACATGACACACACCAGGCTTCCTGCATCCAGGTCCTCATCCTGATGTAGAGCATGGGCTAGCTGGTTCACCGTCTGAGAAACAGTGAGCGAGACAGAAAGAGATAAGTGATAGCACAAGAGAGAGAGACAAAACATGCAATAACATGTGTTCACATTTGAACTTTGACTACATTTGATTGTATATAGGAGTTACTGTAATAAAAGGACAGATTACTAGGAAGGAAATAGATTCATAATCTATTGGCATGTGTCTCTATTTAAACCCATAGCAACGATACCACGATGACATAACATATCCCCATAGAGATAAGGATTCTAGGGAAAAAGGTTGCATCAAAAAGGTTACTCATCATCTGTGCCAACAAATAAAGTAGCCAAGCAGAGATTTTTCCTATGAGCAGAGCGGAGGTCTGTGTTGATCATTAACCAGCGGAAATGACCGGCTATCCGGGGTTTAGTCCCCACGGGGAGAGGAGAGGCCTGGGAAAGCTGTTAGCAGCCAGCATGCTTCACCCAGACCTACAGTACAGTCAAAAGTTTGGATACACCTTCTCATTCAAGGGTTTATATTTTTACTATTTTCTACATTGTAGAATAATAGTAAAGACATCAAAACTATGAAATAACACATGGAATCACGTAGTAACCAACAAAAAGTGTTATATTTTGATTTGTTTATTTTATATTTGAGATTCTTCAAAGTAGCCACCCTTTGCCTTGATGACAGCTTTGCACACTCTTGGCATTCTCTCAAACAGCTTCATGAGGTAGTCACCTGCAATGCATTTAAATGAACAGGTGTGCCTCTTAAATTTGTGGAATTTCTTTCCTTCTTAATGCGTTTGAGCCAATCAGTTGTCCATATTATGGCAAGAACAGCTCAAATAGGCAAAGAGAAACGACAGTCCATCACTACTAAGACAAGGTCAGTCAATACGGAAAATTAAGAACTTTGAAAGTTTGTTCAAACGCAATCACAAAAAACCATCAAGCGCTATGATGAAATTGACTCTCATGAGGACCGCCACAGGAATGGAAGACCCAGAGTTACCTCTGCTGCAGAGGATAAGTTCATTAGAGTTACCAGCCTCAGAAATTGCAGTGAATCAGGACTTCATGGTGGAATTGCTGCAAAGAAACGACTAAAGGACACCAATAAGAAGAAGAGACTTGCTTGGGCCAAGAAACACGAGAAATGGACATTAGACCAAGGGAAATCTGTCCTTTGGTCTGATGAGATTTTTGGTTCCAATCCCTGTGTCTTTGTGAGATGCAGAGTAGGTGAATGGATGATCCCTGCATGTGTGGTTCCCACCGTGAAGCACAGGAGGTGGTGTTATGGTTTGGGGGTGCTTTGCTGGGGACACTATGATTTATTTTGAATTCAAGGCACACTTAACCAGCATGGCTACCACAGCTATACGCCATCCCATCTGGTTTGTGCTTACACAGCTGGAATGCGAACACGTGATAAGAGCGGCTGAGAGCATTCAGGGTTGCTGGTGTTTTGTTGATTCTGTTGCTATGTTTGGACACGCGGGTCAGTAACAGGTTTGATCGGGATGCATATAGGCAAGCGGGCATATCTGGGTCATAAACTACAGACAACAGGGGACATTTCTGAGCTCCTTTAGGTGATACATTGCACCAACATTTCGATAAGGAAATTTAAAAGTTACTGGGATGCTGGTATTTTAAAGAATAAAAAAAAAAAAAACATTGATAAGTAGCTTAAATTCAAGACAAAAAGAGATATTCCATTAAGAGATGTCTACTTTCCCCAAGAGACAAAGGTTTGGCACTTGTTAAACTGTGGTGCTACTGGCTAAGCGAGGTTGCTTGTGTACAATTAAAAATAAGTGCTGGATAGCCAGTGAGAGTCGTGGTTTTGACTGACTACTATTGGTTTACCGGGCCACCCACCGTTACTGAATAAGACAACGGCTCAACAGAAAGCCACTGACAGATCTGACTTCAACAGAAATGTATTTATACAGTACAGACAATTACCAGCCCCCTGTATATCAATCCCGTTTACTGCTGCTATACTTAGATGTGCATTGCATCATAGTAATTACAATGCCTAAACTAAGATGGGCTTGGGAGATTTGAACACATCAAAAGGTTGAGAGCATGTTCTGGTCTCAAACTACATTCAATTTAAATCTAAACTTACTCTAAAGGATTTGTGTGTTGTGCTGAGCAAACCCTGAGGAAGGCGCAGTGCCAAAATGTTTGTAATCTTCATTAAATGTTTGAGAGGACACATGTGCAACTATTTTTTATAAAATGTTTTTTTTGCCGGCAAACTTATTGGGTGTGTGTGCACTTAGCTAGCGTGCTAAGAGTTCAGTGAAGTCTTCCAAGGTGCAGTATCCAACTTTAAGGAGCTTTAAGTAATGTCTTGTTTTTTTACCTCCAATTAATTTTATTCCAAAAGGAAACACTTGTCCCTGTTGCTTTTTTAAAAAAGTTTATCTTTAACCTTGTGTAGAGGTACTGACTTTGATGCTCTTCTTCTCCTCTGATCCCTCTGTGAGCAGGAAGGACTCGTTGCCGTCAGTCCCCTCCACCTGCAGGAAACAGTTGGTGGTATGTCCTATCCCAGAGGGGAGAACCTTATCACACAGCATGGCGTTGATCACCGAGCTCTTCCCGTTACTTGTCCTTTAAAGTAGAACACACTGAGTGAGGAACATTTAACACAGGTCTAGAGCATTTTCCAGAAATGTGCAGTAATCCGACCCATTTTTGGAGAGACATTTTATTTTGTGATTCATTGAAAAATGAATAGCAGGGAATACATGCAGCTTCCGAACTCCAATGACTGGTGGCGGCATTGCCAGTGGTCATTATGCAGTGGAGGGAAAGTACCTTCCGAAGAAGACACACTTCATGTGTCTGCGTGCCAGCACCTCTCCGATCCCTGCCACCTTTGACAGGTAACCGTGCACCTCCTGCACCTGCTCCTCTGTAGTGACCGGGTCCAGCTCCTCATTCCTATACGTGTCTGTGAGCGGTAGGAAAAAAATCTATAATAATATTCACACAACCCCTAGGAACTAGACCAACACTGACAGAATCTGGCATAAATACATTGTAATCAGCTCTACGATGCAAATTTGAGCCGGCAAATTCACTTAGTGAATGACATGTGGGTGTTGAGAGCCAAAGACAGACGGAATAATATTTCCGTTGTACTCCACACCCAGTACTGTTTGGACTGAAACCTAGCTGCCAATAGAACAGGCAAGTGTCTATCAATTCCACACCACAAAACATTGTGCTTTTCATTGGTGTAAACATGTCGATAAAGCTGTCTTTCTTTTACCACAACTTGTGGTAAGGTGGAAGGCTAGTAGCTACCTTCCAGAAAATATGAGCTTTCTTTGATGTATGCGGCCAGCTGCTCGAAGATGCCGTTGATTTTCTTCTTGGCTGTGACAAAGTGCTTGAGCGGGCTGGCGTTCACCTCCGCCATGAGTCTTTTGTCTTTCTTGCCAATAGCGTTGGGGTTAGGTCGCGTGAAAACCAGAGACATTGCACTGAAAAAGAGAGCAGACAGAATGTGTATTACTGAGAACAGATCCTAGGTGAAAAAAAGGATGAAATCATTTACATATGTAGGCCCTAGCTTCCTCTGAAATGGTGATGGCTTTGGAAAGATGGGATTAGTCGCTCGCTAAGCCTAACTGAAAGTTCAAAACCCAGGGTGAAAATAAAACAAAGCCAAAATCCTTATCATATTCCAGTTGATAAGATCTTAAAAAAAGATAATACCATGTTACGTGATTAGGCTAAATTCTTAGCCTACCTGCTGTAAAATACAAATTGTAGAAGGCATTCGAAGTGTTTCAACAGTGAAAACGGAAGGAATGACAAGACACCTTACTAGTCAAATAGCAGCATAACAATGGCGTACGTTTCAATGAAAAACTAAACTTCATTAACTGAGACCTATTTAAAACATAGGCTACATTGTTCATTGGGAAGTCAAATGTAGAGTAGAACGGTCCTTTGAATGGCAGCTGCTAATAGGGAAAATTCTGCTCTGTTCAAAATGGTGAAGATGTAAACAATACATTCACACTCCTATTAGGATCCCACAGAATGGAAACCGGGATGTTTCCAGATCCCTTTTCAGCTAGTAAGCCTAGGCTAATATCCATTTTAAACATGTTTTACAGTTTACTTTTTAAGGAGATTGCTTTAGATTTGGGTAGCATATAGAAGCAAGATATATTGTGAATATTTTTGGAGCTGAACGAAACACACCTCTATCAGATTACATAATTACACAGGACAAAAATCGACTTCAGAATGAAAACCAGCTAGAATAGAACCAGTTTAGTTTCCATAAATAACATTGACAAACAAAAGGGTAATGGTCAATCAGCTGACTTTTAACTAGTGATATGGGGGGACGGAGGGGGAATCAATAGTTGCATATCAGGATATTATTTAATGATATATCGCAATATTACTTTTGTGTTGGTTGTAACTGCATCAAAAACACCAGTATTTTTCCTACATAGTTTGTTATCCATCTTTTTCAATAGTGAGCCAATTTGTTTTCAGCACTTTTATTTCCATGGCTGATCACAACTTGTTTTCTCATGGCTCTCTTGTCCCTCTGGGCAATTCCACGTTAACAGAGTGATGCCGCGACTCAGATTTTTCACTTTAAAAATGTTTATCAGTGCAGATGCAAAGTCTGGTAACAGAACGACAGCACCAAAAGCACAAACTGTCATCATTTTACCAAACTTTGCATCTGCACTGTCTTTCAAGTAAAATGTGTTTGTCAAAGTTCGTAGATTATAATTTTTTTTTTAATTAGTCCTTGTGCATGGAGTAGCTGTTACTGTTGTTTTCACTTTGAAATCATTGGTTTTTGTTTGGCACACATTTTAAAGTGAATAATGTGAGTCTCAGCATCACTTTGTTACTGTGGAATTGGCCCACTGCAGCAGACATATATGGTGAGCGATATTTTTGAATCATCAAATAGCAATAAATCTAAAGAATTGCAAGAGGCCTACATATACTATCGGCACCTAAGTATTGTGATAATGTCGTATCGGCAGGTACGGTTAGCACATTGGGCCAGTAACAGAAAGGTGGTAAATCGAATCCCCGAGCTGACAAAATAAACAAGGCAGTTAACCCACTGTTCCTAGGCTGTCATTGTAAATAAGAATTTGTTCTTAACTGACTTGCCTAATTAAATAAAAGGTTAAATTCCCAGCTCTAGTTTTAATCTAAACTAATGGCATCGTCATATAGCCTATATTACTCATGCAGTAGCCTAGTCAATCACACAACCATCATAAACACATCTCAACCGTGTTCATTTGACTGCCTGATAGATAAAAAGATGAGTCTATCAAACCATTCTTGTAGTCCTAGAGACAGACAGTATAGGCCTACAGGTCTAAGCCAAAAAGCACATGCACTGGTACGTGCTCTGCAGGAGTGCCAGACTTCACAGCCAATTGACTGTCACCAGGAGCTCTTGGCACCAGGTTCCTAGTGTCAGGTGTCAACCTAACAGAAGACTTAGACATTGCCATCTGATAACCTACCAAAACTCCATGGTAATCTGTGATTAGAGTGCCTGAGTGAGTTAACTACAACTCATGATATTAAGCAAAACCTTTTATTTTTCATAATGTAGGGTTGACATCAGCAAGAAATGCATCAACTCATGATATCGAACAGGATCTTAGAGTGCACTCTAAATAACGATAGTAGAGTTCAAAGCACAGAATCTTAATTTATTATTGTTCAATATGATCCTAAACCTACCCAACCTTAGTGACTCAGCCAATGAGTATTTAGAGAGAGCAGCTCTGTGAGTCACCTTCAGTAGGCCTACACTGTAAGGACAAGCATGATTTGCTTTTGGCAGCTGTCCCCAGTCGCCATGTCAGAAAGCCGTGGTTCACATGGACTACTGTCCTGTCAGTAGTGGCAAAGCTCAAGCCACAAGCAGATTGTAGCCCATGTAAAATTCAGATGTCTTTTTCAGCTATTCTTTGCAGTCAATTCTCAATTGCATTCTCAAATTTGTTTAGCATTTAAGAAGTCAAAAGTGCAATATCATGAAAATGTGACTGCTGACATGCAAAACAATTTGGGACTGTATAAACAGTTGACTAATGAAAAAAATATCAAAAGATCGTTTGGGTGGATTTTACCTTTAATGCAGCTTTCAAGACAAAAAAAGTGTTCAGTTTCCCACTTGGAAAATATCAAAATCAACTAATAGAAAGTAATAGACAAAAAGCGTAGGCAATTTTTAACTAATGGATTCCTAGTTGTCGTGAAAGCACCAATCACATTATCTGTGTATGTACAATCTGTAGCTAACTGCCTGACTATGTGCATAGGCACTACTCCCCCTTGACTGCCTGTGATCCCTGGCCGTGACCCAACTGTCCGAGGGTGTCTCTGTGAGAGCTGGATATGAAAAAAAAACATTCCCATTTCCCACTTCTACATATGTGAAAAAGGACAACTATATGCAGACCCTATTTGACCTTTTGTGTAAAGACCAGCAAAATTCCCATCAAAAGCGATTCAGCATTGAGTAAAACTGAGGGTAGGTGCCACTTACCTTACCTACTTGTTAGAGCAACCTCCAGGGAGAATATTAGGCTAATGTTACTTTATCTAGTTAGCTAGACAAGAAGTTGACCGTTACCATTCACCTACATTTGGCAAGAGGCTGCAGTGGCCAAGCTAGCTACATTCCCGTTACCGCAGTGACCTAAGGGATAATCCACCCTAAAAATGAGACGTGCTACGTCATGACAACGCTCTCATGACTGGAGATAGGGGGAAACAAGTTGTCTAGAGAACACAGACCTTGTATGTCATCAGGACGAAGTATATATATATATTTCGTCGACATGTGCTGAAATGAAACAGTGGACCAAATTAAATCAGCTCAGTTTTTCCTTCAAGTAACTACCACCACGCAACACGATTTTCGCCTCTCGGCTTGTCCTTCTCGCCCTGTTTGTTTCTGTGTGAAAGGGCCGTTGGCCTGGCGAAAACTGGAACTGTAGTAGGATGGAACCATGTTGAAAATTGTGAAATGTTGTAGCTAGCTAAATATTTCACATGCTGATATTGACTTTGGTATTGTGGGGTAGCTAGCTCCGTTTGTACAGTCTGGGTTAGCAGTCTTTTAGATAACATTCCACTCCTGTGTCATTTGACAAAGACTGGCTAATGGCTGGTCGCTAGCTGCCGTTAACCAGCCACGCGTGACATTTGCGCTGGTTTTCTAGGTTTCTCTCAGACTGGACATTAAAGAGGCAGCTAAAGAGGCAGCTGGCTAGAAGGCTCCGGTGCTTCACGTTGTCTCCCGTGAATGTAACAGCGTTAGCAGCTAGTTAGCTAGAGTTAGCATCACTGGAGAAGTCTTACCACGAAAGGGTGGGCTGATTTATAACCAGTCTTCTTGCATCTTGGTCCGTCGATTATAGCAATGACTATTTACTAAAACGTTACAAAATCTAGTTAGTTAGCTGTTTTCTCCGACCTAGACAATTAAATGACCTAGCCAATGATTGGGGAAAAGGCGTAAATGTTGTAATTTTCACGTCCTCCTTGATTAGTTTTCGTGGTGGTTGACAACTACAGCAAAGGCACATTATCGTCACCTACTGGAGTGGAGTGGAACTGGAGTACCTAAGATCGCTGTAAATAGATAAATCAACAATTAAACGTGAAAGTGGGTATACAGAAATAAGTACGCAAATAAATACAAAATATCGATAAATCAACACATTTTGAAATAATTCCAGATAAAGAAACCATATACGCCCTGTATCTCGAGAGACAATAAGTTGTGGCTTTAGAGTTTAAAAAATGAATTATCTAGTAAGAAGTATCAATAAATATTTCAAAAAATATGTATGGAAATATGTATGCACAATGGGATCACAGTTTGGTTCAGTGTTTTATTGACAAATGACCAAAATATAAATTTTCACAACTATCTCTACTAGCGTTTACAACATTTTTCAGAGTATGCCCAGGCAGCATCAGATCAATTCAGTCAAACTTTGTCCTTAACGATTACTTGTCATGGAATGTAAAAAAAAAAGTATAGTTATTTAAGAGAAACATACAGTATATGTCCTGGTGCGCTTTCAGCAGGATGCAGCGTTTTGGAACATTCTGATAGAAATAGGCAATGTAGAACAGCCATGCCTGTCTGACATGTAAAATAAGGACTCACGTCGGCTCTATTCATTGCATTTCTATCTACAATGTTCGGCAATGTTTGGGTGCTGAAGTGGACCTGTTTTCAACATGAAAATGACCAGGTGGACTGAGAATGTGTTACGAGCTGTGTTCTTTAGATATTACACATTCGATAAGCCACATGGAATCTTTGGAATAAATTCCTATAATACAAATATCAAAATAATAAATAGGACAGATGTTTTATTAATCTCCAAGACCATGGTGCATTGCATACTCTATTTGGAAATGAAGGGCACTTTACAAATAAAGTTATTCTTATTGCCTCATACTGTATGTAGGAGTGTCTTGATTCAACAAAACAAGTTATTTTGACAATAATACTAAAACAGTACATTTGTCTCACAAAAGTTTCAAATTACTTTCAGTGGAAAGGGGTTTCAAGAGAAAAGTTCTCCCGCAACGCACACTTGGATAACAGAGTTTTCCTGAATTAACAAAAGTTCAGTAAAGGCACCATAGATACAAAAGCTGACACCTGGAAGTGGCAGCACATTGCCACTGGCACTCAGGGGTCCACAAATGACACTGCGATGTATCGAGTGCCTGCAGTGGTTCGCAGGCCCTCGTGATAGTGGGTGAGCCGTCCAGGGTGCATGAGGGCCCAGCCTTTGCGGGGTGCCTCGACGGAGCAGTTATACCGTATGAACCTGCATCCCCCACCCTTCAATGGGAAAGCAAACAGAGAGATGAAGTCAGGAAAGGTATATCCAGCCAGGAGATTCACACATACTTCACATTCTATACATAGAGAAATGTCAACTTGTCTAGGACTCAAGGTCATACTGCACAGGAGAACACTGAAGGCTTTCATCATAGCTACATAACTATGTGCGAATAACACATTGTGAACAGTGAAAAAACAGTAACTGCGGAAAGCACTTTCTTCTCATAACAAACCAGATTATGCACCTATTCTAGTCCAAGTTTGAAAGATGCAGGGTAATGACATGGATGCAATACAACACATCTTCAAAAGCCTTCCAAATGTTGGTTGTTTTTTTTACGTGCAAAGGAGAAAGAATGAGAGTCACAAAAATGATTCTGATGAAAACAATCTGGGTTGAGTTTCCCAAAAACATCAAGACCATCTTTAGATCATCTTAAATCCATTGGTAGGCATTGGAGGAACGAGTATCTTAATGCTGAAGATGATCTTGATGTTTTTGGGAAACTCACCCTGGAATAATTGTATTCATAGAAACAAGCAGTGATGAAAACATACAAAGCAACTAATGGTCTACATGCTTAGAACATTTCAGAAGGCATACTTTACATTCATACACTTGCATTCCTACTTGAAATAAGTTGATTGGCAAACTTAATTGCAACATTTCAGGGAAATGCACAACTTCACTGATCTTTCTGTTCCAATTTCACACTAAATTACCGTATACACTAGTCGTGTTATCCTAACCAATTTTAATAGATGTTAATAATAGTGGGACGCAGAGTTTGAATTACAGAGGTGCCTGAGGGTATAACAAATCAGGGCACATCCATAAGTGTTACAAATATTTCCATTGGGGTAGCCCTACAAGTGTTCACATATCAAAGTTGGTCCAACCCAGTCTTTATAGGCCAACTCCCCAAGTCAATGTGTAAATCATCACAAACACACTCACCTGGTAATCAAGCACTTTTTGATTGAGTGCAATATTTATAGTAAATGTGGACGCGTCATGGTGTGGCCTTAAAAAGGGCTGCTCGTCTGGCTTATATCTAACTACAAACGCCAAGTCAAACTGAGCCTGCAAAGAGAGAGACAGACAGAAAATACCAGAGTGATGCAAAGAGTCATGCAGCATTCACAAAAAGAGCCGGGAGGGCTGCCGGGACAGGCAGGTTGACCTCCTGGTTGAAACCTCAGCTAAGAAAAAGAAAGAGCGAGCGCCCTGATTCCAGCATACATTCCCAGAGAAGAGACAGGAAAGAGGACAAAACACCTGCATCCTGTCCTAAAACAAGGGCTTAAGGGGTATTTGTCTGGGTTACCTGCCAGTCTAATGTGTCTTGCTGGACTGGACACCTAATACTAATTTACCTGATAGTCAATTTCTTTGCTGTTGAGAGCTACATTAATAGTGAAAGTAGATGCATCGTGGTGAGGGGTGAGCAGGGGCTGCTCATCAGGTTTGTACCTCACTACGAAGTTGAGGTAAGAGATACACTGATAAGAGAAGAGACGCATGTCAAGATCAACATGGTAGCACAGAGGGACCCCGTTCTATACATAGATTCTATTCAAAAATATATTTGCAATATAATTAAACACGTCTGTTGCATTTGTATTAAATGGATGATGAATTGTGTAAATGTAGACTATTCTACTGTAAACCAGCAGCATACAGTATAATTCTACATTTTGAAACATAAATAAGAATATTAATATTGTTAACCTGTGAACAAAACAATATTCAAAAGTTAATCAAATAACAGGAGAGATGTGCATTTAAACATATTTAGATAAACAAACATAATTCTACTTGGCTAAATCAACAGATATCAGGCCACAAGGTGGCGATAGGTAACAGAATGGTGCACAAATCTGCAGAAATATTTACATTTTGTGGGACTTACTAAACCAAGAACCACAATGTACCATTATAACCACACAAACAACTCACCAGCTGAACGTGGACTGTAAAATAAAACTTTACTGATTATTTATGCATTTTCTCTATTATTCTTCACGTTCTAATTATATAATTCAGGAGTTAAAATCAATGGAAAATGTGTAGAGTAATGAAAATATAAATTTCTGTTGAGCTGCGCATAAATCCATCTAAAATGAGTACAAATGTGTTTTTAAAACCATACCTTGGTGTAGTATCCAGGATACATTGTCTCTGTGATTGGGGCTATGTAATCCAACAGAAGCTTCTGCCACTCTTTCTCATAATTGATTTGAGTCATGTGGATATCAATGGTGGGGACATTCTCATAGCCGCCCTGGATCCTTGTGTCCTTCAGTAAATAAGAAAATATAAAAACATGATACAATGCTCATGTTATTACATTTACAGGTTTGTTTGGTAAGATAATATTGTAGGCTACATTGGTTTAGGAGTATAAATACATACCGTATTTCGGCCACCTGACCACTGTCCAAAGTTTTCCATTTCTTGAACAATGTGGTCACATCCGATATCAGAGAATAGTGGGAACCAGTATACATCAGGGCAAGGCTGGAAGGGGGAAAAAACGTACAGTTGAGTGACCTTGCAATTTCAAAGAGTAGCAGATAGGCATGGAATTTCTACTCTCTCCATAAACAGTACATTCTAGAAATATTTTGAGCATGCAGTTTGTGGTCTTCATTTGTAGCCAACTAGACTTTGACCACCCAGAAAGAGTCTTCTGTAGCTAAGTTGGTAGAGTATGGAGCTTGAAATAGTGGGTTCGATTTCCG
This sequence comes from Brachymystax lenok tsinlingensis, assembly GCA_030435695.1. Taxonomy (NCBI): domain Eukaryota; kingdom Metazoa; phylum Chordata; class Actinopteri; order Salmoniformes; family Salmonidae; genus Brachymystax; species Brachymystax lenok. Next base: position 33,594,872 of record CM059802.1, on the reverse strand, counting down.
GGGCCACCCGTACGTAAAATGTATGCACACATGATTTGTAAGTCGCTTAGCATAAAAGGGTCTGCTACATGGTATATATATTATTATTATTATTATTATTATTATATATTAAGAAACTTGGGTTATCACCTTTATTTGCCATTATCATAAGAATTTTATATGTAGCAATAGGCAATGTCAGTGATCTTGAGTGAGCATTGGAATATTATACTTTGATAGAAAAACAAGTACTCACTGTTTCAATCAGTTTGTCTCTCATTATCTTTGTGTAGTTCTCATGGATGTAGCGCTCCTCCCAATCCTGAGAAAAATGAAGAATATACAGTGAGTATACAAAACATTAAGGACACCTGCTCTTTCTAAACTGAAAGCACAAACCATTTAACCATGGCAAGGTGACTGGGAATATGGCCGAATAAAAACAGTGTAGTTATTCCCTCTGTAAGGCAATCAAACAGGAAAAACGTCAGTACAGAGACGAAGTGGAGTCGCAATTCAACGGCTCAGACACGAGACATATGTGGCAGGGTCTACAATCACAGACTACAAAGGGAAAACCAGCCACGTCACGGACACCGACGTCTTGCTTCAGGACAAGCTAAACACCTTCTTCGCCCGCTCTGAGGATAACACAGTGCCACCGACGCGGCCCGCTACCAAGGACTGTGGGCTCTCCTCCGTGGCCGACGTGAGTAAGACATTTAAGCGTGTTAATCCTCGCAAGGCTGCCGGCCCAGACGGCATTCCTTGCCGTGTCATCAGAGCATGTGCAGACCAGCTGGCTGGAGTGTTTACAGATATATTCAATCTCTCCCTATCCCAGCATTCAACACCATAGTACCCTCCAAGCTCATCATTAAGCTCAGGGCCCTGGGTCTGAACCCCGCCCTGTGTACCTGGGTCCTGGACTTCCTGATGGGCGGCCCCCAGGTGAAGGTAGGAAACACCTCCACTACACTGATCCTCAACACAGGGGCCCCAGAAGGGTGCATGCTCAGCCCCCTCCTGAACTCCCTGTTCACCCATGATTGCGTGGCCACGCACGTCTCCAACTCAATCATCAAGTTTGCAGACGACACAACAGTAGTAGGCCTGATTACCAACAATGATGAGACAGCCTACAGGGAGGAGGTGAGGGCCATGGGAGAGTGGTGCCAGGAAAATAACCTCTTACTCAATGTCAACCTAAACAAAGGAGCTGATCGTGGACATCAGGAAACAGCAGAGGGAGCTCGCCCCTATCCACATCGACAGGACCGTAGTGGAGAAGGTGGAAAGCTTCAAGTTCCTTGGCATACACATCACTGACGATCTGAAATGGTCCACCCACACAGACAGTGTGGTGAAGAAGGTTGGCTTGGCTCCTAAAACCCTCAAACTTTTACAGATGCACAATTAAGAGCATCCTGTCGTGCTGTATCACCGCCTAGTACGGCAACTGCACCGCCCGCAACCGCAGGGCTCTCCAGAGGGTGGTGCGGTCTGCCCAACGCATCACCGGGAGCAAACTACCTGCCCTCCAGGACACCTACAGCACCCAATGTCACAGGAAGGCCAAAAAGATCATTAAGGACATCAACTACCCGAGCCACGGCCTGTTCACCCCGCTATCATCCAGAAGGCGAGGACAGTACAGGTGCATCAAAGCTGGGACCGAGAGACTGAACAGCTTCTATCTCAAGGCCATCTGACTGGAGTCAGCATGGGCCAGCATCCATGTGGAACGCTTTTGACACCTTGTAGAGTCCATGCCCCAAAGAATTGGGGCTGTTCTAAGGGCAAAAGGGGTGCAACTAAATATTAGGAAGGTGCTCCAACTGTTTGGTATACTCAGTGTAGAGAGGTATTACTATATTTATTGTCATTAGACAAGTTAACACATGAACAGATACAAAGTGTCCACATAAGCAGATTTATATAAAAGACAATGGCATTCTTACTGTTGCAAAGCACTGAAGAACATACACTTGCATGTAATGACATGCAATAAGCTCTTCTGCAGCTGATTGCTGCAATTAGTCTTCAAACAAACAAATTAAAAGTTGTGAGGTACATGATGCTGTCTAGGCCTGAATTGAGTCTAGAGGAGCCTTTGTTTTTTTCCCCTAATGACTACTTGACAACCCAATTCTCACCTTAGGGTTTTCAAAGATCTGCCACAGATCGTTGTGGAGATGGCTCATCTGGTAGTTTTCTGTCGACAGCATCCGTCCAAAGGTGTGCATATTTGTAACATACATGAAGACTCCCTGAGAAATTGAAGCAAAGGGTGTTAAAACTTTTTTTTATAATATAGTTTGAAGCTATAACTCTAAAATATTTGATCCCTGGCCTAAGTTTTGGGACTTCTACGGGTTCGACACTATTTGGGTGTCTCATTTCTAATCAGAGTTTTGCTATATTTTGAAACCTAAGCACCCGTGACTGATACTGGACACTGAAGGACTGAGAGCAAGACGAGACTTCAGAATAAATTCAGATGGAATCCTGCATGCCATTGCGCCCTTGAGCAAGGCACTTAATTCCTACAATTTCTCCAAGGGGTGCTGCACTGCGGCTGACCCATTGCTTTATGCTCACTTTATTTTGTGAGCATAAAGACACATTTAGGTTCTCTGCAAGGTAATGGACAGTAAAGTATTCTTCATTTTTTTCCTACATTTTTTGTTTTATTTTATATATATATATTACCCCTTTTTCTCCCCAATTTCGTTTCTGGTAGTTACAGTCTTGTCTAATCGCTGCAACTCCCGTATGGTCTCGGGTAAGGTGAAGGTCGAGAGCCATGTGTCCTCTGAAACCCAACCAAGCCGCACTGCTTCTTGACACAATGCCCACTTAACCCGGAAGCCAGCCGCACCAATGTGTCAGAGGAAACACCATATACCTGGCAACCGTGTCAGTGTGCACTGCGCCCGCCACAGGAGTCACTAGTGTGCAATGGGACAAGGACATCCCTGCCGGCCAAACCCTCCCCTAACCCGGACGACGCTGGGCCAATTGTGCGCCGCCCCATGGGTCTCTCGGTCCCGGCCGGCTGCGACAGAGCCTGGATTCAAACCCAGAATCTCTAGTGGCACTGCGATGCAGTGCCTTAGACCACTGCGCCACTTGGAGGCCTGTCATTTTTTTATACCCAAAATGAAATGGAGCATTTGACCAATCAATCAAAGCTTTCCAACACTGACTTTGTTTCTGGCGTTGTGACAGAAGGCCATGTCGAGGTCCAGGGTGCCCGAGCTGAAGAGGTCGTTGGAGGACAGCTCCTCGTGAAGGAGGCTGGCCTTCACCAGGTACACCTTGGTCAGGTAGGGGACATTCCACACACCACTGTAGTGACAAGAAACGATATTTAGAACAGACTTCTACATTGTGCTGAAAGCGCTCTCTAAAACAAGACTATGGTACTGGCATGGAAGCTGTAGTAGTGTTGTCGAGTTTAGCAAAATATCATCCTACAGCAGGAAACAAGCATTTCTGCCCCACGGAAGAGTCATAACAAAAACCCATCAGACCTCAGCTCTCTATAAAATAACATTGTTCCACAATAACCATATTGCGATATTCAGTTATGGGAAATAATGTTTGTGTGACTTACACTCTGCGTCCTTGCACAATGTCCACATAGTCCTCCGACCTAGCGTAGTAGCCATCAGCACTGAGTGCTCCCCAGAAGTTGGTCCATAGGCGGCCTTCTCGGGTTATCATGGGTGCAATTATAGGCCTGAAGGGTGACAGGGGATGATTCATCACATCACACTTAAAACCAGCTGAGCTTTGAAAGTGTATCCACCCAAATACACGTGCATGTCCAGTATTTGTAAGAGAGCAGTTATAGCATTGGGAATCTGGTTTATTGCTGCTTACTCATTTTGCTCGATGAGAATCTTTAGGGTGTCCTTGTTCTTCAGAACCACTTCAATATCCATGCTGAAGAAATACTCACAGTCCTGGTTCTGTCGGCACATATCACTGGGAACCAAAAAATAGGAAACATAGTAAACACACATTTATGGGGTAGTCCCAAACATTTGTTTCTTCGTTGGGGATTCGAACCCAGATCGATACAGCACATGTATGCTCTGAAGGCAGAGGCCCTAACCAGTAAACTACCCCAGGTCACATGCTGAACATCTTTGAAAAACTTGGGAATGATGTCAAGCTAGGTTGTATGTGCGCATCCAAAGATTGTGTGAGAGAGAAAGCCAAGGTGAACTCACAGGCCGAGGTTGCGGGAAGCCACCCTGTCCATGTTCTCCTCAGGCCCGATGACCTTTACACCCTGGTACGCTTTCTCATGGTCCTTCAGGAAAGAGCTGACCTCTACCTCATGGTGCTGCTCCTGTAAGAGGACATTGTGGGACAGTAGCAAAGACAAGAGATGTTGTGTTTCTGTAACAGCCTTAGTCACATTCACACATAGGAAAAATAAAGAATTACAATGAGAGAATTTCAGCCCAGCAGATGTTTGAGGTTGAAATTAAACAAAGCCTTTTGTGCTTACCATTGAGCTACAATGTGGGATATGGGAATCTGTTCAATGAAATCTGTCATTTCAATTCTATATAAATATAAGAGTACTGACACTACCTCGCTCTCCAACCAAGGTGTATGAATTGAGGGGCAAAACTGAAGTAGAGATTCAGCAACTCTTGATTGAAATTGGAAGTGAATTAAAAAAATTTTTTTTAATGAAAGTAAAACCAACGCATTCCAGCTTTTGGCCTTCTTCGGGGTTTTCCCGAACTTCCATTGTCCACTAAGAGTTGCTGAATCTCCTTTCTACTTCATCTTGATATATTCCCATTAATTCTGGAAGAATATAACTTTTAACAACAACAACTTTCAAGTGTTGTAACACAACTTTGATTCATGTCAACATATCTCATGCACGGACCCTGAAGTTAAGTCGGTTGACCCTTGACTGGTACTTGCACAGATCTGACACATTCCTTGTCATTGTTATACTATACACAGAGGCATGTGAGCACACGTGTGGATTGGCAACAATTTGGAGGGAGAAATGCATAAGAGGTTACTGGGTGTAACTAACCCTGTGTTCCATTCATACAAGACCAAACGGTTACTCAAATCAAAAGGGAAAATATTTAATTATACACATTTATTAAAGGGATAATTTTATCTACTTACAATGATCTACTTCCCCGGAGCCTGATGAACTCGTGGATACCATTTTTATGTCTCTGCGTGCAGTTTGAAGGAAGTTGCTAACTAGCTATAGCGCAATGACTAGAAGTCTATGGAAACAGCTAGCTGCGCTAAACAATCGCTAAACTACCAGTAACTTCCTTCATACTGGATGCAGAGACATCAAAATGGTATCCATGGGTTCATCTGACTCTGGGGGAGTAGATAAAGGGCCTCATTGACAAAACCCCAAAGTATCCCTTTAAATGTTGGATCGATGGTACTATGTAATAAAATGTATTTCTTTCACCTGGTTGTAGATGAAGAGCTTGAGTCGGTTTTTTGGGTATTCCAGTTTGAGCAAGCTCTCAAAGAACACACTGACAAAGGGGGTGGGCTGCTGGATGAAGATTCCAATGACCACCAGTGGGTATTCACTCTCCTGTACAGACAAACAGACGTCTTATTAAAAATAATCATTTAATGTCATTGTCATGTACATTGCAGTCGACTTGAAAATGTGCATATAAAAATCAAATTTTCATCCAATTCCCCCAGAGAATCTTGTCACCCAACCTGCAATCAAGCTACATTGGCACACACCACAGGTGACCATTAATCGCACCGGTATAAATTGTGTGTCGGCCGTGTGTCGTTTCCGACGCAGGTGTGTTACAATTCAGCTTAAGAGTGTATTCTCACTACGAGAGATTCATTAGAGGTTTCGAGAAAATAACCTCGGCTAGACCTTTTAGTGTAACGTAAACTTGTCACTTCTCCTACGGAGGTCGCAGGCGAGCCTTGCTATCTGACCAGTCAGATGTAAACAAAATGGTCTCTTCAAGCAAAATGCTCCTACAGTAAAAATCTAAATGGCAGTGAAATGCTTTTGAAACAGCTGAAATGTGTTCCTTATATTTAAGACTTTTTTTTACCTGAAACGTAATGAGTGTACGGACGAGAAAATAAACCCTTTAATACTCTGCACATGCTTGTGAATTGTTGCATTATACAAGAGTGTAAATATGCTTAAGATGAAAAGTTGGTTAAGATGAAGTTGCTTGCATAGTTAATTAGTTTGTTAGAAGGATGCTTACTGGCTGGTGGCTATACTGAGATATTTACGGTAAATTTAAGCTTCGAAGCAAGAATGTCCATCGCCAATCCATCGAACCTTCTCTAGGCACATGACATTCCGTTGCTAATGTCAATTGAAAAGTTTATGTACATATTAGGTAAATTGAAATTTCATCACGATACCTCTGCTACAACTCTCTTCAATGAGAATACTCCCTAAGAGTGTATTACCAGAATACTTTACATAAACAGACAGGCAACCCACCTTGAGTCCTGAGAGTGGCCGCAGGTCCTCAAGACACCCACTGCAACCCGTCTCAAACGTCCACACGGTGGGGATGTAGTTGCTCAAGTAGTTGATCTGGAGCTAAAACAAAAAACATTTATTTTTACCACTTCCTGATATTGTTGTTTACCTACTTTTTTTTCAAATATTTGGATGATTTTTTGGTCGTACATTTACATTCTATTTATTGTGTCTGAATTTCAATGGTCAATAGAATTACAATGGTCAATAGGGGTCAAAAAGGGTCAAAAGTTGGAAGGTTACCTTGGTGGGCCCGTTGCCATGAACAACGACGGGTAATGTATCATACAACACGTTTCTGGCCCGCACTTGCCCGTCCTCAAACTTCAACACCACCTCATCTGTGCGCAAACACAAACCGTAACGTCAGTACCAGTCCTGCGACAAAATGACTGGAACGAACTGCAAAAATCACTGAAGCTGGAGACTTATATCTCCCTCTCTAACTTTAAGCATCAGCTGTCAGAGCAGCTTACAGATCACTGCACCTGTACACAGCCCATCTGTAAATATCCCACCCAACTACCTCATCCCCATATTGTTCTTTTTTGTTGTTGTTGCTCTTTTGCACCCCAGTATCTGTACTTGCACATCATCATCTGCACATCTAGCACTCCAGTGTTAATGCTAAATTGTAATTATTTAATCACTATGGCATATGTATTGCCTTACCTCCCTAATCTTACTACATTTTCACACACTGTACATAGATTCTTCTATTGTGTTATTGACTGTACGTGTATCTTTGTTGTTTTTGTCGCACTGCTATGCTTTATCTTGACCAGGTCGCAGTTGTAAATGAGAACTTGTTCTCAACTGGCCTACCTGGTTAAATAAAGGTGAAATAAAACATTTGTAAAAAATTAAATGTGTACATGACACTGCAACAAATTTTCCCCATGGGGACAATAAAGTCAGTAAAGCCTGCCAATTGTTGGCCGGCCACGTGTCTTCCAAGAGAGACTTGAAGCATGCCACTCAATGCTAGTCAGTGGCTTAATCAATCCACAGTACTGAAACATACAATACACTCAGGACATCATGGATTGGAGATGGATTCCATTACACAGTAATTCAACAAAACAGGTCACAATGTAATTTACCTGTGTAAATTAAGGTTAAAAATAAAACACTTTTCCAAAGCTGACCTGCACCAAAGAAACATGCAGAAACTGTGGAGTGTTGCAGTTGAAACCGGCAAACCACCAGTGACGTCACCACTCACTACATTTCAAGAATGAATGCATGTCTCTCTCTGTGAGGCTGGGTTCTACAACGACGCTGTGACAATTTCAGCTCTCTCTTTTTCACCTCAAGTAAGTTTCAAGACATGAACACAAACAAGAATGATCTTGCTGTCCCTCTCAAGAATCTGACTATTATAGGGAAGTCTATAGTTATTAACAGGAAGCCGTTGCTGTGGAGTTGGTAGGATGTAGCGTTTACTCAGCACGCCCACCTAACTGCAGCTGCTTAAAAAGTTTATACACATCCAGCCCTGTGCTTTGGGAGCATCTGGGAAAAGCATGGAGGAGCTGTGCCCGAGCCCTCCCCCTTCTCTCTCTGGTCTACGTGAGCTCAGACACATCCCTCTCACAGCAAACTCATAAATTCCTAACGCAGGCTCAGCCTCAGCCAGCGGCATACAGGAAAAGGAGAGGGGGGAAGAGGAGGAGAGAGAAAGAGAGTAAAAGTGAGCGAAAGGAAGAAAGGCTCAAAGCAGTCTGTTATCCAAAAGGGGGCTGCCTGCCACTGAACCAGAAAGCCTAAGGATATGACAACCTGCATCACCTTCATCAAAGCCTCAATCAGCCAATCACAACTAGCACAGACAGGAAGTGAAACCAGAGGGAGGTCGCACTTTCCTCTTTTCTTCTCCAAGCATCTCTTTACAGAACGGGAAAAGTGTAAACTGAAACAGCCGTTTTGATGTCCCGGGAGGGGAAGGATCAAGAATTTAAAAGCTGATGTCAGCAGGTTTCAGTGGTGCAGTGGCCTTTTCATTCGAAAATGTTGAAGTACATGTGTATACTTGTTGGCTAGAGGTGAAGTGGGAGACAATGGCGAGACATGCTCTAAGTCTAAAGAGATGTGAAATTTGTTAAAAACTCACCAAGGGATCCATGAAGATTCTGAAACATTCTGCATCTGTTGTCCAGTGTTATATTGATGGATTTCTGGAAGAAAAAAAACATATAACTTATTAAGAACACAAAAACAGCATGAGGAAACATACTGCATAGATATAATGTTACAGTATAATACACATACAGTACTCATACCAAGAAATGCATAGATAGTAAAGTGCTAAGGTAGTTCTGAGAGAGACCACTTAAAGAACCATAACAAGGTCAGTATAGAGGTAGATTCCTACTCTTTTCTCTGGGTTGATATAAATCTTGGTGAAGAAAAGTTGATCACTGTCATTGTCCTCCCCTGTCCAGTCAGCAACCATCTCTTTGAGGTTAGGAACATAGCCAATGAATCCTAGGGACAAAGAGAATGTGTGTGAACGATACAGGTTCTACCCCCAAGCCATAAGACTCCTGAACAGCTAATGGCTACCCAGACTATTTGCATTGCCCCCTTTTACACTGCTGCTACTCTCCGCTATTATCTATGCATAGTCACTTTACCTACATGTACATATTACCTCAACTAACCGGTGCCCCCGCACATTGACTCTGTACCGGTACCCCCTGTATATAGCCTCGCTATTGTTATTTTACTGCTGCTCATGTTTTAAAAAGCAATGCAGTGTTTGTTAGTATTAGTGTTTAACTGACAACAACTTGCTGTTAACAGTTAACAAAATGGCTGCCTTCCATTGCTAGGTTATCAAGAGGAGTGTGTTTACATACCCCCCTGAGCCCAAGAACCTCTTTCCCTCTCGGAAGTGGGGGTGCTTGTCCTCCAAGTGTCTGTCGGGCCAGATGAGGGTCTCTGCGGAGAAGACCACCTTGTGTCTTGTCTGCTGGAACTTCTTCAGCAGCTCTTTTGGACCGGAGGCGAAGACAACATCATAGCTGGTCAGAGTGAGAGAAAAGAGAACATTTATGAGCCTCATTGTTCGGGGGGGGGGGGATTTATTAGGATCCACATTAGCCGACGCCAATGGCGACAGTTAGTCTTCCTGGGGTCCGACACGTAACGAAAAAGACATTACAGACTAAATACTTTACAATTGACATACATTTAAAAACATTAACATTTAGTGTGTGTGTGTGTGTGTGTGTGTGTGCATCTATCAGTTACACATACATGTCATTACAATACACACAACAAGTAGGTCACATGGGGAAGAGGCCTTGTGCCTTGAGGTGTTGCTTTATTTGTTTTTTGAAAACAAGTTTGCTGTTCACTTTCCCTATATGAAATGGAAGGGAGTTCCATGCAATCATGGCTCTGTCTGGTGGGGTAAGACCAGTGCTGAACCAGTCGTTGGGCAAGCTGAATTTTGATGTTCACTGAATTTTGTGTGTGAATATATTCAATAACATATTAAATAATGCTGATAAGAGTGAAGGCTACCTGTCAATGAAGAGGATAACCTTGTCTTCCTCCTTCATCTCCTGCAAACCAGCTTTAAGAAGGCGCACTTTCTGACCCCCTCCTGGCGTGGTCATATAGTCCCCACCTTTCCATGGCTCCCCTCTGCCAAGCACCTTCAAACCCAAAGAGAACAACTGCAAACCACATTCTCCACAACAAAAATATAGATACCTTCTTTAAAAAGGCTTGTTTCCTCACTAAGGCATTGATATTTTCCAGAGGGAGAGAGTGAATGGTTGCAAGTCATTGTCTGGACACAAGTGTTGGATCAGTTTTATCTTGTCAGAACTTTCCATACCTTGATGGTGTAGTTAAAGTGCCGGGCAGACCTCATGAAACGCCTGAAGCCATCTGTCTCTTTGGTCGCAACAGTCACAACTAAAAGGTTGCCTGAAAGAAATTAAAAACAATGGAAGTATGTAATTGATGCGAGAATTGGCCCGTGTAGTGTGTGTGCAATGTAAAATCACATAAAACTTGAAGTAAATGTCTGTACCAACCACGCTCAATTGGATAATATATCCAAGGTGTTCTCTGAGAATGTATAGATGTGTCTACTTGACAATTGAAATGTTCCCCTTCTCTCTTATGATAGCATACTGTAGTATGACATTAGTGTATGTTTAATGAGTATTTTATTAAAACTGTGAAGTGATATACCTTCCATGAATCTCTATCAATAAAAAAAGATTTCCAGCGCACATGCAATGTTGATTTATAGCTCAGTAAACATTATGCTAAATTGAAGGTGAAAAAACATGTGTACAGTAGCTACAAATTTCCTACAAGAAAAAAAACATTAGACTAGGCTAAAAGTAAGTAATCTAATGTTAACTGCTCTCTGCCACTTGCGCTAAACATACTTCAACCCCTGATGAAAACCATAATATATTATCAAGCATTGTAGGCCTATATTGCATCTTTCTTGACATGTATTTTTTTCAATGGAACATTAGGCACAAGTCCGAATTAAATCAGCGATCCAGTCCACGTCAGCGGCATGGAACTCTCGAGAACACCCGGTGGTATCTGCAATGCAATTGCTTTTTATCAGTCCGAGAGAGTTACATGCAAATTACAATGTAATAACGTTTGAATAGCGACGTCCATGACTCCAACTTTATATCTAGCGAGATTGCTAATTACTCAGCAACATTTAAAATGGAAAGTTGGAATGCAAGCTTAGTTGCCATTTGAGCTGTCCTACCTTCGGATAGTTCTCGCTGTTCTTTGCAACGTATCACTGGTAAAACCACAAGCAAGGACATCCAGGCCAATATTAATAAGGAAAAAGCTCTCATTTTCGGTTTAAATCTTCACCAATTCTCAGCCTAACACTTCCTTGGCGATATCATATGACTTTAGTCAAAAAGTTGTGTACTTAAAGTGTTTCCAGATTTGATTGACACTTAGTAGACCAATCAGACACAAAACCCCGCCCAACCCACTAAAATAAGCCTACTTTGGAGATTTGATTTTTAGTTGACCCGGTTGGCCAGAACAGCTGCATCAAGTGCACGGTTTGTACTGCACAATTAGTCTTTAAAGTGAGACCTCCGCCGACCAGGCACAGGCAAACATGAAAATAAAAGAAATAGGCTAAGCAAAAAGATCTACTCAAAATATTCTGTAAAAATAAAACACTAATATATCTTGATTAGATAAGTATTCAAACCCGAGTCAATACATGTTAAGAATCACCTTTGGCAGCCATTACAGCGGTGAGTCTTTTGGGGTAAGTCAGTAAGCGCTTTGTACACCTGGATTGTACAATTTTGGCACTTTTTTGTAATTTGTATTCTTCAAGCTCTGTCAAGTTGGTTGTAGATCATTGCTAGACAACCATTTGCATGTCTTGCCATAGATTTTAAAGCCGATTTAAGTCAAACTAACCAGGCCACTCAGGAACATACAATGGCATCTTGGGGTGCAACTCCAGTGTATATTTGGCCTTGAGTTTTAGCTTATTGTCCTGCTGAAATGTACATTTGTCTCCCAATGTCTGTTGGAAAGCAGACTGAACCCGGATTTGCTCTAGGATTTTGCCTGTGTTTAGCCTTATTCCGTTTATTTTTATTCCCCCCAAAATACTCCCTTGCTGATGACATGACGATCATGTCCATAACATGATGCAGCCACCACCCTGCTTGAAAATATGAAGTGGTAACGTTGTGTTGTATTGGATTTGCCCCAAACATAACGCTTTGTATTCAGGACAAAAATCGAATTTCTTTGTCACATTTTTTCAGTATTACTTTAGTGCCTTATTGCAAACAGGATGCATGTTTTTGTCAAATTTAAATCAAATTGTATTTTTCACATGCACCGAATACAACAGGTGTTGTACGGTGAAACACTTACTTACGAGCCCTTAACCAAAAATGCAGTTCAAGAAATAGAGTTAAGAAAATATTTACTAAATAAACTAAAGTAAAAAATAAAATAACAATAACGAGGCTATATACAGGGGGTGCGGGGGTACAGGTTAGTCGAGGTAATTTGTACATGTAGGTAAGTGTAAAGTGACTATGCATAGATAATAAACAGCGACTAGCAGCAGTGTAAAAACAAATGGGGGGGGTCAATGTAAATAGTCCAGGTGGCCATTTGATTAATTGTTCAGCAGTCTTATGGCTTGGGGGTAGATGCTGTTTTAAGGAGCCTCTTGGACCTAGACTTTGGTGCGCCGGTACCACTGTAGTAGAGAGAGCAGAGAGAATGACTTGGGTGACTGGAGTCTTTGACAATTTTTGGGGCCTTCCTCTGACACCGCTTAGTATGTACAGTACCAGTCAAAAGTTTGGACGCACCTACTCATTCCAGGATTTTTCTTAATTTTTTACAATTTTCTACATTGTAGAATAATAGTGAAGACATCAAAACTATGAAATAACACATATGGAATCATGTAGTATCCAAAAAAGTGTTAAACAAATCAAAATATATTTTATATTTGAGATACTTCAAAGTAGCCACCCTTTGCCTTGATGACAGCTTTGCACACTCTTGGTATTCCCCCAACCAGCTTCATGAGGTAGTCACCTGGAATGCTTTTCAATTAACATTTGTGTCTTAATTTGTGGAATTTTTTTCCTTCTTATTGCATTTGAGCCAATCAGTTGTGTTGTGACAAGGTAGGGGTGGTATACAGAAGATAGCCCTATTTGGTAAAAGACCAAGTCCATATTATGGCAAGAACAACTCAAATAAGCAAAGAGAAATGACAGTCCAACATTACTTTAAGATATGAAGGTCAGTCAATGTGGAAAATTACAACTTTGAAAGTTTCTTCAAGTGCAGTCGCAAAAAACATCAAGCGCTGTGATGAAACTGGCTCTCATGAGGACCGCCACATGAAAGGAAGACCCAGAGTTACCTCTGCTGCAGAGGATAAGTTAATTAGAGTTAACTGTACCTCAACTTGCAGTCCAAATAAATGCTTCACAGAGTTCAAATAACCAACAAAATCAACATCAACTGTTCAGAGGAGACTGCGTGAATCAGGCCTTCATGGTAGAATTGCTGCAAAGATACCACTACTAAATTTGAGATTTTTGGTTCCAACCACCGTGTCTTTGTGAGATGCAGTGTACAGTCGTGGCCAGAGTTTTGAGAATGACACAAATATTAATTTTCACAAAGTCTGCTGCCTCAGTTTGTATGATGGCAATTTGCATATACTCCAGAATGTCATGAAGAGTGATCAGATGAATTGCAATTAATTGCAAAGTCCCTCTTTGCAATGCAAATGAACTGAATCCCCCAAAAACATTGCCACTGCATTTCAGCACTGCCACAAAAGGACAGGCTGACATCATGTCAGTGATTCTCTCGTTAACACAGGTGTGAGTGTTGACGAGGACAAGTCTTTTAAAGTTGATTCAGCTGTGGGATCGGGGCACCACCAGTACAGAGCTTGCTCAGGAATGGCAGCAGGCAGGTGTGAGTGCATCTGCACGCACAGTGAGGCGAAGACTTTTGGAGGATGGCCTGGTGTCAAGAAGGGCAGCAAAGAAGCCACTTCTCTCCAGGAAAAACATCAGGGACAGACTGATATTCTGCAAAAGGTACAGGGATTTGCCTGCAGAGGACTGGGGTCATCATTTTCTCTGATGAATCCCCTTTCCGATTGTTTGGGGCATCCGGAAAAAAGCTTGTCCGGAGAAGACAAGGTGAGCGCTACCATCAGTCCTGTGTCATGCCAACAGTAAAGCATCCTGACACCATTCATGTGTGGTGTTGCTTCTCAGCTAAGGGAGTGGGCTCACTCACAATTTTGCCTAAGAACACAGCCATGAATAAAGAATGGTACCAACACATCCTCCGAGAGCAACTTCTCCCAACCATCCAGGAACAGTTTGAACAATGCCTTTTCCAGCATGATGGAGCACCTTGCCATAAGGCAAAAGTGATAACTAAGTGGCTCGGGGAACAAAACATAGATATTTTGGGTCCATGGCCAGGAAACTCCCCAGACCTTAATCCCCTTGAGAACTTGTGGTCAATCCTCAAGAGGCGGGTGGACAAACAAAAACCCACAAATTCTGACAAACCCCAAGCATTGATTATGCAAGAATGGGCTGCCATCCGTCAGGATGTGGCCCAGAAGTTAATTGACAGCATGCCAGGGCGGATTGCAGAGGTCTTGAAAAAGAAGGGTCAACACTGCAAATATTGACTCTTTGCATAAACTTGCATAAAAATGTAATTGTCAATAAAAGCCTTTGACACTTATGAAATGCTTGTAATTATACTTCAGTATTCCATAGTAACATCTGACAAAAATATCTAGACGCTGAAGCAGCAAACTTTGTGGAAATTAATATGTGTGTCATTCTCAAAACTTTTGGCCATGACTGTAGGTGAACGGATGATCTCTGCATATGTGGTTCCCACCGTGAAGCATGAAGGAGGAGGTGTGATGGTGTTGGGGTGCTTTGCTGGTGACACTGTCTGGGATTTATTTAGAATTCAAAGCACACTTAACTAGCATGGCTACCACAGCATTCTGCAGCGGTAAGCCATCCCATCTGGTTTGCGCTTAGTTTGACTATCATTTGTTTTTCAACAGGACAATGACCCAAAACACACCTTCAGGCTGTGTAAGGTCATTGTATGTGTGGGGTACAGAGATAGGGTAATCATTCAAAAACCACATTAACCACTATTATAGCAACTTATGTGACTTGTTAAGCACATTTTTACTCCTGAACGTGTTCAGGCTTGCCATAACAAAGGGGTTGAATTGACTCAATACAATTCAGCTGAATTTTTTTAATTAGTTTGTAAACATTTCTAAAAATAAAATTATACTTTGACATTGTGGGGTATTGTGTGTAGATCATTGGCACAAAAACCTCAATTTAATCCATTTTAAATTCAGGCTGTAACACAAAATAATGTGGAAAAAGTCAAGGGGTGTGAATACTTTCTGAAGGCACTGTATATACAGAGGAGATTAAAGAACAGTAAAATAAATGGAAAAATAAACAGCGGACAGGGGTGGAAAATAATGACAGAGGGACAGATGGAGGTGGCATTATGTCATAAAAGGATGACATTTAATTGGGGATCTTTGTTTGTCTATGACATTACAAATACGGGTGCATTGTAGAGCTTTGTTGATCTATGACATCAAACATTCCACGGGTGGTTTGGATCCCAGATGCTGATTCAGACAATTGGACCTGGCAGAGGACACTAAAAAATTGGTACGTTTTCATAACTGTTCATATTTTACTTTTTTCCCTCTTTCATATGCCAGTAAGGTAGAATTCTAAAGACAATCAACTTAATGTTGCCATCTTCATACTGTCAAAATATCCAATGGGTAATTGACAGCCATTCAAATAGCAATAGTATTCTCTCTTACCAATAGTATTCCATCTCTATTGCACTCCACAGTGCCCTTTCCCACCTGGACAAAAGGAACACCTACGTAAGAATGCTGTTTGTTGACTACAGCTCAGCATTCAACACCATAGTTCCCTCAAAGTGCATCACTAAGCTAAGCTCACACCTCCCTCTGCAACTGGATCCTGGACTACCTGATGGGCCGCCCCCAGGTGGTAAGGGTAGTCAACAACACATCTGCCACGCCAGGGCTTCTTTGCTCCATGATCCCCTCCTGTACTCCCTGTTCACCCACAACTGCGTAGCCACGCAAGTCTCCAACACCATCATTAAGTTTGCCGACGACACAACGGTGGGTGGTAGGCCTGATCACCGACAACGATGAGACAGCCTATAGGGAGGAGGTCAGAGGCCTGGCAGTGTGGGGCCAGGACAACAGCCTCTCCCTCAATGTAAGCAAGAAAAAGGAACTGATCGTGGACTACAGGAAAAGGAGGGCCGAGCACGCCCCCATTCACATCGACACGGCTGTAGTGGAGTGGGTCGAGAGCTTCAATTGCCTTGGTGTCCACATCACTAACAAACTATCTTGGTCCTAACACACCAAGACAGCCATGAAGAGGGCTCGATAATGCCTTTTCCCCCTCAGGAGACTGAAAAGATTTGGCATGGGTCCTTAGATCCTCAAAATGTCCTACAGCTGCGCCATTGAGAGCATCCTGACTGGTTGCATCACCGCTTGGTATGGCAACTGCTCGGCATCCGAGCGCAAGGCACTACAGAGGGTAGTGCATACGGCACAGTACATCACTGTGGCCAAGTTTACTGCCACCCATGAGCTCTATACCAGGCGGTGTCAGAGGAAGGCTCTAAAAAATATCAAAGTCTCCAGCCACCCAAGTTCTACTGTTCTCTCTGGAAATGCACGGCAAGCGGTTTTTACGCTGCTGCTACTCGCTGTTTATTATCTATGAATAGTCACGTTAGTACTTACCATACTTCGTATTCGGGTACCTCAATTATCTCGACTAACCTTTACTTGCCCACATTGACGCGGTACCCCCTGTATATAGCCTCATTATTATATTGTGATACTTATTTTTTTTAACTTTAGTTTATTATTTGTATTTTCTTTTAGAAAATATTTTCATACTTTAAAACAACTCTGCATTGTTAGTTAAGGGCTTGTAAGTAAGCATTTCACGGTAAAGTCACACCTGTTGTTTTCAGCGCATGTGACAAATAACATTTGATTTATTTAAGAATAGGCTATATATTTGCTTTCTTTTGACCTAAGATTTGACCGGCCACCTACCCGATCTTAAATATGATATTTTCTGACCTTAACCCACTTGGCCCGCAGGGTCATGAGTTAACCCGCACATCACTAGAGCTTCCCTCTATCATTGATAATAAAGGCCTAGAATGCTAGTATGAGTGAGAAGTGACTTTTAAAATCATTGATGTCGATTCATATTTATCTTTCAGTCGTGGAATACATTCATAATGAGAAGGCATTTGGATAGGGAGGCAATGGAGGTCATGTTTTTCCAGGAGAGGATTTGGGTTGACGAGCGAATTGGTAAACTCCAGGTTCTTGTAATGAGTGAACTGGATAAAAGAGTCAATAGATTACAAAAGGAATGGAGGGAGGAAGAGAATAGAACGAGAGAAACAGTGCATAAAAGCAAAAAAACTCAAATAGAAAGGGTAATAATCAGTGATAATGGGAGAGAGAAAGAGACATTTTCTGAGATTCAGGAGATCATTTTGGGAAAAGGATGTTCAGAAGGAAAATAAGGTAAAGAGTAGGAAAATGAAGAATGGATAGAGGACGACTAAGGAGAGCTTGCAGGAGTGGGAGATCTAAATGTCTAAAAGAAAAGGGAAGACCAAAAAACACACGACCGGAAAAGACATGAAAAGTGTCATGAAAGATCTGGAAAGGCACAAGGATGAGATGGGACAGAAAAGCGAGAGCTATTATGGAGGAGAAAGACTTGTCAAGTGACAGTGAAGTTGTGAAAAAAGAGAAGGGAGTGATGGGTGAGAGAAATGAAGAGGAATAATCTTGAGAAAATAGGAAGTTCAGGAGGAAAATAAAAACTAAGACGGAGAGGAGGAAAATGGAGAACAATTGAAAATGACAAAATGAAAGAGCCTTCGGGAGAGGAAGAGAGGTGGAGACAGGAGAAAAATGGAGGAGAGAAACAATTGAAGATGAGCAGATGATGAAAGAGAAGAGAGCCTTTGGTGGAGGGAGAGAGAAGAGGAAAATGGAGAGTAAGCAGAGAATGAGAGAAGAGAACCTTCAGGAAAGGGTGAGGGAGAAGGATGAAACATTTTAAATGTCTAAAAGAAAAAGACTCAAAAACATGACAAGCGACACTGAAGATCTGAACAAGGAATTCACAAGTGAGAGACGACAAACAAAATAAAATCACACAAGAAAGTCGAAAGGAACAGAATGTCAAAGTAGATGTTATTAAAGTAGACGAGTTAAAGAAGAGTGCAACGAGGACTTGTTCATGCAAGAGCTAGAGCTACTGGGAAGTGGGAAGGATGGGGGAATGAAGCACAGGGGAGCAGATGTTAAAAAGGACAAGCAAAGAAAAGTAATGAAAGAAAATAAAAATAAACTAAATGCAAGAGGATATGATAAAAAAGGTAGACAAGTAAAAGAAGAGACAGACAAGATAGAAGGCCAAGAGGAGATGCTGAAGACCGATTTAGAGCTCTTTAGTAACATCAGTCAGGACATGCTTAACAACTTTGACAATTGGGGCTTCATAGGCACACCAGAAACTGAGCACCAGCCTGACTAGCAGTGTACGTCAGAAACTACACTTGACAAGCTGAAAAAGAAAAGAGACCAATACAAATCTAATCAAGAAGAGAAAAGGAAACAAAATAATCTTAAAGTCCTGGACGCAACAATGGCCAAGCAGGAAGAGGCAGAAGCCTCATCAATAAAGACACCAAGAAGCAAAACAGAAGGAATTTGATGAATGGAAGTGTTATAGATTTTATGTTTTGATGACTAAATGTTTGTACTTAATACTAAGAATATTCCATTCTGAAAATGTATGCAATTTTGTATAGGGTTACAAGACAAATGGTAGTCCAATTAATGTATGTGTGTGTCTAGATATTAACTTGGTGTGCAGAAGTATGACTTCATTTGTGAGAACAGAGAATTCGCTGATTCTACCAGACACATGCGAGAGGCCCGTCCTTGAGAAGAACCTCCCAACACCTCCCAAGTTTGACTTATTTGCAAAGATTGTGATAAGGCTGTGGGAAGAGACTATGTTCTTGGAGAGGGTGGGGAGAGGTGGGAATTTTGCATCTTTGTGTTTCAACATTGTACCATATAAAAGACTGTGTACACCTTTTAGAGCTCAGAGCTCTCCCGTGAATAAATAATCCACATTTGATCATTATAGATTGGGCCTCTGTCTCATTTCAACCAGTATCTTACAAATACTGGGTAACAGACAGAGTTTGTTTAATTGGAGTTCAGTTTATGAACATTGAGAACGAAATTTCTATAACAGGAAGACATTGTCACAAGCAGAAAAAGTGGGATACCTAGTCAGTTGTACAACTGAAATGTGTCTTCCACATTTAACCCAACCCCTCTGAATCAGAGAGGTGTGGGGGGCTTCCTTAATCGACATCCACGGCACCCGGGGAACATTGGGTTAACTGCCTTGCTCAGGAGCAGAACGGCAGATTTTTTACCTTGTCAGCTCTGGGATTCGATCCAGCAACCTTTCGTTTACTGGCCCAACACTAACCACTAGGCTCCCTGCCAAATGATTAAGATGTATATTAGGTCTCTGGCGAAGATGAAGAGTAAGATGCAGCAGGGGTAATGGAGGAGCCTAAACGCAAACATTAAACAAGCCAAACGCAAAGATGAATCTTGGAGGAAGGGTGAGGGTACACAATTCACTTAGCATTTTATAATTTGCTGTGTAGAACGGACAGTTCACCTGCCACAACATTATGTATTAAGTTTACAGAGTATTCAGCTGATTATAATGGGCTTAAATGATTAGTATACTGTATATACTTTTCAAAAGTGTCATTGTAATTACTACAGTAGAGCTGTGCATTATGGGGTTGTTGAGCTATATTGAGTGAACAACTCTGGAGAAGATATTAGCTATATAGAAAATGAGGTTTCCCGGAGGCACAGGGCTTCTTTGCTCCATGTCCATTACTAACTGAAATTATATTTTCCCCTTTCAGATTTTTCAATATTTTCAGCTTAAATCAACTGTATCGTACATACATTGACTTTGGCCATACAGATGCTTTGAGGTTCTGGAGCTCCTTATTTACATTTCTCTTTATTGTACATGATCAAATAAACCTGGTCTGCTGTCCACAGGTTTTACTCCGATGATTCAGGACATTAAATACTTAAGAATTTGAGTAAGCATGTTAATTATCATTCAGTGGATTTTTTATTTTTTTAAACCAAATAACATCCAAAATGTCTTTCCCAAGCGTCGACATTGTAATTTGGTAATATGCTCACGTCTAGATTCCAACCAATCTAAAAAAGAATTGCACATTTTTATTGGATAGAACAATTTATTTACCCACATGAGAAAATACTGATTCAGACAGGTTATTTGGTGAGTAGGTCAAATATGCAATTTGTACAAGCTTACAATGGTTTGTCTGCATTTTATAAACCAGTCTGGAATACTATGAATATTCTATAATAAATATAATATTCTGTTCTTCACGGTGGGATAAGGATTGGTCAGCCCCTGAACGCAATATCTGAACACCTCTGCATCAATAGCTCACCTTGGTTGCAAATCTTATCATCTTAAACAGATTTCATTTTCCATCTACAACCAATATATAAACTTCATTTCAATACTTTCCAATTTCCATAAATAAATTACATTTCTTTGTATCAAAAAGAATTGATAAAGAACTGGCCATTGTGTTGTGTGCCTTTATGCAGATCCACAAAGAGAAGCTGAATACACTCTGTAGCAAGTCAATAGTTTAACAAGTATTTACGGCCTTTCTTCATCCCCATTGGTGATTGAATTCGCATTTAAAAGTAGCAACATAAAATTAGGCTTAGTATGATATGCACACATATATACACACACACACACACACACACGTGTCTTTACAATATATAACAAGTGGTTTGTAAAACATTCAAATGTAAAAAGTGTTTGTAAGAAATGGCAGTGATCCATTCATACTGTTTCACGGTTCATATAAATATGATAAATCTCTTTTCCAACCATTTGATTCCTTGGCAGTAGCATTATACAAAAAGGGAGGTGTTCATTGAACTTTGATCCAGCTACTGCAGCTCCATCTGTTCTCGGTGGCATCAAGATGGCTCACAAATAAATACCTCCAATCCTGCTGCTGGAGAGCTACAGTATTGCAGGTCCAAGCTCAGCAGTGAAACACCGGATTCAACTCACCAATGGCTTGAAGATCAGTTGATTAGATGACTTGTGTCATGGTGGCACTAAAGCTGGGTCATAAAAACTGCAGAACTACAGCTCTCCAGAAGCAGGATTGAGGATTAATGCCTTATGCTCTCTCCTCCCCCATACAGTGAGGGAAAACAGTATTTGATCCCCTGTTGATTTTGTACGTTTGCTCACTGACAAAGAAATGATCCGTCTATAATTTTAAATGGTAGGTTTACTTGAACAGTGAGACAGAAAAACAAAAAAATCCAGAAAAACACATGTGAAAAATGGAATTGCGTTTTAATGAGGGAAATAAGTATTTGACCCCCTCTCTGTCTTTTATACAGGTAACGAGCTGAGATTAGGAGCACACTCTTAAAGGGAGTGCTCCTAATCTCAGTTTGTTACCTGTATAAAAGACACCTGTCCACAGAAGCAATCAATCAGATTCCAAACTCTCCACCATGGCCAAGACCAAAGAGCTCTCCAAGGATGTCAGGGACAAGATTGTAGACCTACACAAGGCTGGAATGGGCTACAAGACCATCGCCAAGCAGCTTGGTGAGAAGGTGACAACAGTTGGTGCCATTATTCGCAAATGGAAGAAACACAAAAGAACTGTCAATCTCCCTCGGCCTGGGGCTCCATGCAAGATCTCACCTCGTGGAGTTGCAATGATCATGAGAACGATGAGGAATCAGCCCAGAACTACACGGGAGGATCTTGTCAATGATCTCAAGGCAGCTGGGACCATAGTCAACAAGAAAACAATTGGTAACACGCTACGCCGTGAAGGACTGAAATCCTGCAGCGTCCGCAAGGTCCCACTGCTCAAGAAAGCACATATACATGCCCGTCTGAAGTTTGCCAATGAACATCTGAATGATTCAGAGGACAACTGGGTGAAAGTGTTGTGGTCAGATGAGACCAAAATGGAGCTCTTTGGCATCAACTCAACTCGCCGTGTTTAGAGGAGGAGGAATGCTGCCTATGACCCCAAGAACACCATCCCCACCGTCAAACATGGAGGTGGAAACATTATGCTTTGGGGGTGTTTTTCTGCTAAGGGGACAGGACAACTTCACCGCATCAAAGGGACGATGGACGGGGCCATGTACCATCAAATCTTGGGTGAGAACCTCCTTCCCTCAGCCAGGGCATTGAAAATGGGTATTTCAGCATGACACTGAACGGAAACACACGGCCAAGGCAACAAAAGAGTGGCTCAAGAAGCACATTAAGGTCCTGGAGTGGCCTAGCCAGTCTCCAGACCTTAATCCCATAGAAAATCTGTGGAGGGAGCTGAAGGTTCGAGTTGCCGAACGTCAGCCTCGAAACCTTAATGACTTGGAGAAGATCTGCAAAGAGGAGTGGGACAAAATCCCTCCTGAGAAGTGTGCAAACCTGGCGGCCAACTGCAAGAAACGTCTGACCTCTGATTGCCAACAAGGGTTTTGCCACCAAGTACAAAGTCATGTTTTGCAGAGGGGTCAAATACTTATTTCCCTCATTAAATGCAATTCCATTTATAACATTTTTCACATGTGTTTTTCTGGATTTTTTTGTTGTTATTCTGTCTCTCACTGTTCAAATAAACCTACCATTACAATTATAGACTGATCATTTCTTTGTCAGTGGGCAAACGTACAAAATCAGATCAAATACTTTTTTCCCCTCACTGGATCTTCTCATACAGCCTGAAATCAAGAGGCTACCGGATTGGTATAGGGGGAAATGAGGTGCATTGACCCCCAGACACTGCATAAATCTGAAAGGACTAAGAAAGGTGTAACCAGTAGGGATACTGCTTGCAATACACCCGTTCAGACCTATGAGAAGTGTCCAGATAAGCTTAAAGCCATCCAGATCTTTCTGACCAATGACAACTGTTTAAGGCTAGGGGCTGATTTGGGGCCCGGGCAAGAGTGTCACCCCACCGCTACAGGTAGTTTGAGGGGACAAAGGCTTGGTCACGGCGCACGCGGCTCTGGTGGACCATGGCGCGGTCGTAGGCCACCTGCACAGACTTGCGGATGGTGGTCTTCCTGCCCTCCATCATGCGCAGCTTGTCACCCGTGTCATCCACACCCAGAGGAGTCACTTTGTCCTGCGGTAGCCACTGCCTACAGGGGGGGAGAAGAGAGGGGAGGGCCGCTGAAGCGAATACATCTATAGCTGAGGGACGTACGCATGCACATACAATGGCTTTGCGCAGACACTGGAGATCAAAGTGTACGTTCAGGAAAAAGGTCAACTTAACCTAATGAAGTCCCACATTTTAATACAGTGAACTTCTTCCTGTTATATGAATCACATACACTTGTTTTTTTTCCACAGACTAGACTTCCTACTTATGGATTTTTTTAACTCAGGCGCACTATAAACAGAGGAATGTTTCTGTCTAACATTTATTGACCCTATGAGCTCAAATACATATATTTAATTGCCATTCGACACATAACGAAAAAGCAAATCTTTTTGGGCATGTTCTTCAGTACACCCTACTTCAGTACACAGAGGTGTCAAACATACACAAAAAAATGTCATACTCTAAAATGACTAAAAACAAATTGAAACTGTAAAATTGATAATGGACATACATTAATACAGTTTCTTGACTGTGTCCAGCTCGCTAATAATCACTGAACCAGTCAGGGAGCATAAACAATTCCCAAAACGAGGGATAGAGGACAATTCTGTTCCAATGTTGACTTCGAGGAAATAACACATTTTCAGTGCGGCCCTCCGGACCTCATTGAAGACAGAATGCGGCCCCCGGACAAAATGAGTTTGACACCCCTACACTACAAGGAAGCTAGGAACCCAAAGATATGAAGCAGCCCTAGAATGGGAGAGCCACTTGTGGTCACTTAAGTGCTAGCCAAACACCACCCTCCTCTCACCATGTCCTCTTGTTGTCGAAGAAGAGCACCAGAAAGAGCTTCTCCCCAGCCTCCTCTGTCCTCTGCTCCCCCAGCTGCAGGACATCCAGTGGGGGCACGGGGATGGGCACCCCGTTGTGAAACAAGCCCTCCTGGGGCATCTCAGGGTCAATGATCTGGCCAATGGAAAATATTAATTGATTTGCTTTATTTTGACAATTCAAAACCCCTTAACATTAGATACAGCAAATATGTGCCAAATGAAGTGTTACACTGGATTTTATGGTGGCTTAACCATATAAAAACAATTTACAGTAAAAAGGCAGACACTGAGCAGTATAGGACGTTTCTGTGATTCTGAACTAACCTTTGGAGATTGTTAGTCTATTGAATAGCAAATACGTACTAAAATGCAATATGCTTTGTGTTAGTGGATTTTAGAGTGGCCTAACTTTAGATCTCCTGCCATTTCAGACCATTAATCAATTTCCAAGTGTTAACCCTACGATACTAAGCCCAGGTAACCGCTAATCTCTTCGTTT
Source organism: Brachymystax lenok tsinlingensis (assembly GCA_030435695.1). Taxonomy (NCBI): domain Eukaryota; kingdom Metazoa; phylum Chordata; class Actinopteri; order Salmoniformes; family Salmonidae; genus Brachymystax; species Brachymystax lenok. The sequence goes on along the minus strand of CM059802.1, from coordinate 33,570,043 downwards.
GGGACCTGTATCAGTGTAGGCAAGCAGATGTTTGCCCGATGCATTCTCTCACCAATGCAGGGTAGGAGGGGTATCCCCGACACTTGGCCCAGACCAAGTCCAGGGGCTCCAGCACCACTACATTTTCAAAAGGCATCAGGATACCACTGCCTGCAGAGACATACAGGAAAAGACAAGTGTCAATTCTAAATACAAATATGCAGTAAATGGGGTGTTTATCTTGGGCGCGCAGAAGAGTCCAAAAAGGAAAGTGGTTATCAACACCCAAGATAAAGTAGGCTGCAACAGGATACCATTTTCGTATTGTTCAAATCAGGACCTGGACCATTTTCAATAGTCTCTCAAAGCTGTGTGAATACAGTACCAGTCAAAAGTTGACACTCATTCCAGGATTTCTCTTTATTTTTACTATTCTCTATATTGTAACCAAAAAAAGTGTTGTATAAAATATATTTTGATTTGTATTTGAGATTCTTCAAAGTAGCCATTGATGACAGCTTTGCACACTCCGGGCATTCTCTCAACCAGCTTCATGAGGTAGTCACCTGGAATGCATTTCAATTAACAGGTGTGTCGGGTTAATTTGTGGATTTTTTTCCCTTCCCTTCTTTTCCCTGCATTTGAGCCAATCAGTTGTGTTGTGACAAGGTAGGGGTGGTATACAGAAGATATCCCTATTTGGTAAAAGACCAAGTCCATATTATGGCAAGAACAGCCCCAATAAGCAATGAAAGTCCATCATTACTGTAAGACATGAAGGCCAGTCAATCGGGAAAATTAAGAACTTTTAAAGTTTCTTCAAGTGTAGTCGCAAAAACCGCTATGATGAAACTGGCTCTCATGAGGACTGCCACAGGAAAGGAAGACCCAAAGTTACCTTTGCTGCAGAGAATAAGTTCATAAGAGTTAACCGCACCTCAGATTGCAGCCCAAATAAATGCTTTACAGAGTTCAAATAACAGGCACATCTCAACATCAACTGTTCAGAGGAGACTGTGTGAATCAGGCCTTCATGGTTGAATTGCTGCAAAGAAACCACTACTAAAGTACGTCAATAATAAGAAGAGACTTGCTTGGGCCAAGAAACACAAGCAATGGACATAGACCGGTGGAAATCTGTCCTTTGGTCTGAGTCCAAATGTGCGATTTTTGGTTCCAACCACCGTGTCTTTGTGAGATGCAGAGCAGGTGAACGGATGATCTCCGCATGTGTGGCATGGAGGTGGTGGTGTGATGGTGCTTTGCTGGTGACACTGCGATTTATTTATAATTCAAGGCACACTTAACAAGCATGGCTACCACAGCATTCTGCAGCGATACGCCATCCCATCTGGTTTGCGCTTAGTGGGACTATCATTTGTTTTTCAACAGGACAATGACCCAAAACACACCTCCAGGCTGTGTAAGGGCTATTTGACCAAGGGAAGTGATGGAGTGCTGCATCAGATGACCTGGCCTCCACAATTACCCAACCTCAACCCAATTGAGATGGTTTGGGATGAGTTGGACCACAGAGTGAAAGAAAAGCAGCCAACAAGTGCTAAGCATATGTGGGAACTCCTTCAAGACTGTTGGAAAAGCATTCCACATGAAACTGGTTGAGAGAATGCCAAGGGTGTGCAAAGCTATCAAGGCAAAGGTTGGCTACTTTGAAGAATCTCAAACATAGTTTGATTAATTTAACACTTTTTTGGTTACTACATGATCCATATTTGTTATTTCATAGTGTCGATGTCTTCACATTATTCTACAATGTAGAAAATAATAAAAATAAAGAAAAACCTTTGAATGAGTAGGTGTGTCCAAACCTTTGACTGGTACTGTATGTCTGAATATTTATATATTTTTTTATTTAACTAGGCAAGTGAGTTAAGAACAAATTCTTATTTACAACGACGGCCTACCCCGGCCAAACCTGGACGACGCCAATTGTGCGCCGCCCTATGGGACTCCCAATCACGGCCGGATGTGATGCAGCCTGGATTCGAACCAGGAACTGCAGTGACGCCTCTTGAAATGAGATGCAGTGCCTTAGACCGCTGCGCCACTTGGGAACCCAAAGTGAATATAGCGTTTATGACTGAATGTTAGTTTCCTAAGGACACAACGGACCAAAATGTTTTATATGTATATTAGATATTTAAAAAGTGAACTATTATTTAAAATTGTCCAACGATGATACTGTGATTCTCATACCTGTAGCGGTGTAATCTGCATCCCCGGTAACAGTCTCCAAGAAAGGTACTTTGGAAAGTGCTGGTTTTCCGAGGCTTCGTTTGGGTGGTGCGCTGCTGTTGGGGTACACAGTATTTCAGTAGGCTGTGCTGTTGTACTGCAGATAGGTGATCATCCAATTTTCACTGGCTGCATTAACATGAGATCAGCCCAAATAACATAATATTACACAAATTCACAACACTCAGGAGTTAGCGTATGTCTTACATTTCTTTGTGAAGGATTGGTGGAGGGCTACAGTCCGAGTCGGAACCACCATCATTGTCCTTTTTGAACCCATTGGTGAGTCCTGAAAGACAGAAACCAATTGTCAGACTTACTGAGTATAAAGCCTCATTTACAACTTATACAAGTATGCAACACAAGAACACCATTAACTACGCAAAATGGCAATCCTGAGTAGTTGCAAGTTTCAGGGCTGCACACGTTTATGTTTTCCTGCTACCCAAGTACGTACAACAGCCATTTCGCATAGCTAATTGCGTTCTTGAATTACAAAATGTATAAATCAGGCTTAAATCAAAAAAGAAGTGCATCTTCAGGCTCTTACTAGTCTCCAGTGTATGGTTAGGGGTCTTGTCCAGCTCCCCCTCTGAGATGGCACCTCGACTAGGGGTCCCCCGTTCGGGTGTGGTGAATGAGGTCTGCTGGGGGATCTTAGACGGGGTAGATAAAGGGGTACTTAAAGCGGAGTTGGGGGTCGGGGGGACACTACTGCCAAGACTGTCTTTCTCTCTAAGCAGCTTTGCTCCGTTCTTTGCTTTTTTGAAAAGCACAGAAGTCCGGCGCCCTACTCCCGCGGTGGCAGGGCGTGGGGACAAGGTGTCGGAAACGCCGTTGACGACCAGCCCGCCACAGTAAAAACTGGGCGCCTCTTCTGCTTTAGTGCAATTCTTGTTTCTTGTAGCGTCAAGGGTGGGAGTACCACTATCTGAGCTCTCGCTGTCCAATTTCAGGCGCTTTTTGGGATGGCCCAGGGTCCTTAGCTCCCCCGTCATGGGGCGCAGCGTGGGGGGCTCCAGGGGTGCATCTCCCTGCAGAGGGAGAGGTGCCAGGCACGTTGGCTCCAGCGTTGGGGGAGGGGTACATTTGAGGTCCTCTGAAAGTGGAGAAAGGGACTGATCAAACTGACAGTTCATTTACATAATACTTTGATGATTGAGTCTTGGCTTTCATCATGTTGTGATTAGTTAGGGCGTCCAATACAAAGACAAAAGTTCACACAACTCAGCAAAACAAATGGATAGGTGAATTAGCACAACTTCTTAATTAATGGCAAAAAAACACTAGCATGCTTGACCAAGGTTCAATTGCCTAGTATTCTCGGTTCCCCCCCTGAAATGTACTACATTGGTGTCAGAGGTGGGATGACATGACTGTATGAGGCCAATGGAGGCGAGTCCATGAGGTGGCGGTGCAGAGGACGAGAAGAAACGCAGAGTGCGCCTGGAGAGGGTTGTGAGGCAACTACGTGGGACCCTACTTACTAGACTGCAGACAGTGAAGTGCTTTGGGTTGGTGCGTGGGGGGACCCTGGCTCAATTACCTGAGGATAATTTGCTGTTAGCTCATGATTGCAACCGGTCTCGTTTCAGCAGAGCAGATCATTAAATAGGCGGTTTCTATAGGTAATTAAACGTCAATATGATACAACGGCACATTGCCAACGTTTCGATCACTCACCTTTATCTGAAGACAGGCCGTTGTCAGCCTCTGCGTCTTTCCCCTCCTCCTCGTCATCTCTGACGTCTCCGTTGAGGAGTGAGTTGCGGTGGTGCTGGCCCTGTCGGTACCGGATGCTGTTGATCTCGCGGCGCAGGAGGCGGATGCGGCGGGTGCGGGCGCCGCTGGAGCGCATGGTGGCCACCACGTCCAGCTTGTCCAGCAGCTCCTTCAGCTGCTCCTCAGGCGACATGTGCAGACGGTTCTCTGGGTCCAGCAGGGTGTCCACTACACAGGGGCGGAATACCACAGAGATGGGTTTACCACTATATCATAGCCCACAAGACGGCAAACTCCTCAACACAATAAAGCAACTCAAAATAGCTCAGGGAAAGTGTTACCCTAAATATCACCATTCACCACAGGCTTGAGCTCACTCTAAAAGGAATGAGAACAAAGTATCTGGGCTACAAACAGAGCACAGAAGAAATAGGCTACACAAACCCAGGTTTGAAGCTCATCTAAATTTAAAACTGCCACGGTTTCTGACACACACACACAGAGTACGTTGCTTCCAGTCCACTTTTATTTCCCCCGTCTCACTCCAATTGCAGCAACTAAGTATGCATATCCACTTCATTTTCAGGCTTTGTTGTGAAAATCACCCCCAAAATAGAGACCATCTCTGGTGCATTTTTTAAAGGGGGGGGAAGCAGCAGTAGAGACTAGCCTAGCATAGAGATGTTTGCTGCTACTGGTTTACTTGGGACCTGGGCGACGTTCAACATGGAAGAACAAACGTACCTCTGATGTGTAGAATAAGGAATCACGTCAGCTCTAATAATGACGCTCCACAACATTCCCCTACAGAGCTTGGCCCCAGGTTCAGAATCAGAAACAAGCCAACATCCGTGCCACCGCTTCACTCACCGTCCTCCCAGGTGCAGCGGTAGTAGTCGTGTTTCTGGGGCGACTCTGCAAGATGCAAGCCTGTGGCCGGGTCAAGGCCAGTGTTGTGGGCCTGTCGCTGGGCGTGACGGAGGATTGCACCCCCCAGGTCACGGAGACGCAGGGCAGCACGGTGGAACAGTGTATCCTTGCCGTTGTACAGCAGGCAGTTGGCCACCATCAGGTTGAAGTCTGCCTCCAGGTGGGCCAGCGAGCTGTAACTGTGGGCTTCCAGCTTGGAGCGCATGGTGGAGAAGTCCATGGGCTGGCTGATGAACTCCAGGTAGTCTGGGACCTGGGGGGGACAGAGGGGAAAGAGCAGAAAGACAGTCAGGGAGACGGACACATACAGTCTAAAGCAGGGGTCTCCAACCTTTTTCCCCATGAGAGCTCCTTAGTGTACAATAGAAAGAAGGGCACAGTTTTCTATCAATATATCTGGTAAATAATGGTTAATAAACAACTAAGGGGGCCCTATAAAATCAATGTGCTTTCCTGGTTTTAGAGTTTTTCCACCCTCAGAATTACAATTGTTCACAGAGAAACAAAATATTCTGAGTGTCAATGCTTAAATAATCACATCAGAAAACCATTGTTTTTTGGTCTGGAAGAAAACAAATTTTATTTGGAGCGTTCCCTTTAATTGCGCATCTATTGAGTGAGGAATGTTCCGTCTAATGATAGTCCTGTACTGCTGCTGTTTATTTAATGGCAAAGTTTGCAAATAATAGATACAAATGATATACTTCTGCCAGGTAAGTGTACTTTGCGGTTAGCATTTAATTGAAAAGGAAACTATTTCTGTCAACCCACAAGACGGTTATCACATCACGGAGTGATGGACAAACGGGGCACTACACATACAGACTGGCAAGATTGCTGGAAATTAATTGGCAGATATTGTGTTAGGTTTACTAGGGGTGGGATGTCAACGTTCTGTTGGTTAGATAGTAGCTGGGAGCTTGCGGTGGCTTATACTTGTGAAATTTATTTATGACAGTTTGCGATGGAAAGCGTGAAAATTGCATGTACTTTCAAAATCGTTTGGCGAGCTACTCATATGTGGGCTGCGAGCTACTGATAGCCTGCGATCAACCCGTTGGAGATGCCTGGTCTAAAGCCAAGCCGCCATTATCATATTTATTACATTAACCGGTTGTAGATCTGAAAGGATTTGGGATGAGGGGTGATTTGGGACAGAGTAAAAAACATAAGCAACAGAGGGAAACAGACTATGAACGGGCAACGGGTCTAACATTGACTTGTTGGCAGTAACCAACAACGCTGAACAGAACACGTGGTAGTCTCATGACAGATGCAGCAGGGCACGTCCCTACACCACGCCATAAACCATATGAAAGAATCAAATACCCAGTATCAAGTAAAACAGATCTCAGTACTGTGCAGGCTGTGTATCATTTTCCCTCATCCTCAGAGACACGGACACATCAGTACTTGAGGTCATTCAGAGAAAAAAAAAAATCAAGTAAAACCAGCTTCTAACCTTTATATATATTAAAAAAAAAGCTAATTACCATGGATTTTCAAATCATTTAGCCTGGTACTGTAAATATGTTTTTAACACATGTAAGCAACATTTACATTTGTCTGTAGCATACACAGGTTTAGTTTTTTGCATTTAATACCAGTCTATATATTTCCAGCTCGGGAAGACCGATCCGTAACTCCGAGGTCCGTATCCCCGAGGTTCTACAGTAATAGCATGGTGACTGACCTCCTTGAGGTTGACGGGCTGTGCAAAGATCTGGCCTGCATCTTTCTCCTGCAGCTGGTCCAGTGTGGAGCGCAGCAGCACCTGCATTGGGGTCAGCTGTAGCTCCAGGGCCGCCTGGTGAACCTTGACCTTTGGGGAGGGTGAGAGAGAGAGATGGGTTGGAGTTCGGAAGGGAGGCCAGCAACTCACATGTAAATCTCAATTTCTCAGCAGACTATATGAAGGTACTGTACAATATTTTTAAGGAAGTATCTTAACCTTTTATTTAAGTGGGGAAAACACTGAGATTAAGTTGTCTTTTTTCAGTAACAACCTGAATTGTCAAAGCATGGACAGACCGTGATATAGAGCAAGTGCATAAACAGACAGTCTAGTCTCCATACCTGCTCTCTCTTCAGTTTCTCCCGCTTGCGGATGAGCTCCACCAATAGCCGGGCTCTCTCCAGGTCCTGTCGCAACTTCTGCCAGTACTTCAGCTCCTCCCTCACAGCACACACCTTCTCATCGGGCTCCGGCTGCAAACACACACAGATATTAATTCAAACAACTCCCCGACACACAATATAGGGGGTGCTTCAATTGTATGAGGTGTGGCTTCCACTTGTCTTCTCGTTCCCTTCATCTGCCATGAAAATTCCTGGTAAAGATCCACCATTTTGCTGTCACCTGTCCATTTTGTACTATTTATTCAGTGAAGATGGAAGGAGAAGAGGACTCTACATAATATTGTTGAGATGCACCCGGGGATTTTAATTTACTGAACATCATTGTTATAGGATACTGCGAGGAGCATATTCAATATAACAGATAGAAATGTATTATACATGATTCCAAAAACATGCACAATTTAAATTGAGCCAGCCAGCACTACCGATGACATTTCTTCAGATTGTATATTTCTACTGATATCTGCACTGTTCTATTATGTTGCATTCGACAGACCTGTTCAATGTGCCTCTGTGATTGGACATGGGAGTGCAGGCGACGAATGAGTGCGACCCCGCTCCGTGACTGGCGTTTCAGGAGCCAATAGTTGTGCAGCCTCTGCATGAACTGGTTCTTCCTCTGGACCAGAATCCCTTTGCAGATGGTGTTCAACCTGGGTGGCATCAGGACGAGTTTAACACACACTGTTCATTACTACAGCATTTGAAAGATGTTCTTGTCATTCATACAATGGGCCAAATCCTAACTTAAGATACCGTATGGGCAACAAGAAACTTTGCACATTGCCAACGTGGATCTGGAGTTAGGATGAGGCCCCATGGACATTTAAGCATCTTACACACTAACATGTACCTATGAGGTAAATGCAGCATGACAGTATAGGTAGAATCCTGCCGGCTAAAGCACCACTAACAACAAGAGGAGGCTGGTGAACACAGACCTTTGAGTGGGGATCTGTGGAACTGCGACCATCGGCGTAGCGGTGGCGTGGTGGGCAGCCACCTCCAGACCCTTCTTCCCCTTCCTCTTCCCGTGCTTGCCCTCCTTCTTGCTCCGCTTCTGCACCTGTGGGGCCTCGGTGTAGGCACTGCGCCCCCCCGGCTGGCCCGGCCCCCCACCGCCCTCCCCGTGGGATCCTCCTCGTCCGACCCCCCCGCACCCCCCTCCTGGCCCGGTGGCGAGTGCGCCTCACAGAAGGCTGTCTTCTTCACCGAGAAGGTGGTGCCGTTGACGTTGGTCTCCCGCACGGGGTCGATTTTCATGAAGAGCCCGGCACGCTGGGCGCACGTGACATGGAAGGCTGTGTAGCAGTTGGCCTTGTGGCACTGGATGGCAGCGCCACGACCCTTCTGCTTGCACAGGTAGCAGGTGAGCTTCCAGCGGGCAGGCGGGATGTTGTCCACACCTTCCACGGGTTCCAGGAAAACAGTGTTGGCAAAGCACACCTCGGGGATCCAGATGGCACACACCACGTGGGCCCAGCGCCCGTCACTGGTCTGCTTGAAGGCACCACCCCGGTTGGGGCATAGCACACAGTCCACAGGCCGCTGGGGCGACTGCAGGCAGCAGCGACACAGCCACTGTCCCTCTGGGATATAGGGCACGCCGTAGCACTCCTGGTGCACCGCCAGGTTGCAGGCGTCACAGAAGAGGATGACGTTGCTGTTGAGGCACTCGTCGTCCAGGCACACGCAGCAGAAGGCATCGTCGTCTATGGCACTCTGTGAGGGCGCCCGGCTGCGAGCCTCCCGGTAAGACTCCTCCTCCAGGCGGTCCACCAGCATCTCGAAAGTGTCAGGGGAGACTGTGGCGTGGCCGTCTGACGCCCGCCTGGCGTTCACCATCTCCAGCCAGGCCGCATCCTCCTCGTCCATGTCATACTCTGCCTCTGCCTCCTGCTCCTCCGCCGAGCGCTCTATGTAGCGGTAGTAGGCCGTGGGCAGAGAGGGCGCTGCACAGGGGCTGAAGGCCTCCAGCATGCGGAAGGTGGGCTCGGGAAGGGGGGTCTGATGATGATTGTGTGAGGAGTTAGTCTTGTTGTGAGGTTGTGAGTGAGAGTTGGGGCAGTGGTTCTGAGGTGTGGAGGATGAGGATGTGGAGGAGGAATGTTTGGAATCTTTCTTGCGGCCTCTGGGCATGGCAGGCGGCTTGCGTCCGGGGTTGGCACTGGCGGGTGCGACGGGCTGCTCGCTGTTCTCTTTGTTGCTGTTGCACTCAGTGATGTCCTGGGCCGTCATCTCGTCCTCTGTGATGACCGTCAGAGGGTCCACGATGGAGATCCGGTGGAGCCTGCCGTCCAAGTCTACTTCCACCACTTTCTGGGCCTGGGAATAAGTCAGTGTCTCTCTGGTTGGGGACACCTTAAGGCTGTAGGGTGAAGGGGAGCGCTGCCGGGCCCCACCTCGTCCCCTACCAGCTTGGTAAGACTTTCTACCACCCGCATCCCCTCCCCCGGCCAGGTGGCCCCTCCGCCGTGGCTTCCTCATGGGCCTCCTACCACGCAGAGCCCAACACGCACTGCTGCAACCAGATGAAGGCGAGAACATACCGTTAGAAACTCAAAACTGGAATTGTCTAGCTAAGAACTTTTAACAGATGTTATGCCACTCAATGTGTGCACAAATTATGTTTAGTTTGCCAACAATAGCCATCTAACCACATGTACACAACATTTCAACCATCATTGACAGTGAGACAGACTGAATCTGAGAACAGTAACCATGCACTCTTTTTATTATGGCAGGTCATAGGGGAGGAGTTACGGCTTAACTGATAGTTTAGGAGCTATGGCTATACTCAAATGGGATGAAAGGTGCCCTACTGGCAAATACTGGATTGCACACCACAGTCAACACATACTAAACTAGATGTAGTCTCATACAGTACTCTCCACAGCCAGTAAATCACGAGTAGATGTTTCTGTACGTTATCCTTTGCGTCATGTCATTACACAGACAGAAACTACCAACAGCAGCGTTTAGTCAACCCTACAATAGCTACACAGCCAATCATTTCCCCCGTTATTTGGATAAAGCAACCTCAAACCCAATCAAGTGCCTAGTGTGCCTCAGCGAACTGATGACAAGTGCCCTTTTCCAGATAAAAAATGTCCGCCACTTGTTTTAAACAAATTGAATACACCACACAAACCCAAATCATTAAACATTATAGAACTGACGAACGTAAATTGAACGTGCTATCTAACGTTAGCTAGGTAGTTACGACTGTTAGACAACTCATAAAATGAAGCGATATGATACCTGACCCAAAAAGTGCAACACTTGCTAACTAAGTTAGCTAAGTGCACGAGCTAACGTTAACTAGCTAATTGAACAACTTTAGATAGCGCCGGTAGCTAACTAGTTGCTGTAAATGAGCTAGCTTTGGCTAACAGGATAGCAAGCTAAGTTACGTTAGCTCTTTAGCTCGCGCTTCTTTTACCAACCTACTAATGTGTAGCCGCTACTACAGACCAGCTAACGTTACTGGGAAGTCAAATACAGTTCCTAACATATAGATGTGTATGATATGAACCAGCTTATCCTCGGCGTTGAAAACTGTAACAACGATGTGCTCTTACCTTCACACGCAGCTCGGCAACCGGGAATGAAACACAGGTTTATCGTTGGCTAGTTTAGCTATCTAACGTTAGCTCACCCTGCAACACCTACACCAAAAGCCAGTACAGTATTTTTCGTTGATTCAAAACGTATGTTGCCTCAGTCCTCCCTTAAAATACACGGCCAATCGTTTCCAAATACTGACATTCAACATAGCTAGCTAATGTATTATCCTAGTATAGAAGCGAGTAAGTTGTCGATCCAGTTTTGACAAGGAGAATAGCATTTCCTAGCTAGCAGCAACCTCGGATGTGCGGTACCGAGTAGGGAAAGCGAGGCTAGAACACGCCCCTTGACCAAAGCAGGCCATCCGGAGGTTATGGTTTCGCGCGCCGGCTACACGTTTGATGAAAGAATTTAACACTTTGAAACGACACTTATGGTTTTTATTAGCTAATCATATGTATTGATACTTACACATACGAGTATCAATACAACTGAGACCGTCGTTGCAATGGCTCAACTTTGCTCCGCAAGTGCAACATAGTACGAAAGAGCTAGTGGTAATATAACGTTGCAGATCAGGATGCAACAGCGCGCGCTACACAAACGAGTCTCGGAAACACTTTGAGCAGTTTGACGCAAAATAACATACGGCAACAGCCAGGCCTAAAACCTATGCAACATAATGAGACTAAAAAGTATGACAGTGCAATGAGCATGATGTGCAAACAAATTAGTTTAAAAAAAGTTTAGTATATGAAATGTTGGCTTGCTTTTCAAACAAACACGCAATCCGATTTACATGGAATGGAAAACTAACAGTTTAGCTGGCCTAGGTTTAAACATTAACAATAAACAGAAACAATACAGGCCTCTTTGAATTAGCCTACTTCTATTTCAACTGAATCTTGGTTAGAGAATACTATCTACCTAGAGTTTTCATCTGTATTTTTCTTAGCTGTTTACATACCACCACAGACTGAGGCTGGCACTAAGACAGCATTGCATGAGCTGTATTCCGCCATAAGCAAACAAGAACACGCTCACCCAGAGGCGGCGCTCCTAGTAGCCGGGGACTTTAATTAATGCAGGGAAACTTAAATCCGTTTAGCCAAATTTCTATCAGCATGTTAAATGTGCAACCTGAGGGGGGGAAACAACTATGAACCACCTTTACTCCACACACAGAGACGCATACAAAGCTCTCCCTTGCCCTCCATTTGGCAAATCTGACCATAATTATATCCTCCTGATTCCTGCTTACAAGCAAAAATGAAAGCAGGAAGCACCAGTGACTAGATCATTAAAAAAGTGGTCAGATGAAGCAGATGCTAAGCTACAGGACTGTTTTGCTAGCACAGACTGGAATATGTTCTGGGATTCCTCCCATTGAGGATACACCACATAAATTATTGGCTTCATCAATAAGTGCATCGATGAGTCCTCCCCACAGTGACTGTACACACCCCAACCAGAAGCCATGGATTACAGGCAACATCCGCACTGAGCTAAAGGCTAGAGCTGCTGCTTTCAAGGAGTGGGACTCTAACCCGGAAGCTTATAAGAAATCCCGCTATGCCCTCCGACGAACCATCAAACAGGCAAAGCGTCAATACAGGACTAAGATCGAATCGTACTACACCGGCTCTGGCACTCGTCGGATGTGGCAGGGCTTGCAAACCATTACAGACTACAAAGGGAAGCACAGCCGAGAGCTGCCCAGTGACACGAGCCTACCAGACGAGCTAAACTACTTCTATGCTCGCTTCGAGGCAAATAACACGGAAACATGCATGAGAGCACCAGCTGTTCTGGAAGACTGCGTGATTACGCTCTCCAGAGCCAATGTGAGTAAGACCTTTAAACAGGTCAACATTCACAGGCCGCAAGTCCAGACGGATTACCAGGATGTGTACTGTGAGCATGCGCTGACCAACTGGCAAGTGTCTTCACTGACATTTTCAACCTCCCTGTCCGTGTCTGTAATACCAACATGTTTTAAGCAGACTACCATAGTGCCTGTGCCCAAGAACACTAAGGTAACCTGCCTAAATGACTACCGACCCGTAGCACTAATGTCTGTAGCCATGAAATGCTTTGAAAGGCTGGTCATGGCTCACATCAACACCATTATTCCAGAAACCCTAGACCCACTCCAATTTGCATACCGCCCCAACAGATCCACAGATGATGCAATCTCTATTGCACTCCATACTGCCCTTTCCCACCTGGACAAAATGAATACCTATGTGAGAATGCTATTCATTGACTAAAGCTCAGTGTTCAACATCATAGTGCCCTCAAAGCTCATCAATAAACTAAGGAACTTGGGACTAAACACCTCCCTCTGCAACTGGATCCTGAACTTCCTGACGGGCCGCCCCCAGGTGGTAAGGGTAGATAACAACACATCCGGCACGCTGATCCTCGACCAATGGGCCCCTCAAGGGTGTGTGCTCAGTCCCCTCCTGTACTCCCTATTCACTCATGACTGCACGGCCAGGCACGACTCCAACACCATCATTGAATTTGCCGATGACACAACAGTGGTAGGCCTGATCACCGACAACGACGAGACATCCTATAGGTCGTCAGAGACCTGGCCTTGTGGTGCCAGAACAACAACCTCTCCCTCAAAGTGATCAAGACAAAGAGGATGACTGTGGACTACAGGAAAAAGAGGACAGAGTATGCCCCCATTCTCATCGACGGGGCTGCAGTGGAGCAGGTTGAGAGCTTCAAGTTCCTTGGTGTCCATATCACCAACAAACTATTATGGTCCAAGCACACCAAGACAGTCGTGAAGAGCGCACAACAAAACCTATTCCCTCTCAGGAGACTGAAAATATTTGGCATGGGTCCTCAGATCCTCAAAAGGTTCTACAGCTGCACTGACTGGTTGCATCACTGCCTGGTATGGCAACTCCGACCGCAAGCCACTACAGAGAGTAGTGCGAACGGTCCAGTACATCGCTGGGGCCAAGCTTCCTGCCATCCAGGACCTCTATACCAGGTGGTGTCAGAGGAAGGCCCTAAAAATTGTCAGACTCCACCCTCCCTAGTCATAGACTGTTCTCTATGCTACAGCAATGGCAAGCGGTACTGGAGGGCCCAGTCTAGGTCCAAGAGGCTTCTAAACAGCTTCTACCCCCAAGCCATAAGACTCCTGAACATCTAATCAAATGGCTACCCAGACTATTTGCATTGCCCCCTCCTTTTACACCGCTGCTACTCTTTTATCACATTAATAATTCTACCTACATGTACATATTACCTCAACTAACCTGTGTCCCAACACATATTTCTTATTCTTATCCGTATTGTTTTTAACTGCATTGTTGGTTAGAGGCTCGTAAGTAAGCATTTCACTTCACCTGTTGTATTCGGCGCATGTGACTAATACAATTTGATTTGAGAATAATACTTAAGGTAGAAGCAAGGTATAGGAATTTGCATGTTTTTTAGATGAGTTAGGTTAGAGAAAAATGTAGCATTCAGAGACCGAAGGCTGTATGCATAATTTGCCATTTATTGAGAAAAAGTCCCTATCACATACAACATTTAACACATCTTTAATATATCAATTATAAAAAAGAAAACCATACAGTAAGACCATTAACCATCAGGTATGATAAAACATGAACAATTGTGATACATAGAGGGAACAAAGTATTCATTCACTGAAGGGTGGGGAGGTGGGGTTAAATTTGAAACAATCTGATTGCTGAAACACTGATCGACCATTACAAATTAGGCCAAGAGACAGACGGCACAATGTAGTTCAATACGAAATTCAACCGCAGGCTTTTTTTGTAAAATAATTATTACAGGATTGTTTCAGGGGCAACATGGTGTAGTAAGGCCTACTGCCGTTTGCTGGTGTGTGGTAGCAGTGTTTTCTGATATCACAAGCATGGAATCATGGAGAAATTGTCAGTGTGTTTCGCCTCTTGGAGTCCCGTCGTGGGAATGGCACAAAGCTCTTCACCTCTTTGAAGGATAACCCTAGGAGAAGGGCAGCCAATGGAAAGGCAATGAAAGGGTTGAAGGGAAGACAATGAAATACAATACATTGCAACATAATTATGTGGGTAAACACCTAAATTAGCTTTATAATTAAACACATTCTGTTACATTGTGACACTGACATATGACTGACACAGAACACAAAACGTGATAAAAAAAATAAATGTAAAACATAAAATTCAACATTAAAATACTTTGCACTTACGCCTCCAATCCTCCAGAGGCAGCGTGGCATTGTCGTGACTGTCATCATATGGCTGTGGCTCAGGACAGTCGTCTGGATCTCTCAAGCCATCAAAATACGGGTGTGTCAGAGCACTCTCAGCAGTAGGCCGAGTCTCACCATCCAAAACCAGCATCTTCTCAAGAAGGTCAATCGCTGGGAGAGCAGTTAAACAGAGAATAAAAACCAGAAACATGCCACAAGTTGGAGAACTTATTGGCCACACAGAGACGTATATAAAAATGCATACACATTCATCAATTGTCAGTTTGTCTGTTGAAAGTTGAACAAATGTCAACTTTTCCCATACAAGTTGAATCCTTACAAAGCTGGACATTTTTTGCAATCATATCAGTTGGCCATCATCTTTCAACAGATGACTCGCATCGGAAAACCATTGTCTCAAGCTGCAATTTTCCGACACTATCTCTGTGTGGGCCTATATATAGCAATCAAACTAATGTATAAGGCCACTGAATGTATTATACATATAGAGTACCAGTCAAAAGTTTGGACACACCTATTAATTCAAGGGTCTTTATTTTTTTTTACTATTTTCTACAGGGTGGCTACTTTGAAGACTCTAATATATATTTATTTAACACTTTTTTGGTTACTACATGATTCCATGTGTTATTTAATAGTTTTTATGTCTTCACTTTTATTCTACAACGTAGAAAATTGTAAAAATAAAGAAAAACCCTTGAATAAGTAGGTGTCCAAACTTTTGACTGGTACTGTACAAATTGTACATTTAAGTCTGAATCACAGCATTTCTAATGTGTAATAATAACTAACGTATGTGCTTAGCATCATCAAATCAATAGCATTTTAACTCACCCTGTGCACTTGCTCTGGGAAACAACTTAGAGAAGTCTTTTCTGGGAAAGTGAGGGAGGGACCGCACATAGGTTTTTGCCTATCAGAAGACAGTAAGAGATAAAAAAATAACTAGTTCAAGGACCCTGACTGAGGAGTTTATGGTTCATATTCCAATTCAAAATGGAATTATGCACAATTGACAAAATATACAATTCAAAATATAAAGTTTACTATCAGTGATATCCAGGAGCCAACTCTACCTCCTGACTGTCCAGTTTCTGAATGAAGTCAGGTCCGGGTACTCCAGTTACTTTCATGATCTGAGTCAGCTGATCCATGTCTGGGAGTCGAGGGTTAAAGTCAAGGTCACTCAAGCCCAACACATTCATGTCGGTAGTGTATCCAAACAATTTCAACAGAAGCCATGTCATAGATTACCCTCTTCCCATAACTGTACTGCACGTGCCACAGCCAACTCTTCTATTATTTGTTGTCATGCCTGTAGCTAACTCTACTGGGAGATAGAAGTGTCGGCTACGCTACTGTGCACACAGTATGGGACGACACTAATCATAGATGGGTTTGTCACCCTTTCATTTTCCATCCTTGATAAATAGCTGGCTCGGGTCAGGTCACAGACTGTGGTACAGACACGATACAGATAACAGAAGAGTAACAGGATACAGTCTTTCCCTTTGAAAAGGGTCTTCCCATTGATCATCTCTCCCATGATACAGCCCACTGACCAGATGTCCACTAAAATGGAGGAAAATACAGAATCAATTAAATAGTGGCATCGAAAACAAATTGACACCAAAGCAACACCTTGCTGTTTGCTCAAGGGACTGTAGTCTCAAAGCAACCGTGGGTAAAGGATTGAGTGTGGTACTATTATGAGACAACTTGACTCCAAGGCCAGGCAGCTTGGCCTAAACAATGATAACACAGCACTGATTGTGAACAACTAAAACTATCATACACAATGTGGCAAATATTGTAAAAGAGCGCATACAGAACCTTATATTACACAGAGGCTTTTTTACCTCAATAGTTACTGTGTTAAGACTACTGTAATTACACTCTACTAAGTAACAAAGTACACTGTTGTGTATAAACACACTAAGGTAAGAAAATCCACTGTAAATGTCAAGTGTTACCGAAAAATAAAAACACATTGCACAAATGAAATGAAAGTAGACTGTCAGCTCTAGGCTGTACGTAGCAGAATGTCAGCGCTGTAACATACACTACATAACCAAAAGTATGTGGGCACCTACTCGTTGAACATCTCATTCAGAAATCATGGGCATTAATATGGACTTGGTCCCCCCTTTGCTGTTATAACAGCCTCCACTCTTCTGGGAAGACTTTCTACTAGATGTTGGAGTATTGCTGCGGGGACTTGCTTCCATTAAGCCACAAGAGCATTAGTGAGGCCGGGCACTGATGTCGGGCGATTAGGCCTGGCTCGCAGTCGGTGTTCCAATTCATCCCAAAGGTGTTTGATGGGTTGAGGTCCGTGCTCTGTGCAGGCCAGTCAAGTTCTTCCACACCGATCTCGAGAAACGATTTATATATGGACCTCGCTTGCACGGGGGCATTGTCATGCTGAAACAGGAAAGGGCCTTCCACAAACTGTTGCCACAAAGTTGGAAACACAGAATTGTCTAGCATGTCATTGTATACTGTAGCATTAAGATTTCCCTTCACTGGAACTAAGGGGCCAAGCTCAAACTGTGAAAAACAGCCAAAATAATTATTCCTCCTCCACCAAACGTTACATTTGGCACTATGCATTAGGGCAGGTAGCGTTCTCCTGGCATCTGCCAAACCAAGATTTGTCCGTCAAACTGCCAGATGATGAAGCGTAATTCAACGCGTTTCCACTGCTCCAGAGTACAATGGCGGTGAGCTTTTAAGCACTCCAGCCGACGCTTGGCATTGCACATGGTGATCTTAGGCTTGTGTGCGGCTGCTCGGCCATGGAAACCACTTTCATGAAGCTTCCGACAAACAGTTATTGTGCTGCCGTTGCTTCCAGAGCCAGTTTGGAACTCGGTAGTGAGTGTTGCAACCAAGGACAGACAATATTTCCACGCTTCAGCACTAGGCAGTCCCGTTCTGTGAGCTTACCACTTCACGGCTGAGCTGTTGTTGCTCCTAGACGTTTCCATTTCACAATAACAGCACTTACAGTTGACTTATAGCAGTTACAGCTCTAGCAAGGCAGAAATTTGACGAACTGACTTGTAAGTTGGAAAGGAGGCATCCTATGATGGTGCCACATTGAAAGTGACAGCTCTTCAGTAAGGCAATATTTGTCTATGGAGATTGCATGGCGGTGTGCTAGATTTTATTCACCTGTCAGCAACGGGTGTGGCTGAAATAGCTGAATCCACTAACTTGAAGGGGTGTCCACATACTTTTGTATATAGTGTATCAGGCTGCATGTAAAACATTCTGCCGGCTCTGTAATGTTTCAAGCTGTACATAAGTCTGTCAGCTCTGTAACGTTTCAGGTTATTACGAAGCTGAGCACAGGCCTTCGGGATGGATGAGGCCGAGAGTGAAAGTTAATAGATATGATTGTCTTGCCAGTCTGGGTGTAGTGCATCCAGTTTAGAATGACCTCTGGTGCCCGGTACCAGCGGGTCACAACATAGCCCGTCATCTCCGCCTCGGCATGGCGAGCAAGACCAAAGTCCAGGATCTGCAAAGCATCATTTTACACATTATCTTAGGAATTTTCCCCCCATATAATTATTTCTCTAATGAACTTGTAATCATGTCACAAACCTTTAATTCACAGTCTTGATTGACAGCCAAGTTACCAGGCTTCAGGTCCTGCAAAAAAAAAAATATTGAGTGTGGCCCTTGTGTGCCTGAAATTAAGACATGAAGGGCAGATACAATACATAGATGGTGACATCCACTGTGGGCCTGCTCTATTTCCCTTATTGTTTATACCCAAACAAATGCTTCCATTCACCATTCATTCCAAATGAATACACACATTAGTACATACATGGGTGTGTCTTTACAATTCTAGACATGCATGGAGACATCAGAGGCATATCAGAAAGAAGGCCTCCTCACCCTACGTGTTAGGACAGGGTTAGCCATAATGACTCAATGTCCATGATTATTTAAAATACAGAGTGGCTGCAGATCCAACTTTTCCCAGACCTTTTTTCCCCCTGAACTAAACCTCCCGTAGCTTCTGCGCATGTACGGATAACGTTCCATTTGATCTCAATCCGTCTCATGGGGATATGCATGTAGATCTTCTTGAGTTATACAGTGTTGTTTTGAATGAGCTACAGTGAACGAATCGTAGAGCAGATGGTGTTTTTGCCTAGTGGCGCACGCTGCGAGTTTTGGCCATGTGAGAGAAAAATGCGGTCGTGTTTTTGTCTTACAGTAACTCCATTTGATTAGATTTTTTAGGATCCCCATTAGCCGACAGCTAGTCTTACTGGGGTCTGACAAAATGAGAGACTTTACAATTTCCATACATTTAAAAACATTCAAACGTGGCCTCCCGAGTGGCACAGAGGTCTAAGGCACTGCATCGCAGTGCTAGAGGTGTCACTACAGATCCGGGTTCGATCTCAGGCTGTGTCGCAGCCATTTCGCTCTAGCAACTCCTTGTGGTGGCCAGGAGCATGCACGCCGACTTCGGTCGCCAGCTGAACACTGTTTCCTCCGACAAATTGGTGCGGCTGGATTCCAGGTTAAGTGAGCAGTGTGTCAAGAAGCAGTGCGGCTTGGCAGGGTGGCGTTTCAGAAGACGCATGGCTCTCGACCTTCGCCTCTCCCGAGTCCGTACAGGAGTTGCAGCGAAGGGACAAGACCATAACTACCAATTGGATAAAGGGGTAAAAAGTACAAAAATAATGATCACATGGGGGATATACTATGCTATTATAGCTGGTTCTGTTATGTAGAATACTATTATGATGTGTTCTTGCAGACGTCGATTTAGCTTTGATCTAACTTTACTAAACGAGCACCATCCGCCAGAGTAGCTTGCTCTCGACGGGTAGAGCAGAGACTGTGCATAAAGTAGAGAACAAACATATGCGCCGGATCTTCAGGACCTTTAGTCTGGGGGGAAAAATGTCAGGGAAAAGTCTGATCTACTGCCACAGCCTTTAAAATAACATTCTCATGAGCCACAAACAAAATCGAGCTGGTGTAAGATGCTGTGGCAGGGTGTTACCAATGGCGCAGACAACTTACCCTGTGGATGATGCCAGCTTTGTGAATGTACTGCCATAAAAACAGAGAAGACATAATTATTAATTGCTATGATTAAGCATTGCAACGGTAATTAACTAAGCGTAACATTGAATTGAATATAAACAGAATCATATTGCAAAAAGATTTGCAGCACCAGAATCCACATTTCTTTTAAGACTACTTTTTTTGTGCACAAACAATCTCACCCTTAGTCCACACAGCATCTGATAGACAAGGAACTGCACTCTGTCTTCAGTGAGAAGTCCTTTGACTTTGGAGAGGTCGGTGAACATGTAAGGCATCACCAGGTAGCTGTGGACAGACAAATCACTCCATCTATCCAACTCCTCAACACCTATATGAACTTACAAATGACACCAGAGTTGCGTTCAGTGAGGTCCAATATTACAGAATGTCCAGACAGAAATACAGTGGGGAAGAAAAGTATTTAGTCAGCCACCAATTGTGCAAGTTCTCCAACTTAAAAAGATGAGAGAGGCCTGTAATTTTCATCATAGGTACACTTCAACTATGACAGACAAAATGAGGAAAAAAAATCCAGAAAATCACATTGTAGGATTTTTTATGAATTTATTTGCAAATTATGGTGGAAAATAAGTATTTGGTCACATACAAACAAGCAAGATTTCTGGCTCTCACAGACCTGTAACTTCTTCTTTAAGAGGTTCCTCTGTCCTCCACTCATTATCTGTATTAATGGCACCTGTTTGAACTTGTTATCAGCATAAAAGACACCTATCCACAACCTCAAACAGTCACACTCCAAACTCCACTATGGCCAAGACCAAAGAGCTGTCAAAGGACACCAGAAACAAAATTGTAGACCTGCACCAGGTTGGGAAGACTGAATCTGCAATAGGTAAGCAGCTTGGTTTGAAGAAATCAACTGTGGGAGCAATTATTAGGAAATGGAAGACATACAAGACCACTGATAATCTTCCTTGATCTGGGGCTCCACGCAAGATCTCACCCGTGGGGTCAAAATGATCACAAGAACAGTGAGCAAAAATCCCAGAACCACACGGGGACCTAGTGAATGACCTGCAGAGAGCTGGGACCAAAGTAACAAAGCCTACCATCAGTAACACACTACGCCGCCAGGGACTCAAATCCTGCAGTGCCAGACGTGTCCCCCTGCTTAAGCCAGTACATGTTCAGGCAAGTCTAAAGTTTGCTAGAGAGCATTTGGATGATCCAGATGAGGATTGGGAGAATGTCAGATGAAACCAAAATATAACTTTTTGGTAAAAACTCAACTCGTCGTGTTTGGAGGACAAAGAATGCTGAGTTGCATCCAAAGAACACCATACCTACTGTGAAGCATGGGGGTGGAAACATCATGCTTTGGGGCTGTTTTTCTGCAAAGGGACCAGGACGACTGATCCGTGTAAAGGAAAGAATGAATGGGGCCATGTATCGTGAGATTTTGAGTGAAAACCTCCTTCCATCAGCAAGGGCATTGAAGATGAAACGTGGCTGGGTCTTTCAGCATGACAATGATCCCAAACACACCGCCCGGGCAACGAAGGAGTGGCTTCAGAAGAAGCATTTCAAGGTCCTGGAGTGGCCTAGCCAGTCTCCAGATCTCAACCCCATAGAAAATCTTTGGAGGGAGTTGAAAGTCCGTGTTGCCCAGCAACAGCCCCAAAACATCACTGCTCTAGAGGAGATCTGCATGGAGGAATGGGCCAAAATACCAGCAACAGTGTGTGAAAACCTTGTGAAGACTTACAGAAAACGTTTGACATCTGTCATTGCCAACAAAGGGTATATAACAAAGTATTGAGATAAACTTTTGTTATTGACCAAATACTTATTTTCCACCATAATTTGCAAATAAATTCATAAAAAATCCTACAATGTGATTGTCTGGATTTTTTTTCCTCATTTTGTCTGTCATAGTTGAAGTGTACCTATGATGAAAATTACAGGCCTCTCTCATCTTTTTAAGTGAGAGAACTTGCACAATTGGTGGCTGACTAAATACTTTTTTTCCCCACTGTAGTACTAGAACAGACATGCTTTTGTCATATAAGAGAGGGAATCATGTCAGCTCTGCACAATATGTATCTGCAACATTCAGAATGCTGCTCCCTCCTCTACGTTGGGCCTAGGTCATATGCCAGGGAGTTGAATTAACTTTTAACAAGGCACACCTGTTAATTGAAATGCATTCCAGGTGAAGCTGGTTGAGAGAATGCAGAGAGTGTGCAAAGCTGTCATCAAGGCAAAGGGAGGCTACTTTGAATAATCTATTTCATAGGTTTTGATGTCTTCACTACTATTCTACAATGTAGAAAAAAGAAAAAACATTGAATGAGTAGGTGTCCAAACTTTTGACTGGTACTGTATATGAGCCGCACCAAATCACCAAAGTCATTCTCTGCCTCTGACTGCAATAGGCATTACTCGGTGTCTGATATCACGGTGGTAAATACTCACAAATCTGTGAATTCATCGAGCCCAGCAGCAGGAGTAAACACATCCAGAAGCCCTATCACCTGAAGGAAGTTTGCACATGAGAAGAAAAACAAGTTGAGTTATAGAGGGAAATGGCTCCTGACATCTTATGCCAGCTATAGCTATTAGACTGAAATTGTATGTCAGCTTTGTGTGCAAGTGTCTTGAATCAGTTTGCTGATTAGGTTATGTAAAATCTGTGAAGAGCAACACATCGTGGGTGGGAAGATGAGACTGGAGGGATAGAAGACAACGATAGTGCCAGGATGTGTACAGTCCATACTCACATTTTCATGTTTCATGTGCTTGAGCAGTCGAAGCTCCCGATAAGCCCTCTTTGCAAAAATCTCAGACTGGAAGGGCCGGTGAAGCTTCTTAATGGCCACTTTCTCATTGGTCTTCACATTTATTACCGAGCTGAGGCAGAGAAAATATTGTTATTCCATAACATATACTTAGGAAATGTGGCATGTGCTGAATCAAAGTGATACATTCACATTAACAGCACATGGGTTCTTCTGTTCAGACAAAGATTATACACTACATTGTGCCTGAACATGTTCACTGAATTACTGCAACAAGTATTGGCAGGAAAAGCCAGGCATGCGCTACTACACTATATCCGCCTACACAGTGCATTTGATTTATTGTTATTGTAGCCAATTGGTGATTCATATAAGTGTAGTGAGCGAGGTTAACAGATATTTTGTAACATTGTAGGAATTGATGCAAGTGATACAATATTTCCAGAGCAGAAGAAATTCGCTAGCTTTCTCTCTGTATGATAGCCCTGTCAAGTACTTGACAACACACACCAGTTTTGGATAGCGCCATCGTCAACGACTCACCAAACGGAACCGTACGCCCCTGTCCCAATTTGCTTCAATCGCGTGTACTTCTCCGGCACTTCCCATATCGTGCTGTTGATCTCCTCTCGGGTGTACTGTGTCTGAGACTCCATGTCGGTGCAATATGGTGAAAATTCGACCCGCTAAGAAAATTTGCGCACGACTCCTTTCCCCCAACTCCCACGCGCTCTTTCTGCAACCACTTGTAAAAAAAGGTCACGATAACAGTCGAACTACTAGTCTACTCTGTCAATTGCTCACTTAACAGTGATGTTTGCCATGATACTTGGTGTTGCAAGAGCTGCAGTTGTGGATTGAGTGACCGTATCCTGCTATTTACTATAGCCTAACAGCAGCCTATCCCATCCTCCATAAACACACCAGACGACCCAGTAATGGTAATCGTCACCGTGCTGTTTGCCTGCTCGGAGATCTTGCTAAAACATGTCAGCTGCTATGACTCCGGTTTCCGCTCACACCCATACACATTGAGCTCGCCAGTTTGTAGTCATGAAACCCGGAAATGAGTTACCTCTCTTTCGTTCAGCCAAAGATTCTGGATATACTGGGAAGCTGCTCTCCGCCCTAACAATGGGAGTTGTTGTCTACAAAGAGACACGGCGGGCTGTCTAGATCCCGACTATCCTTTCTATGGAGTGGTGGATATATCTCATTATTTTAATCAATATTTTAATATTCGAAGATGGTTGTTGACATCAACCAACTGTATTCAATGGTATTACAAGCATTTCGCTACACTCGCATTAACATCCTCTAACCATGTGTATGTGACACAATGTGATTTGTATGCTTACTAGCCTCATGTCATGAATATGCAACTTCTACTCGATCAAATAAACCTCACGTAGCAAATAAGGCATTCAATTTTGTGTTTACCAAATTCGACACTCATTGAACTCCATACAAAAACTCCTTGCTTAGTGGACGAAACAACGAAAAACGCCACCTGCTGGAGGGAGACAGGTTTTCCGCCAAATTGGGCCTCTTCTGCTTCCTTTCTCGTTCAGCCATCCCTATGGAAAAAATGGATGGGGAAAGAATAGAGTTTTGGATTAACACAGATTTTTATACTTTTTGTTCTATAAAATAGATAATAGCAGTCAGCTAATATAACCTTTATGAACAATGAAGCCTTTGTGTGTTTTTTTTATTACATAAATTCTTAAAAATTCACAAAAAGTTACTTTAGCTGATGAAGATGATCTCATAGAACTGGTGTAAAGTATTTAAGTAAAAATACTTTCAAGTGCGTTGTTTTGGGGGTATTTGTACTTTACTATTTATATTTTTGACAATTTTTACTAAACTACATTCCTAAAGAAAATGTACATTTTCCCTGACACCCAAAAGTACTATTTTGAATGCCTAGCAGAACAGGAAAAGGGTCGAATTCACGCACTTATCAACAGAACATCACTAGTCATCTCTACTGCCTCTGATCTGCTGGACTCACTAAACAAACATGCTTAGTTTGTAAATGATGTCTGAATGTTGGAGTGCGCCCCTGGCTGCCCTTAAATAAACAAAAACAAGAAAATGATGCTGTATGGTTTGCTTAATATAAGGAATTTTACTTTTGATACTAAAGTATATTTTAACAATTACATGTACTTTTTACTCCCTGGTTATTTTAAACCAAATACTTTTACACTTTACTCAAGTAGAATTTTACTGGGTGACTTTTACTTCAGTCATCTTTACTTTTACTCAAGTATGACAATTGGGTACTTTTTCCACCACTGAATAGAACAAAACGTATCAGATCTCCTAAGCCTGTGTTTGCCACAGACCTTTTTTAGTCGTTCATCCAAAAACCCTACAAAAAAAGCCATTTATTTCCCCCATAGGTTTTGTCCAACGAACCACGGCGGAGTTAGCGCCTACAAAAAGATGCCATTACTATTTCTCTCTTATAGGCAGTAGGTGAGTGTTACTGGAGATCTACTTGTTATGAATGATTAACCTCCATATTATTACATTGCTATTGCAATAGTAGCCTAGTAAAAATAATAATAACATATGAAAATGAAGTCTAATTAATGATGAATCAATTAAGGCTATTTGTTTGATTTAATTTAGTCATTTTTATTAAAGGCTAATAATACTGTAGCAAAAATGGCGACTCAAACAACAACGGATATTAGCTCTTTATTGTCACATGCTCATGTCAGTCTTATTAAGCTGCAGAACTGGCAGTGGACATGCTCAAATGTTTATTAACAACACTAGAGCACTTAATGAGATATTTCTGGATTTTGGCAATGAAGCCCTTTATCTAGCACAATGACTTGAAGTTTAAGGTATCTGCTAGCAGTTACCATAGACTTCCAGTCATTGTGCTATTGCTAATAAGCAATTGCACCTAGAGACATGAAAATGGCATCCACAAGTTCATCGAACTACTGGGAAGTAGAGAAAGGGCCAAAATCCTGAAGTGTCTCTCAACACTTCCAATCATGAGTGGCCAAAAATAACCAACTGAAGCCACGCATCCACTAAACCACGCCCCTCAACCTGAGGAGGCCTCGGCGTTACATTGTCCCTTAATCTCGGGTAGCCATACCTCGAAATCAAATTGTTGTCACACCTTTGGCGGTCTGGAGAATTTTCTAGGCTATTAGCCAAAACGTCTACAATGGTTCACCGGATTCCAACAGCTATATTTATTGGATGTTACTTTTCAAGAACCCTCCCCTATATGGCTGTAGAAGGGGTGCTGCGTCTTATGTTCCTCACTGTTTTCCGACCGGGTAGGACACATTTTCCACAGTTGTTACCTATACTAGTTTGCAACATTGCAGAAAATAGAAGAAAACCTGGAGGAAAAACAGCATTCTGTTTTGCCTGAAGTGAGTTTTATACACAAAATCGAGTCAATGAAAAAGAGACGTTATGGTGTGTGGTGCTCCCGAGTGGCGCAGCGGTCTAAGGCACTGCATCTTGATTGGGCCAGCGTTGCCCGGGTTAGGGTTTGGCCGGGGTAGGTCATCATTGTAAATAAGAATTTGTTCTTAACTGACTTGCCTAATTAAATAAAAAATTAAAAAGTCTGCCTACTGTACAGGCCATGGCAGGGGCGTTGGAGCGACTCTGACAATCTAGTGACTTTTCAGAAAAGGATACAGACACATCTTAACTTACAAATGGGCAAATTTAGAAGGCTAAGGGGTACAGTCCATTCAGTCTTAGGGTCATGGCCTTTCATTCTGTAATAAATACCAGTGTGACTGTTAATGTGGATATATTAAATTAAAACAACCATTTTGTACTCTCTCTGCTACTGTAGAACTACACACCTACTCATTCCTCATACATTGTAGAATAATAGTGAAGACATCACAACTATGAAATAACACATATGGATTCATGTAGTAAAAAAAAAAGTGTTAAACAAATAAAAATATATTTTAGACTTTAGATTCTTCAAAGTATCCACCCGTTGCCTTGATGACAGCTTTGCACTCTTGGCATTCTCTCAAATCGAATTTAAAGCAAACGTCATTGACAGAAACAACTTGAATTGTTGCATCGCGTTGTGTTGTCCTCCGGTGGCTAGCTAGCCAGCTAGCTAAAATTGTCCCTTTCCTAAATTAACCATGGATGGAGATAGGGATTTGGACTTGTGTTTTTACTTAATTATCCGTACTGGCCAATGATTATAACTGCGATTCTGATCCAACCATAAATTCATACATTGTGGCCCTGGCCTGAAAGGATGGACGTTGTAGCTAGATGTAGAAGGCTAACGTTGGCCATGAAAGGAAGTTAGGCAAGCACGCAAGCATTTTAGCCAGTAGCCTAGGACAACAAAATCTAAACGCTTGTACTGTATGACAGAGTGATAGAATGTTTCGTCAACATGAAAGAGAGGATGGCAATGGCTTTTCTCTACAAGTAGGGTGAGTCAACATGTTTTGTCTACTTTCATGAACGTGCACGCAAACACACAGAAATCAGAACCATGGACAGCCACATAATATTTAGCTTACATTGTTTTTGGTATATTGTAGTTGTCACTGAATTAGACTAAGCATAGGTGATTTACCTCCCTGCTGAGAGGAGGTCCCCAGCGGCTTCTTTGGACGGTGGAGGCGAAGAGGGCGTTCGAGACGCTGAAGGCACGTTTCACCACTGCTCCCGTGTTGGCACATCCCAACCCCTCACTCCCCTTCATCGTCGAGGTAGATGCATCCGAAGTAGGAATCGGGCAGTGCTGTCCCAGCGTACCGGAACCCCTCCAAAGCTGCGACCCTGCGCATTCTACTCTAAGCAGCTGAGCCCCGCCCAGAAGAACTACGATGTAGGGGACCGGGAACTCTTGGCGGTCAAGAAGGCTCTGAAGGCATGGGGGCACTGGTATAAAGGATTTTGGAGACAGGCGCAGGAATACACAATAGGGGTTTTTAATACCCGTAATACACAATATATATTGCACGCAGCATAACAGCTGCACCAACGCATAGGGACTCACACCACCAACGGACATGGGAACAATAACCGACAGAGGGCACATATATACAGTGGGGCAAAAAAGTATTTAGTCAGCCACCAATTGTGCAAGTTCTCTCACTTAAAAAGATGAGAGAGGCCTGTAATTGTCATCATAGGTACACTTCAACTATGACAGACAAAATGAGGAAAAAAAAATCCAGAAAATCACATTGTAGGACTTTTAATGAATTTATTTGCAAATGATGGTGGAAAATAAGTATTTGGTCACATACAAACAAGCAAGATTTCTGGCTCTCACAAACCTGTAACTTCTTCTTTAAGAGGCTCCTCTGTCCTCCACTCGTTACCTGTATTAATGGCACCTGTTTGAACTTGTTATCAGTATAAAAGACACCTGTCCACAACCTCAAACAGTCACACTCCAAACTCCACTATGGCTAAGACCAAAGAGCTGTCAAAGGACACCAGAAACAAAATTGTAGACCTGCACCAGGTTGGGAAGACTGAATCTGCAATAGGTAAGCAGCTTGGTTTGAAGAAATCAACTGTGGGAGCAATTATTAGGAAATGGAAGACATACAAGACCACTGATAATCTTCCTCGATCTGGGGCTCCACGCAAGATCTCACCCGTGGGGTCAAAATGATCACAAGAACGGTGAGCAAAAATCCCAGAACCACACGGGGGGACCTAGTGAATGACCTGCAGAGAGCTGGGACCAAAGTAACAAAGCCTACCATCAATAACACACTACGCCGCCAGGGACTCAAATCCTGCTTAAGCCAGTACATGTTCAGGCCCGTCTGAAGTTTGCTAGAGAGCATTTGGATGATCCAGATGAGGATTGGGAGAATGTCATATGGTCAGATGAAACCAAAATAGAACTTTTTTGGTAAAAACTCAACTCGTCGTGTTTGGAGGACAAAGAATGCTGAGTTGCATCCAAAGAACACCATACCTACTGTGAAGCATGGGGGTGGAAACATCATGCTTTGGGGCTATTATTCTGCAAAGGGACCAGGACGACTGATCCGTGTAAAGGAAAGAATGAATGGGGCCATGTATCGTGAGATTTTGAGTGAAAACCTCCTTCCATCAGCAAGGGCATTGAAGATGAAACGTGGCTGGGTCTTTCAGCATGACAATGATCCCAAACACACCGCCCGGGCAACGAAGGAGTGGCTTCGTAAGAAGCATTTCAAGGTCCTGGAGTGGCCTAGCCAGTCTCCAGATCTCAACCCCATAGAAAATCTTTGAAAGTCCGTGTTGCCCAGCGACAGCCCCAAAACATCACTGCTCTAGAGGAGATCTGCATGGAGGAATGGGCCAAAATACCAGCAACAGTGTGTGAAAACCTTGTGAAGACTTACAGAAAACGTTTGACCTCTGTCATTGCCAACAAAGGGTATATAACAAAGTATTGAGATAAACTTTTGTTATTGACCAAATA
This sequence comes from Brachymystax lenok tsinlingensis, assembly GCA_030435695.1. Classification (NCBI taxonomy): domain Eukaryota; kingdom Metazoa; phylum Chordata; class Actinopteri; order Salmoniformes; family Salmonidae; genus Brachymystax; species Brachymystax lenok. The sequence goes on along the minus strand of CM059802.1, from coordinate 33,540,888 downwards.
CTTATTTTCCACCATAATTTGCAAATAAATAAAAAATCCTACAATGTGATTTTCTGGATTTCTTTTTCTCATTTCGTCTGTCATAGTTGAAGTGTACCTATGATGAAAATTACAGGCCTCTCTCATCTTTTTAAGTTGGAGAACTTGCACAATTGGTGGCTGACTAAATACTTTTTTGCCCCACTGTAACATACTAATCAGGGGAAATGGGAACCAGGTGTGTGTAATCAGACAAGACTGTCCGGGGTTGTTGATAATGAATCCCGTTCAGTAAAGCCTAGAAAGTTGTTGACGTAGACCTCCGGAACCGGTGAACAGAATGAGCATCAGTACTGAGGGGATCCGTGACAGTACCCCCCTCCTGACGCGCGGCTCCAGCGGCGCGCCGACACCGGCCTCGGGGACGGCCCGGAGGGCGAGGCGCAGGACGATCCGGCCGGTGAAGATGAAACTCCCTTAACATATTAGGATCCAATATATCCTCCTTCGGAACCCAGCACCTCTCCTCCGGTCCGTACCCCTCCCACTCCACAAGGTACTGAAGGCCCCCCACCCGGCGTCTCGAATCTAGGATGCAGCGGACGGAATACGCCGGGACCCCCTCGATGTCCAAAGGGGGCGGAGGGACCTCCCTCACCTCAGAGTCCTGGAGCGGACCAACCACCACCGGCCTGAGGAGGGACACATGGAACGAGGGGTTAATTTTATAATCAGGGGGAAGCTGTAACCTGTAACACACCTCGTTCACTCTCCTCAGGACTTAAAATGGCCCCACAAACCGCGGAGCCAGCTTCCGGCATGGCAGGCGGAGGGGCAGGTTTCGGGTCGAGAGCCAGACCCTATCCCCTGGTGCGTACACCGGGGCCTCACTGCGGTGACGGTCCGCGCTAGTTTTCTGCCGCATCACGGCCTGTTGAAGGTGACCAGTGACAGCCTCCCAGGTCTCCTCCGCACGCTTGAACCACTCGTCAACCGCAGGAGCTTCGGTCTGACTCTGATGCCATGGTGCCAGAACCGGCTGATAACCCAACACCACCTGAAAAGGGGAGAGGGTAGTTGAGGAGTGGCGAAGTGAATTATGTGCCATTTCTGCCCAGGGTACAAACCTCGCCCACTCTCCCGGCCGGTCCTGGCAATATGACCGCAAAAACCTGCCCACCTCTTGATTCACTCTCTCCACCTGCCCATTACTCTCAGGGTGAAAACCCGAGGTAAGGCTAATCGAGACCCCCAAATGTTTCATAAAAGCCCTCCAGACTCTCGACGTGAACTTGGGACCTCGATCAGACACTATATCCTCGGGTACCCCATAGTGCCGGAAGACATGGTTAAACAGGGCCTCCGCAGTCTGTAGGGCCGTAGGCAGACCGGGCATCGGAAGGAGACGACAGGACTTAGAGAAACGATCCACAACGACCAGGATCGTGGTCTTCCCCTGAGAAGGAGGAAGATCTGTTAAGAAATCCACAGATAGATGTGACCATGGCCGTTGTGGAATCGGTAAAGGTTTTAGTTTACCTCTAGGTAGGTGTCTAGGAGCCTTACTCTGGGCACACACCTGACAGGAGGAGACATAAACCCTCACGTCCCTACCTAAGGTAGGCCACCAGTACTTCCCAGTCAGACAGCGCACTGTCCGACCAATCCCCGGATGACCAGAGGAGGGTGACGTATGGACCCAAGAGATCAACTAGTCACGAACAACAGTCGGAACGTACATACACCCGACGGGACACTGGGGGGGAGCAGGCTCAGTACGTAATGCCAGCTGAATGTCCACGTCTAGCTCCCACACCACCGGTGCCACAAAACAAGAAGCCGGGAGTATGGGAGTTTGATCCATGGGCCGCTCCTCTGTGTCGTACAACCGGGACAGTGCATCTGCCTTCTTATTCTGGGAACCTGGTCTGTATGAAATGGTAAACACAAACCGAGTAAAAAAACATGGCCCACCTTGCTTGACGAGGATTCAATCTTCTCGCTGCCCGGATGTACTCCAGGTTACGGTGGTCAGTCCAAATGAGAAAAGGGTGTTTAGCCCCCTCAAGCCAATGTCTCCACACCTTCAGAGCTTTAACCACAGCCAACAACTCCCGGTCCCCCACATCATAATTACGCTCCGCTGGACTAAGCTTCTTCGAAAAAAAAGCACAGGGGCGGAGTTTCGGGGGGGTGCCCGAGCGCTGAGAGAGCACAGCTCCAATCACTGCCTCGGAAGTATCCACCTCTACTATGAACGCTAAAAAAGGATCCGGGTGCGCCAGAAAGGGCGCCGAAACGAACAGCTCCCTCAGTTTCCTAAAAGCCCTGTCCGCCTCTACTGACCACTTCAGACGCACCGGACCCCCCTTCAGCAATGAGGTAATGGGAGCCGCTACCTGACCAAAGCCCCCGGATAAATCTCCGGTAATAATTGGCAAACCCTAAAAATCGCTGCACCTCTTTTACCATGGTGGGAGTCGGCCAATTACGCACGGCATCAATACGCTCACTCTCCATCTCCACCCCGGACATGGAAATGCGATGTCCTAGAAAGGAAACGGCCTGCTGAAAAAACAAACATTTCTCAGCCTTGAGGTATAGATCATGTTCCAACAGTCTTCCAAGTACCTTGCGAACCAAAGACACATGCTCGGCGCGTGTAGCGGAGTATATTAGGATGTCATCAATATACACCACTACACCCTGCCCGTGCAGGTCCCGGAAAATCTCATCCACAAAAGATTGGAATACGGCGGGAGCATTCATCAGCCCGTATGGCATGACACGGTACTCATAATGGCCTGAGGTGGTACTGAACGCTGTCTTCCACTCATCTCCTTTCCGGATATGCACCAGATTGTATGCGCTCCTGAGATCCAGTTTCGTGAAGAAGCGCGCCCCGTGCATTAACTCCATCACCGAAGTGATGAAAGGCAGCGGGTAACTGTACCTCACCGTTATTTTATTGAGACCTCGATAATCAATACACGGGCGCAAACCCCCATCCTTCTTCTTCACAAAAAAGAAACTTGAGGAGGCGGGTGAAACGGAGGGCCTAATGTACCCCTGACTCAGCGATATGTATCCATAGCCTCTTTCTCAGATTGCGACAGGGGATACACGTGACTCTTAGGAGGTGCAGCGTCTACCAGGAGATCTATCGCACAATCCCCTCGTCGATGGGGTGGTAATTGAGTCGCCTTCTTCTTACAGAAGGCGAGAGCCAAATCGGCATATTCGGGGGGGATGTGCACAGTGGAGACATGGTCTGAATTTCCACCGTGGTTGCACCCACGAAAACTCCTACACACCTCCCTGAGCACTCTCGCGACCACCCCGTGAGAGTCCTGTTGCCATGAAATAATAGGGTTATGCAAAGCTAACCAGGGAATACCCAATACCACCGGAAATGAAGGAGAGTCAATGAGAAAGAGACTAATTCTCTCCTCATGACTCCCCTGCGTCACCATAACAAGAGAGATAGTAATCTCCTCAATCAATCCAGATCCTAACGGTCTGCTATCTAAAGCGTGAACTGGAAAAGGTCTAACCACCTGTTTTATGGGGATTTCTAAACTTAACACTAGCGCTCTGTCAATAAAATTCCCAGCTGCACCTGAATCGACGAGTGCCTTATGCTGAGAATACGGAGAATAATCTGGGAAACAAACAGACACAAACAATTGGCTAACAGAGGACTCTGGATGAGAGTGGTGCATACTCACCGGAGGTGACGCCAGAGTACTCTGCCTGCCGTCTCCTCTCCTAGAAGCACCAACCCTGCACCGACCAGCAGTGTGCCCTCTGCGGCCACAGATAGTACAGGTGAAGGTTCCTCCTCCGGTCTCCCTACGCGCAGCCCCTCCTAGTTCCATAGGCTCTGGAGAGGGAATGTTGGAGGGTAGGGTTGACAGGACCCTCTCTGGACGTCCGCGGGTGACCAACAGATTATCCAGCCGTATGGAGAGGTCTACCAGTTGATCGAATGTCACCGTGGCGTCTCTGCAGGCCAGTTCCCGTCGGACGTCCTCGCGTAGGCTACACCTATAATGATCGATGAGGGCCCTGTCGTTCCAGCCCGCTCCGGCGGCCAAAGTCCGGAACTCAAGAGCAAACTCCTGAGCGCTCCTTGTCCCCTGTCTCAGATGGAAGAGCCGCTCCCCCGCCGCTCTACCCTCGGGAGGATGATCGAATACCGCTCGGAAGCGACGGGTGAATTCTTCAAAGTGGTCCAACGTTGCGTCTCTTTCTCTCCAGATGGCGTTGGCCCACTCCAATGCTCTCCCATTGAGACAGGAGACCAGAGCGGACACTCTCTCCCTTCCTGAGGGAGCTGGATGCACGGTGGCCAAGTAGAGGTCCAGTTGTAATAAGAACCCTTGACACTGTGCTGCTGTTCCATCATACTCCCTGGGAAGGGAGAGACGAATCCCACTGGATCCAGAGTCCGGAGATGTAGGGGTAGCCAGACTTGGATTGTGTGGTTGAGGCGCTGGAGAGAACTCCTGTCTCTCCCAGCGGTCCAATGTTTGGACAACGCGATCCATAGCGGTCCCAAGTTGTTGTAGCATCGCTGAATGTTCAAGGACGCGTTCCTCTACTCCTCGGCTAGGGTTTCCTGCTGACTCCATAAAAAAGGTGCGTGATTCTGTGATTATGTCTGGGGTGTGTGGAAGGAGTCAGGCGCAGGAGATATGCAGAATATGAGTATGTTTAATGTAGTCGCAAGAGAAACATACAGGCTCACTAGCAGAACAATACTCAAACAAAACACCAAAATAAAACACGGGTATAAAAAGCAACTACCCGGAGTACCGAAACATACAAATCAAATCTTTCTAGCTGATTTACAGGCTGAAGCTATGTTGCGCTTGGTGACCTCTGACTGTTTCATCCTAACATCGTTGGTGCCGACGTGGATAACAATATCTCTATACTCTCTACACTCGCCAGATTTAGCTTTAGCCAGCACCATCTTCAGATTAGCCTTAACGTCGGTAGCCCTGCCCCCTGGTAAACAGTGTATGATCGCTGGGTGATTCGCTTCAAGTCTAATACTGCGAGTAATGGAGTCGCCAATGACTAGAGTTTTCAATTTGTCAGTGCTAATGGTGGGAGGCCTCGGCCACGGTGACATTCGGCACTCCCCCTAACTGTAGAACCCAGTTAGGGGGAGTGATGAGCTCTACAGCAGAGTCTCACAACTCAATCGCTGGTTGAAAACTGTTTTCTGCCCCACACAAAAGATAGAATTTGTAGATAATTGGCCCTCTTTCTGGGACTCACCCACAAACAGGACCAAGCCTGGCCTGTTGAGGAGTGACGGACTCCATCCTAGCTGGAGGGGTGCTCTCATCTTATCTACGAACATAGACAGGGCTCTAACTCCTCTAGCTTCACAATGAGATAGGGTGCAGGCCAGGCAGCAGGCTGTTAGCCAGCCTGCCAGCTTAGTGGAGTCTGCCACTAGCACAGTTAGTGTAGTCAGCTCAGCTATCTCTATTGAGACTGTGTCTGTGCCTCGACCTAGGTTGGGCAAAACTAAACATGGCGGTGTTCGCCTTAGCAATCTCACTAGAATAAAGACCTCCTCCATTGCTGCCATTATTGAAAGAGATTGTGATACCTCACATCTCAAAATGGGGCTACTCAATGTTAGATCCCTCACTTCCAAGGCAGTTCTAGTCAATGAACTAATCACTGATCATAATCTTGATGTGATTGGCCTGACTGAAACATGGCTTAAGCCTGATGAATTTATTGTGTTAAATGAGGCCTCACCTCCTGGTTACACTAGTGACCATATCCCCAGCAAGATCCCGCAAAGGCGGAGGTGTTGCTAACATTTACAATAGCAAATTTCTATTTACAAAAACAAAAACGACGTTTTCGTCTTTTGAGCTTCTAGTCATGAAATCTATGCAGCCTACTCAATCACTTTTATAGCTACTGTTTACAGGCCTCCTGGGCCATATACAACATTCCTCACTGAGTTCCTGAATTCCTATCGGACCTTGTAGTCATGGCAGACAATATTCAAATTTTTGGTGATTTTAATATTCACATGGAAAAGTCCACAGACTCCACTCCAAAAGGCTTTGGAGCCATCATCGACTCTGTCGGTTTTGTCCAACATGTCTCCGGACCTACTCACTGCCACAGTCATACTCTGGACCTAGTTTTGTCCCGTGGAATAAATGTTGTGGATCTTAATGTTTTTCCTCATAATCCTGGACTATCAGACCACCATTTTATTACGTTTGAAATCGCAACAGATAATCTGCTCAGACCCCAACCAAGGATCATCAAAAGTCGTGCTATAAATTCTCAGACATCCCAAAGATTCCTAGATGCCCTTCCAGAATCCTTCCACCTACCCAAGGACGTCAGAGTACAAAAATCAGTTAACCACCTAACTGAGGAACTCAATGTAATCTTGCGCAATACCCTAGATGCAGTTGCACCCTAAAAACAAAAACATTTGCAAAAAAACTAGCTCCCTGGTATACAGAAAATACCTGAGCTCTGAAGCAAGCTTCCAGAAAATTGGAGCGGAAATGGCGCCACACCAAACTGGAAGTCTTCCGACTAGCTTGGAAAGACAGTACCGTGCAGTATCGAAGAGCCCTCACTGCTGCTCGATCATCCTATTTTTCCAAGTTAATTGAGGAAAATAAGAATAATCCAAAGTTTCTTTTTGATACTGTCACAAAGCTAACTAAAAAGCAGCATTCCCAAGAGAGGATGGCTTTCACTTTAGCAGTGATTCATTCATGAACTTCTTTGAGGAAAAGATCATGATCATTAGAAAGCAAATTACGGACTCCTCTTTAAATCTGCGTATTCCTCCAAAGCTCAGTTGTCCTGAGTCCACACAACTTTGCCAGGACATAAAATCAAGAGAGACACAAGTTTTTAGTACCATATCTCTTGACACATTGATGAAAATAATCATGGCCTCTAAACCTTCAAGCTGCATACTGGACCCTATTCCAACTAAACTACTGAAAGAGCTGCTTCCTGTGCTTGGCCCTCCTATGTTGAACATAATAAACAGCTCTCTATCTACCGGATGTGTACCAAACTCACTAAAAGTGGCAGTAATAAAGCCTCTCTTAAAAAGCCAAACCTTGACCCAGAAAATATAAAAACTATCGGCCTATATCGAATCTTCCATTCCTCTCAAAAATTTTAGAAAAAGCTGTTGCGCAGCAACTTACTGCCTTCCTGAAGACAAACAATGTATACGAAACGCTTCAGTCTGGTTTTAGACCCCATCATAGCACTGAGACTGCACTTGTGAAGGTGGTAAATGACCTTTTAATGGCGTCAGACCGAGGCTCTGCAACTGTACTCATGCTCCTAGACCTTAGTGCTGCTTTTGATACCATCGATCACCACATTCTTTTGGAGAGATTGGAAACCCAAATTGGTCTACATGGACAAGTTCTGGCCTGGTTTAGATCTTATCTGTCGGAAAGATATCAGTTTGTCTCTGTGGATAGTTTGTCCTCTGACAAATCAACTGTAAATTTCGGTGTTCCTCAAGGCTCTGTTTTGGGACCACTATTGTTTTCACTATATATTTTACCACTTGGTGATGTCATTCGGAAACATAATGTTAACTTTCACTGCTATGCGGATGACACACAGCTGTACATTTCGAAGAAACATGGTGAAGCCCCAAAATTGCCCTCCCTGGAAGCCTGTGTTTCAGACATAAGGAAGTGGATGGCGGAAAATTTTCTACTTTTAAACTCTGACAAAACAGAGATGCTAGTCCTAGGTCCCAAGAAACAAAGAGATCTTCTGTTGAATCTGACAATTAATCTTGATGGTTGTACAGTCGTCTCAAATAAAACTGTGAAGGACCTCGGCGTTACTCTGGACCCTGATCTTTCTTTTGACGAACATATCAAGACTGTTTCAAGGACAGCTTTTTCCATTTACGTAACATTGTAAAAATCAGAAACTTTCTGTCCAAAAATGATGCAGAAAAAGTTAATCCATGCATTTGTAACTTCTAGGTTAGACTACTGCAATGCTTTACTTTCCGGCTATCCGGATAAAGCACTAAATAAACTTCAGTTAGTGCTTAACACGGCTGCTAGAATCTTGACTAGAACCCCAAAATTTGATCATATTACTCCAGTACTAGCCTCTCTACACTGGCTTCCTGTTAAGGCAAGGGCTGATTTCAAGGTTTTACTGCTAACCTATAAAGCATTACATGGGCTTGCTCCTACCTATCTTTCTGATTTGGTCCTGCCGTACATACCTACACGTACGCTACGGTCACAAGACGCAGGCCTCCTTACTGTCCCTAGAATTTTTAAGCAAACAGCTGGAGGCAGGGCTTTTTCCTATAGAGCTCCATTTTTATGGAATAGTCTGCCTATCCATGTGAGAGACGCAGACTCGGTCTCAACCTTTAAGTCCTTATTGAAGACTCATCTCTTCAGTAGGTCCTATGACTGAGTGTAGTCTGGCCCAGGAGTGTGAAGGTGAACGGAAAGGCACTGGAGCAACGAACCACCCTTGCTGTCTTTGCCTGGCCGGTTCCCTCCACTGGGATTCTCTGCCTCTAACCCTATTACAGGGGCTGAGTCACTGGCTTCTGGTGCCGTGGCGGAGATCTTGTGGGCTATACTCGGCCTTGTCTCAGGATGGTAAGTTGGTGGTTGAAGATATCCCTCTAGTGGTGTGGGGGCTGTGCTTCGGCAGAGTGGGTGGGGTTATATCCTGCCTGTTTGGCCCTGTCCGGGGGTTTTGGTCGGACGGGGCCACAGTGTCTCCCGACCCCTCCTGTCTCAGCCCCCAGTATTTATGCTGCAGTAGTTTATGTGTCGGGGGGTTAGGGTCCGTCTGTTATATCTGGAGTATTTCTTCTCTTATCTGGTGTCCTGTGCGAATTTAAGTATGCTCTCTCTCTCTCTCTCTCTCTCTCTCTCGGAGGACCTGAGCATTAGGACCATTCCTCAAGGCCTACCTGGATGTCCCGAGTCCACCTGGCCGTGCTGCTTCTCCAGTTTCAACTGTTCTGCCTGTTTTTTGAACATTTTAAAATCTTGTCCATGTTCTGTTATAATCTGCACCCGGCACAGCCAGAAGAGGACTGGCCACCCCTCACAGCCTGGTTCCTCTCTAGGTTTCTTCCTAGGTTTTGGCCTTCTAGGGAGTTTTTCCTAGCCACCGTGCTTTTACACCTGCATTGCTTGCTGTTTGGGGTTTTAGGCTGGGTTTCTGTACAGCACTCTGTGACATCAGCTGATGTAAGGGGGGCTTTATAAATAAATTTGATTTGATTTGATTTGGAGTAAAGGTGGTCTGGAGTTTTTTTCCTCTGGTTCTACATTTAACATCTGGTAAATTTAACATTCGGAAATTTGGCCAAACGGATTTAAGTTTCCCTGCATTAAAGTCCCCGGCCACTAAGAGCGCCGCCTCTGGATAAGCGTTTTCCTGTTTGCTTATGGCGGTATACAGCTCATTGAGTGCGGTCTTAGTGCCAGCATCGATCTGTGGTGATATGTAGACAGCTACGAAAAATACAGATTAAAACTCTAGGTAGATCGTGTGGTCTACAGCTTATCATGAGATACTCACCTCAGTCGAGCAAAACCTCAAGACTTCCTTAGATATTGTGCAGAAGCTGTTGTTTACAAATATACTGTAGCGACCCGCACAGACAGCTATGTGTTATGTGTTAGGCTATTAGTTGGTTGTGTTGTACTTACCAGTACCCAGTGTTCGTGGGGTCCGACATGCCAATCAACCTGCTATCTGCCAATCACGGGAATGCCTGGAATGTTCTGATGCCGGGCATCCCCGTGGAGGGGGGTTGGGCAGGGGGATGGAGCATTGGAAGTTAAGACCAGGTTTAGCCATTGTTCTCTCTCTTACGTCTGGCCTTCACAAGAGAAGGTCACGGTTGGTTTGTGGGGTATATTTCATTTAGTTGGCGTGGGCTACGGCCAAACAGTAGCCTGTGTTGAAGTTGGGTTAACGAACCGTAAATTTGTAACTCAAACCTCTGTCTAGACAATTGTTCATTTTATGATCTAGTCAGGTCATTGCAATACATAGACCACCACCCCTTGTCTTACCAGAGGCTGCTGTTCTATCCTGCTGATACAGTGTAAAATCCACCAGCTGTATGCTGTTCATGTCGCCATTCAGCCACTACTTGGTGAAACATAAGATATTATAGTTTTTAAATGTCCTGTTGGTAGTTGAATCTTGCTCGTAGGTCATCAATTTTATTTTCCTATGATTGCGTGTTTGCCAATAGAACGGATGGCAGTGGGGGTTTACTCATTCACCTACGAATTCTCAGAAGGCTGCTCGTCCTCCGCCCCCTTTTTCTCTGTGTTCTCTTCACGCAGATGACTGGGATTTGGGCCTGTTCCCGGGAAGGCAGTATATCCTTCACGTCAGACTCATTAAAGGAAAAAGCTTCTACCAGAAATCGCTGTTCTGATGTCCAGAAGTTATTTCGGTCATAATAGATGGTAGCACCAACATTATGTACAAAATAAGTAAAAAAAATAAGTTGCAAACAACAAAAAATCAATAAAAAAAATAACATAGTTGGTTAGGAGCACGTAAAACCCGGCGCCATTCTACACAGATACATATATAGTTTGCGGTACTTTATGACATGTTATGAAGAACACTGTACAGGCAGCAATTCTGAGCGGTTGCCAAGAGGATTCAGTCTACTCTTGACATAGTTAAGATATTGAACACAAGATGGAGACAAAGCATTAAATAACATTATGGGTGGTCTCTTTTTACTCTGAAGAAATATCTCACACACACACAGAGAGAGAGAGAAAGCGAGAGAGAGAGAAAGCAAGAGAGAAAGCGAGAGAGAGAGAGAGAGATTATCTGATGACCCATTTAGAAGGTTAAACTTTGACCACTACTAAAGGACACCAATAAGAAGAAGAGACTTGCTTGGGCCAAGAAACACAAGTAATGGACATTAGACCGGTGGAAGTCTGTCCTTTGGTTTGATGAGTCCAAATTTGAGATTTTTGGTTCCAACCGCCTTGTCTTTGTGAGACACAGAGTAGGTTAATGGAGGATCTCCGCATGTGTGGTTCCCACTGTGAGGCATGGAGGAGGAGGTTTGATGATGCTTTGCTGGTGACAGTCAGTAATTTCTTTAGAATTCAAGGCACACTTAACCAGAATGGCTACCACAGCATTCTGCAGCAATACGTCATCCCATCTGGTTTGTGCATAGTGAGACTGTCATTGGTTTTCAACAGGCAACACAAGGAAAAGCAGCCAACAAGTGCTCAGCATGTGGGAATTCCTTCAAGACTGTTGGAAAAGCATTCCAGGTGAAGCTGGTTGAGAGAATGCCAAGAGTCTGCAAAGCTGTCATCAAGGCAAAGGGTGGCTACTTTGAAGAATCAAACATATATTTTAATTTGTTTAGCACTTTTTTGGTTACTACATTATTCCATATTTGTTATTTCATAATTTTGATGTCTTTACTATTTTTCTACAATGTAGAAAATAGTAAAATTAAAGAAAAATCCTTGAATGAGTAGGTGTGTCCAAACTTTTGACTGGTACTGTATGTGTATATATATATTTATACACTGCTCAAAAAAATAAAGGGAACACTAAAATAACACATCCTAGATCTGAATGTATGAAATAATCTTATTCAATACTTTTTTCTTTACATAGTTGAATGTGCTGACAACAAAATTACACAAAAATTATCAATGGAAATCAAATGTATCAACCCATGGAGGTCTGGATTTGGAGTCACACTCAAAATTAAAGTGGAAAACCACACTACAGGCTGATCCAACTTTGATGTAATATCCTTAAAACAAGTCAAAATGAGGCTCAGTAGTGTGTGTGGCCTCCACGTGCCTGTATGACCTCCCTACAACGCCTGGGCATGCTCCTGATGAGGTGGCGGATGGTCTCCTGAGGATCTCCTCCCAGACCTGGACTAAAGCATCCGCCAACTCCTGGACAGTCTGTGGTGCAACGTGGCGTTGGTGGATGGAGCGAGACATGATGTCCCAGATGTGCTCAATTGGATTCAGGTCTGGGGAACAGGCGGGCCAGTCCATAGCATCAATGCCTTCCTCTTGCAGGAACTGCTGACACACTCCAGCCACATGAGGTCTAGCATTGTCTTGCATTAGGAGGAACCCAGGGCCAACCGCACCAGCATATGGTCTCACAAGGGGTCTGAGGATCTCATCTCGGTACCTAATGGCAGTCAGGCTACCTCTGGCGAGCACATGGAGGGCTGTGCGGCCCCCCAAAGAAATGCCACCCCACAACATGACTGACCCACCGCCAAACCGGTCATGCTGGAGGATGTTGCAGGCAGCAGAACGTTCTCCACGGCGTCTCCAGACTCTGTCATGTCTGTCACATGTGCTCAGTGTGAACCTGCTTTCATCTGTGAAGAGCACAGGGCGCCAATGGCGAATTTGCCAATCTTGGTGTTCTCTGGCAAATGCCAAACGTCCTGCACGGTGTTGGGCTGTAAGCACAACCCCCACCTGTGGACGTCGGGCCGTCATACCACCCTCATGGAGTCTGTTTCTGACCGTTTGAGCAGACACATGCACATTTGTGGCCTGCTGGAGGTCATTTTGCAGGGCTCTGGCAGTGCTCCTCCTGCTCCTCCTTGCACAAAGGCGGAGGTAGCGGTCCTGCTGCTGGGTTGTTGCCCTCCTACGGCCTCCTCCACGTCTCCTGATGTACTGGCCTGTCTCCTGGTAGCGCCTCCATGCTCTGGACACTACGCTGACAGACACAGCAAACCTTCTTGCCACAGCTCGCATTGATGTGCCATCCTGGATGAGCTGCACTACCTGAGCCACTTGTGTGGGTTGTAGACTCCGTCTCATGCTACCACTAGAGTGAAAGCACCGCCAGCATTCAAAAGTGACCAAAACATCAGCCAGGAAGCATAGGAACTGAGAAGTGGTCTGTGGTCACCACCTGCAGAACCACTCCTTTATTGGGGGTGTCTTGCTAATTGCCTATAATTTCCACCTGTTGTCTATTCCATTTGCACAACAGCATGTGAAATTTATTGTCAATCAGTGTTGCTTCCTAAGTGGACAGTTTGATTTCACAGAAGTGTGATTGACTTGGAGTTACATTGTGTTGTTTAAGTGTTCCCTTTATTTTTTTGAGCAGTGTATATATATCTCTTTTGCTTCACCTTTTGTTCCTGGCTGAGGAATGCTGGAAGGTAACTCTAACCCTAAGGTGGAGAATTCATGGATATTGTTAAGTTTGCCTTTAGACTACAGCATTTAAGCAGTTTGAGTTTGCCTTTATTTAACCAAGTAAGTTATAGATAACATATATTTTACAACCTAATGATCTGATCAACAAGGATCAATGAATCATGCCGCAAAGCAGCATACAGAGATTCTGAATGAGGAGGCCTGCTGATATATTTCAAATGCGACCAGCAACCAATGTAAGAGCCGGAAGTGTATATGAAGTGAATTAAATGTTTAGTCTACATTAGGCTTAGGCTATTTTTGTGTGCAAATGTGTATTTAGCATCAGAAACATTATGTTGTAGGAGAATCAGTGAGAGATTCTGAAAAGTAAAAGATAACAGACTTACATTCTATATATTCTGATGACAGTATAATCCATTTGATTGCTCTCATCATTTTCACTCTCATTACTCAGCTTCATTCATGTTAAAGGGGCAATCTGCAGTTGCTCCTTTAACAAAGCAGCCACCCTGTGACTGTTTTGTTAAAAAGCTGAGAGAGAAATTGAAAGAGAGAAAGAGAGATACAGAGATAGAGGTTGAGCGAGTAGGTAGCCCACCTTTTCATGAAAGGGCACAATGAGAGGAAGACATCCATTCTCTACAGTACATGCCAAGGGGCCACGGCCCCTAATGAGTCTCCCCAAATAAATTAAAGGTGTCCTCTCAAAGGCGTTCCTCTCGTTCGCTACTTAAAGATAATTAATTATTGGTATCAAATAAATGATTCTATCGCTCAGTGCCTCTTGGTTAAGGCGGGGCAGACAGGGGTTAATCCCAAATGGCACCCTATTTACTTAACAGTGCACTACTTTTAACGAAGGCCAATAGAGGAGTGCACTATGTATAGGTAATAGGGGGCCATCTGGGACACTGCCAGGGAGACAGTGGCATTTAGATCTGATTAATGAAGTGAACTTCCCTACAGCATCCGCTGTGTCACCGAAAATCTATTCCATTTCAAAGTGACCTCGGGGGTTCGAGGGAACAGCTTATGCACTCAGCATCCAAATTCACAAAACACTTGCCTCTAGAGCGGGTAGCTATGATTGTTGTCCTGCTTCAGAAGCAAATTATTTGTGCTTCTCGTTTTCATTAAATCAGTTTTTTTTTTTGAGTAAAGTACGTTGGATAAAAAAATCTGACATGCCTGATGGAAACAGCTAATGTCATTCAAGTTTCCAAATGTCAACAAAACACGCTAGACAATAGGACATGGTATCGTCTAAAATGAGTAATGTGAGAAATGGCAGTGGAAATGACTTGATGCCTAAATATTTATATAATAACCATCCTATCAAAGTAAATTTGGAGTCACAAGGTGATATGTTGTGTGGTCCTCCCACTAGGACTCGGGAAAGCATGCAGTTTATTAGGCTACAGATGAAATAAATGATGAACTTTACAGGGTGGTAAAAGTGCAAGGTGATAAGCATGATGCTCCTTTCCAATAAATATTGAGCACAGTCACTATATAAAAAAATTAAAAAATAAACAATTGTGACAAAACCATCAGTGGAATAGAACATGTGATGGAAACCCATTTAAGGCATATTTTCTCTCCGGTACATGGGAATTTAACCTCTTGGGGATAATTAACTTTTTAGGGCTAGGGGGCAGTATTTTGAAGTTCAGATGCCTGTTACTCAGATATGCATATAATTAGTAGCTTTGGATAGAAAACACTCTGAAGTTTCTAAAACCGTTAAAATAATGTCTGTGGGTATAACAGAACTGATATGGCAGGCAAAAACCAGAGCAAAATCCATCCGGGATGTCTGAATCAGTCATGTCACACTGTTTTCAATTGGCATGCTATTGAAAGCAGGGTATTTTAGCTCCCAGATTGCAGTTCCTATGGCTTCCACTAGATGTCAACAGTCTTTAGAAAAAGGTTTGAACGTTCAATCATGAAAGTCAAGGGAGTAAGACCACTTGTTCCTGAGTTCACGTCAAGTGTCCTGTTTTGGATTTTGCGCGTAACAGGGAATGCGCGCTCAGTTCTTTTTCTCTTCAGCAGGCTATATTCCGTCTGAAATATTATAGTTTATATTCATTTTAGGGTATCTGAGTATTGATTACAAATGCTGTTTGACTTTTTTCAACAAATTTTACTGGTACTTTTGGGATATCGTTTGTCTGCATGGATGAAAGCCTTTGGGCAGGTGGATTACTGAACAAAACGCGCCAACCAAACGGAGCTATATGGATATAAAGAGGAACTTTATCGAACAAAAGGACCTTTTATTGTGTAACCTGGACGCTTTGATATGCCATCAGAGGAAGATCAAAGGTAAGCGATTTATTTTATGCTATTTTTGAGTTTTGTGACACCTCTGCTGGTTATGTTATTATGCTAATTGAGTTTGAGTGGGGGTGCTGTCCTCAGACAATCAAATGTTCTGCTTTCGCCGTGAAGCCTTTTTGAAATCTGACAATGCTGTTAGATTAACAAGAGTCTAAGCTTTTGAAGGGTGTGCAGCATTTGTTTTTTCATGAATGTTTGAAATGAGTATTTTTGTAATTTGAATTTGGCGCTCTGCATTTCACTGGATGTTGTCAAAATCGATCCCGTTCACGGGATTGGATCCGTAACAAGTTATGGAGCAGTGGGGTGCTACTGCTCCAGCCACGACAACATCCGGAAAATGCAGAGCGCCAAATTCAAATTATAAATGTAGTAATATAAAACATTCATGAAAATACAAGTGTTGCACACTGTTCAAAAGCTTAGAATCTTGGCAATCTCACAGCATTGTCAGATTTCAAAAAGGCTTTACGGCGAAAGCATAACATTTGATTGTCTGAGGACAGCGCCCCGCATATTTTCCGCATTAGCATAATAACATAAGCAGCACGGGTATCACAAAACTCATAAAAAGCAATAAAATAAATTGCTTACCTTTGAAGATCTTCTTCTGATGGCAACCCGAAGGGTCCAAGCAAGACAATAAATGTTCCTCTTCTTCAAAAAAGTCCCTCTTTATATCCGTAAAGCTCCGTTTGGTTGGTGCATTTGGTTCAGAAAATCCACCGGCCACTCGTCCATTATACAAGACATACAAAGCGTTAAAAATATACCTATAAACTTTGTCCAAACAAATCAAACAACGTTTCTAATCAATCCTTAGGTACACTAATATGTATATTAATGATTTATATTTCACACGGATAATGTCCTGTGCGATAGAAAAGGAAAAAACCGAGGCGCATGCTCACGGTCCTGCGCGTAAAACAGAAAAGTAACTTCCTCACTCCCCTTGCCAATTCTTGTCTTACTCCTCGATTTTTCTAGATAAACGCATGAAACCTTGTCTGAAGACTGTTGACTTCTAGTGGAAGCCATAGGTGCTGCAACCTGGGAGCTGGGTTCCAGTATTTCTTATAGCAAGTCAATGGCAAAACAGGCACCTCACAGAATCACATTTATCCGGATGGATTTTCCTCTGGTTTTTGCCTGTTATACTTACAGACATTATTTTAACAGTTTTAGAAACTTGAGTGTTTTCTATCCAATACTACTAACTCTGTGCATATCCTAGTTTCTGGGCCTGAGTACCAGGCATTTTACTTTGGGCACACCAGACTCTCCAAAACTCTGAACACTGCTGCCGCTCCCTAATAGGAAAAAAAGTTATTTGATGTGTACTACGTCATCAAACGAACAGTCTTATCTGCAACAAGTCAATTTGATGGAAACACATATCTGGTGGGAAAATGTGCATATTGTTTTATGCAGATTTTTGAATATTTGTATGAAAATCTGCCCGCCAATTGGATGGAAACCTAGCTAGGAACATAATACGAGGCAAGCTATAATGACACTAAAACCAACTCAAATGCCTGCTCTCTGGCTATAAAGGGATGATGATTAAAGTTGATTGGAATGGTGATACAGATGAAGGCTATTTGTAGGACTTCTAAGAAGACTGCCAGTTGTTGTATTATGACTGTAGCAAAACAGTACTTATTTAGCATGCATTCAACAGGGCCCTGTAGAACAATTTGACCCTTTCCATGTCTCATATCGGTCATAATATGCACTGGGCATGAATGGTTGAGTAGCATTTAGCAAAAATGATTCCCCTTGTCTTACACATATCTAATTCATTTTAGTAGATAAACATTTGGTCATAGAGGGATAACAAAACACACGTTGTTCGAACGTACACACACTTTATGGTCACTCACAATTCCACTAAGAACCGGTGTCAGAGATGGGAAAACTCTGGTTCTTTTGTGCCCCAGTGCAATTTCAGGAAGGATGAACGACACAGGAAAGTTTAACAATTAACAATACTTTATTTGGAAAATGTAAGAAGTAGCTCTTAAAAATCGTAGTACAAAAATGTGCAATGTCTCTTTAAAAAAAGTATGTAGACACACACACATACATGTACACATATACACACACATATATATACACATATATATACACACACATATATATATATACACATATACATATACATATAAAAAAACTATCCTCAAAAATAGCAGTTCCTCCCAAAAAATTTACTATTGCGTAAAATCAAAAAATAAACATTCAATTTCCAACAGTCAATACTCATCCGCCACATGTAGCCTCTGTTGTCGACTTTTAGTGAGGCCCTTTCTCCTTACCTCTCCATTGAATCTCTTTCTCTCCTCACGTTCCAGTCTCCGTGAAGGGAGAGTTCAGGTCCGTCCTCTGGAAGAAGAAGGCAGTGTAACGTTGGGTTTTCACCAACAAAGAATTCAGCAGAAGAAGTTCCACCCCCATTAGTTTTTAATGAGGGCACGCAGAGAAATGTGTGGGAGATTGTGGCGAGAACCCTTCTAGCGGAGCAGTAGAGAAAGTTGAGCTCTGCTCTATTTTATGCAAATTTAAAGCGAAGCGAGGCGTTGTCAAGAGGAGGCGTCGCCTCTGGTCTAAACCCACTGTAAGTATCTGAGTCAGATAGGGATCACAGTTTCCCCATATGAATTCCCTTTTACTTCTATATCTTTCAGCTCAATGTTAGCATATATCCTGCATAATCATAACTTATTCAAAGTGCACACTTTACAGAAATTAGTTGATCTGTAGGTGATAACTACGAGAGGAAAAGGGTACTTCCCTTTGGTTCGTCGTTTGTGTTGGGAGCGACGAGTGTTCAGAGACAGGCGTGGATACTGGCTCTGGGCGTCCTAGGAACGGGCGGCCACCGGATTGCTGTGAGAGAGGCCCGCTCACTGGCTGTGCGCTTCCATCTTTCAGGGTGTCCTATTCATTTTCTTCACCTGTGCACAATTAAGTGGAAAGAGAGGAGAGGCGCAGGAATGTTGCCTCTCAATTTGGATTAGAGCATATCAGTGGCGAACGAGTTTAATAGTTGGCACTCTTGAGAATTAGGGACACGTCAGATTTCCCACCAAAATTATTGAACATCACTCGTGATTAGGTTGGCACAGCAAACATATTTAAAAGATGTGAACACAGCAAACGTGAGGGGAAAAAAGGAAGCTCTTCGTTACCAGGCGACACCAACACTATCAACACATGGGTTATCACTCACTCTTCGTTACACTAGTCTGTTGCCCAGATCATTGCCTACCTGGCCAGCCAATAGCATGGCTCACTCTTGAGGAGGCCCTACTGTGCTGCTTTACTCAGCCTGGGAGGCATGTACTTAGCTTAGCTGGTCCATCTATTGTCTTGTTTGCTCGTTCATGTTGGTAGTGGAGTAGTGCATGAGAGATTTATCATACCACAGTTTTTGGGGGGGGCTATATGCCAACTGGTAAGTCAATAAATTCGAATCGGTTGTGTGGTCTGAAATGTGTTCCTGTGTATGGTCTCCTGTTTGTTTGTTTGTGTGATTGTGTGTGTGTGTGTGTTGGCGAGCATGTGTCACAGTGTGTTAACATCCAAGCGAGAAAACGTGTTACTTCCGCTTGTCATCCTCCCTTGTCCGCTGTCAGGCGTGAGGAGACAGTGATGCAATGTGTCCCGCTCCCTGTCCCAGAGGCCCTGTCACCTGAAGGAAGTGGCATTAACCACCCTGGACAGCCAGCCACCACTGGTAGTTCTACTACTCACATTAGACTCTACTCTTGCTCTCTCTCGCCCCTTGCTTTTTCACTACTGTCCCCCCTCCCTCTCCCTCCCCCATCTATCTTTCTCTCCCCATCTCTCCCATCTCCCCATCTATCCTGTTGCTCTCCCTTCTTTCCCACTCCACCCTCCTTCCCCTCTCCATCCCCCTCTCTGGTCCTGTCCAATGACCCAAAACACACACGTTTTGAATGGCATATAGAGGGAGCCAACTGTCATCATTTATTATAGTTAATATTAGATTTGCTAATGATGAATAATCTTTATCCAACATAATAAATACGATAGGCAACAATAGTGCCTCAGCACATGAAACACATGTAGCACATCTTGCTCTAAATCAAAGGTTACAGCACCACATATCTATAGACCTTTATTGACACCGTAGTAGCAACTTCCTCATATCCATCAAGATGTGTGCCTAAAAAAAAACAGATCCCTGAAATAACATGTGAACAGCAGGCAGCACCCAGTCAAGATAACCCACTGATATGCCATTCACTCCCATGAATGACAAATAGTCGTTTTATTATCTCGCATTTACATTCCAGATGTGCCTTGCTTTATTACACACTTTCTCTTCTTCTCCTGCTATCAAAGTGTTGCATCATTAAGCGGGATAATGCCATTTTTACAAAGCTGACAGACTCTTTTGGGTTTTTTACATTTCATTTCATGAGCACCGGGGCTGCTGTTGTGGAATCGTGATGAAACCATATGGAGACTGGGCGGCGTAAATGACTTCTTAGGAGTGCAGCGAGATGTGAAGGACGGACTGACAGGAGTCGGGAGCGCGGCGAGCACACTAATGAGCTACATGCTTCACACCGAGACACGAGGGAGAGAGAGAATGAAAGAGAGAGAGAGAGAGGGGGAGGGAGGGAAAGGGGTAGTGAGAGGAGGAGGGAAAGGGGTAGTGAGAGAAGGACAGAAAAAAGAGAGGGAGAGAAAGGGAGAGAGAAGAGAGAGGGGGATGAGGGAAGGAATGAGGACGAGAGTGAGTGGTGGAGAGAAGGGGTGAGAAAGAGAGGGGGAGAGAAAAGAAAGATGGGATGGAACAGTAAAGTTGGTTAGTTGTGTGGGCATGCCATTTCGCAACATAAGCATCCAACAAAATACCTTTGAGACTTTAAATGCATTATGTTTTGTCTCTCCAAAGTGTTAATGCTATCTGTATAGTTGGGAATGGGTGGTTAAAAGAGAAGTTATACTATATAGCTATCTCATGCTAAATATAGGTGAGTAATGAGTATTCACAGAATCTGGCTGACAGACTAGTGTAATGAAGAGTGGGTGGTAATGGGTGTGTTGATTGTGTTTGCGCTTAGTAGAATAGTGAGTGACCATAAAGTGTGTGTGTGTGGTGTGTGTGTTTGTTGTCCATCTGTCACCAAATCTTTATCTATAAAAAAAATATTAGATACGTGCCATACAGGCAGAATAATGTTTTGATCAATATTACAATTTCTATTTGAAGCCATCTCCTCTGAACTGATGAATGTAGCCATTTAAATCTCTCTCTTTTCCTCTTTTACTGGTGATAAGAGTTCATTACTATAAGACCTCTCTTATTCACTCATTAATGTAGAAGTCCTCCATTTCAAGCCAGAGAACTTGGCTAAGTCGCAAATTGCTTGTCCCCGTAATACTTTATTAGGGTCTGTAAGTGTGCACTCTCTCTTTTAAACTCACTTTCAGTATAACTCAGTCAATCAATCACTCTCTCGCTCGCTTGTGCCCACGCACGGACACGCATACACACAGACACATGCACGCACCTCTTAATCGGTGACTGCTGTAGACCAAAAAAACCACATGGTGCTATCCTTTCCCTCTTTCCTCTGCACACTGTGCTATCATCAGAGAGAGAGAGAGAGAAAGCAAGAGAAAGAGAGAGGGAGAGAGGGAAATGCCAAGGGCTTCAGCTAGATTTTGACAGAGTATGGGGGGATTCTAATGTAGTTGGGATTAAACTGCATATTTATGTCAACAGCTTGAGGCAGGCTGCTGTAAGTGATGAAGCACAAAGCTAAGACTATGGAACAGATTAAGATCTGGGGCCTTTATGTGCACCACCTTGCAATTATCATGACTCACTGGAAATTGAGGCAAGAGTGATGGACAGATGGATTATGATGAACTGAAAAGATAGCACTCTTTGGAAAACCTTTTTTGGTTTCAGCTAGAACCTTTTCACCCAATGCAGAACGCTTTTAGAACCCTTTGATGAAACAATCAATACGCGTGATAATCAGCAGAAAGGTTTGTCCGCATGGGTGAGAGCGGATGTTCAATTGAAGAGGAAGCTATACCGTTTTAAGAGTTGTCACCGCCATGTCAAAATTCCAAATCTGCTATCTCTTCTAGCTCTATGGCAATGATCTGACCCTCTCGGTGTCTAGATTCAACTGGGGAGAGGGTGAGTTGACAAAAGAGAGTGCCAGGTACTGCAGACGCTTTGATCCCATAGTGTGGGAGGATGGTGGGATCTCCTCGGACACAAAATGGACTCCCTGCGGTCTCAATTACCCAGCAACCCATTGATATTATGGCTGCCTCTCCTCTCCACCTTGCTACAGCAACACCAGGACTGCTCAGGCTCACTCATTGACTCCGCCTCTATACCACAGAGATCAAACACACTCGGATTTCATGATAGTGGATCTCCTGAAGGATTGGTGATGACTAATACTGCTGCTCATCATCATCTCACTGCTCAGCCCAGATAACTTCGACTGACCCGAGGTGGATCAGAAGCAACAACTGGTCACAATTATCCAGAACCTGGAAGGAAGATACCATCAAAGTTATGTTTTGATGTTTTTTCGACAGAACAGACACGACCAACAACCGAAAACACATCAGGGTTTTTAATAGCTTTGGACAACACTGGGGTTTGGATAAATCAATCGACTTGTGTAACAGGGTAGATTCTGTCCATTCCTCACTGGGCTCGAACCAGAAATCTCCTGTTCCCAACAATAACTCAGCACTCTAATCAACGTTACTTGTCATACCACAAAAGACTTGGCCTTTGCAGAGCAAAGGAAACAACTACTTATTAGTCTCAGACCTGGTGACGTCACCGATTGGATGCTACTACCGCACACACAGCTTACTAGCAAGCCATATCTGCTACACTAGAATTTCTCATGATCTCTTTATGCTGCTTAGTGGTTATTTTCTACTCCAACTCGTGATATAAAATAATTGCAGATATGGACTTTCAAAGGAGTACTTACACTAAGAACACTTGACACTTGAAGGTCAAGTGAGAGAGTGGCGAAGCCATTTTAAAAAGACCCCCGTCCAGTCCTTATTGAAAATAATTTATACAACTTTGGTTTGTGAGGCTTTTCATAGATAGAATTGTCATGCTAATTCATTTTGATTGCTACATTGGAGTGGCTAAACAAAATGAATCACTGGGCCAGATGCGACCACTGAGGCGTAAAGGGGATATTTCATAGTGAATTAGCCTGATCGACTTGTGGCATGGATCTTTGTGCATTTCTGATCAAACATTCACACATGGGAAATTGCGATCCATATTTTTTTTGTAGCATTAATTTGGATGTTGTATAATTGCCCTATGAGAACTCCGAGAAGGCTGTAATGTTGAATTAACTTACTCAGTGAAAAATATATGAAATGATGCTGTAACAAGTATGGACACTACAGTTGAAGTCGGAAGTTTACATACACTTAGGTTGGAGTCATTAAAACTAGTTTTTCAACCACTCCACAAATTTCTTGTTAACAAACTATAGTTTTGGCAAGTCGGTTAGGACATCTACTTTGTGCATGACACAAGTAATTTTTCCAACAATTGTTTATAGACATTATTTCACTTATAATTCATTGCATCAGAATTCCAGTGGGTCAAAAGTATACATACACTAAGTTGACTGTGCCTTTAAACAGCTTGGGAAATTCCAGAAAATTACGTCATGGCTTTAGAAGCTTCTGATAGGCTAATTGACATAATTTGAGTCAATTGGAGGTGTACCTGCATGATGTATTTCAAGGCCTACCTTCAAACTCAGTGCCACTTTGCTTGACATAATGGGAAAATCAAAAGAAATCAGCCAAGACCTCAGAAAACAAATTGTAGACCTCCACAAGTCTGGTTCATCCTTGGGAGCAATTTCCAAACGCATGAAGGTACCACGTTCATCTGTACAAACAATAGTACGCAAGTATAAACACCATGGGACCACGCAGCCGTCATACTGCTTAGGAAGGAGACGCGTTCTGTCTCCTAGAGATGAACGTACTTTGGTGCAAAAAGTGCAAATCAATCCCAGAACAACAGCAAAGGACCTTGTGAAGATGCTGGAGGAAACAGGTACAAAAGTATCTATATCCACAGTAAAATGATTCCTATATCAATATAACCTGAAAGGCCGCTCAGCAAGGAAGAAGCCACTGCTCCAAAACCGCCATAAAACATTTCACATTCTTAAAATAAAGTGGTGATCCTAACTGACCTAAGACAGGGAATAGGATTAAATGTCAGGAATTGTGAAAAACTGAGTTTAAATGTACAGTTGAAGTCAGAAGTTTACATACACCTTATCCAAATACATTTAAACTCAGTTTTTCACAATTTCTGACATTTAATCCTAGTAAAAAATGTCCTGTCTTAGGTAAGTTAGGATCACCTCTTTATTTTAAGAATGTGAAATGTCAGAATAATAGTAGAGAGAAGGATTTATTTCAGCTTTTATTTCTTTCATCACATTCCCAGTGGGTCAGAAGTTTACATACACTCAATTAGTATTTGGTAGCATCGCCTTTAAATCGTTTAACTTGGGTCAAACGTTTCGGGTAGCCTTCCACAAGCTTCCCACAATAAGTTTGGTGAATTTTGGCCCATTCCTCCTGACAGAGCTGGTGTAACTGAGTCAGTTTTGGAGGCCTCCTTGCTCGCACACGTGTTTTCAGTTCTGCCCACACATTTTCTCCAGGATTGAGGTCAGGGCTTTGGGATGGCCACTCCAATACCTTGACTTTGTTGTCCTTAAGCCATTTTTCCACAACTTTGGAAGTATGCTTGGGGTCATTGTCCATTTGGAAGACCCATTTGTGACCAAGCTTTAACTTCCTGACTGATGTCTTGAGATGTTGCTTCAATATATAAACATAATTTTCCTGCCTCATGATGCCATCTATTTTGGGAAGTGCACCAGTCATTCCTGCAGCAAAGCACCCCCACAACATGATGCTGACACCCCCATGCTTCACGGTTGGGATGGTGTTCTTCGGCTTGCAAGCCTCCCCGTTTCTCCTCCAAACATAGCAATGGTCATTACGGCCAAACAGTTCTATTTTTGTCAGACCAGAGGACATTTCTCCAAAAGGTATGATCTTTGTCCCCATGTGCAGTTGCAAACCGTAGTCTGGCTTTTTTTATGGCGGTTTTGGAGCAGTGGCTTCTTCCTTGCTGAGCGGCCTTTCAGGTTATGCCGACATAGGACTCGTTTTACTGTGACTATAGATACTTTTGTACCTGCTTCCTCCAGCATCTTCACAAGGTCCTTTGCTGTTGTTCTGGGATTGATTTGCACTTTTTGCACCAAAATACGTTAATCTCAAGGTGACAGAGAGCGGTATGACGGCTGCGTAGTCCCATGGTGTTTACACTTGTGTACTATTGTTTGTACAGATGAACGTGGTACCTTCATGCGTTTGGAAATTGCTCCCAAGGACAAACCAGACTTGTGGAGGTCTACAATTTGTTTTCTGAGGTCTTGGCTGATTTCTTTAGATTTTCCCATGATGTCAAGCAAAGAGACATTGAGTTTGAAGGTAGGCCTTGAAATACATCCACAAGTACACCTCCAATTGACTCAAATTATGTCAATTAGCCTATCAGAAACTTCTAAAGCCATGACATCATTTTCTGGAATTTCCCAAGCTGTTTAAAAGCACAGTCAACTTAGTGTATGTAAACTTCTGACCCACTGTAATTGTGATACAGTGAATTATAAGTTAAATAATCTGTCTGTAAATAATTGTTGGAAAAATTACTTGTGTCATGCACAAAGTAGATGTCCTAACCGACTTGCCAAAACTATAGTTTGTTAACAAGAAATTTGTGGAGTGGTTGAAAAACAAGTTTTAATGACTCCAACCTAAGTGTATGTAAACTTCTGACTTCAACTGTATTTGGCTAAGGTGTATGTAAACTCCCGACTTCAACTGTTTATCTCTCTCTGACCCTTAAGGCCTACCTCAGGAGGAAATATTCCAAGGAAAAATATAATCATGAACTAAAAGGTCTTGCTCTGATTCCTTCAACTAATAATTTTGCACCTGCTCTTTTTGTTTCTTGATAATGTATTGATCTGGATAGTTTTCTTTCTAGGTGATAATAAAGATATTATTACAAGTTGTTGGAGACAGAACATCCAAATTCATTCAATAGCACAGCCCTTTGTTGCATTCTAATTGTTTTAATCAAAGTTGAGAAGAAATATCATGTTTTTGTCATACCAATATAATCTTCATTCTACCACAAGTAGGGGAAAACCCCATTCCAAACCATATTGTCCTGGCCATCTGACACATACCCACCATTAGAACCACTTAGAGACCAACGACTGTGTCATACATCTCCAGACCAATTAGCAGACAGCTCTGTCATAAAGTCCTCAATGGTGCATAGGGAGCAGTGTTCAGCTGGATGAGACAAGAACAGTTTTCCAGTGAGCCATCTGGACAGAGCCCACCCTGGGGACAGAGGGCAACGCATTTTGGATCTCTCCTTCTACTTCTTTTTCTCTCTCGTCTGTCCGTCCTTCCTCTCTCTCTCTCTCTCTCTCTCGCTCTCTGTCCCTCTCGCTTTCTTTCTCTGTCCCTCTCTCTGATAGGCTGCATCACATAACACTCACCATGCGAGACAGAGAAAAAGCCTAACTGGGAAGCATCTCCCACTCACTGGCAACAAGTCGTTGACAGTATCTGTTTGATGTTTTATCCCCAGGTCTATCTCTCTCTATCACTCTCCATCTCTCTGTCACTCTCTCTCCCTCGTGGTCAGTTGTGGGGCTGTTGGGGCCCTTAGGGTATTGATATGAGAAGTGGGAGACTTGTGATTTGCAGACAGGCTCCCGCCTTGGTATTCAGTGAGCCTCAACCCCCCCTCCCCTCCACACTCTTTAGGCACTCCTGACATCCTCAATCTGTCACAGTTGAAACCCAAGGGACCTGCGCCTCAAACTGGGACGGCTTGGACAATGCACGGAGCTGAGAGTTGAGCTAATCGAGATTGGCATGACAAATCTCCTGGAATGCCGACTTTGTTTACTTTTCAGGCATTTTACAGTGGAGAATATCTATTTTGTTTGGTGTTGAAGCACTGAAAGAAAGTTTGTCCCAGAGGGAAGCATGTAATGTGTTCAATCACCCATATGATGTTAGTGAACAGAGCAAGTTAAAGGGAGATGGAAAGGAGAGACAGTGTTTTAGCTCTCCTGGTATTTGTGTTGCATACTACTTACAGCTATCAAATAGGCTTACATCAGAAATGAGCTCATATGGACAAGTGAACATTGCAGACTATGTTTGGCCAAAAAGAACAAGAGATCAACCTCAATTACATTCCTATTCATTGCAATTGACTCTCTGAACCTAAGTGTTAACACAGTTAGAGGGTACTTCCTGTCACCTGGTTTTAAGCAGCAGCCTATCACAATAGTTCAGTCGATCTGTGAGAGAGAGATTGACTGATTTCAGATGGATAGACACACAGGGGAACAACCATCATTAATTGACCCAAGAGTTAAATGGTGCCACTCAACCTTTAAAATCCAATACAAAAGTCAATAGTCACACAGTGATTTAGACATCATCACTTCCATACTCCATAACCAGGCCAAATTTCACTGCGTTCCTATTGGCCACAGGGCCAGTATAGGAATGTCTAGTCCTTGACAAAAATAAAAGCACTTGCAATAGAGATTTTCCATTGAGCATGCTTTTTAGCAGCCCGTAGAAGAGGTGGCATTGGAGAGTACTACAGAATGTGTGCATTAAATGTAACGTCTTCTAGGTCACTGTTGTTTTGCTTATAATACATTTCATTTCTTATATATTATCTTTATTTTTAACATGTGTCCTTTTCTTTAGCGTAGGTCTATTAGCCGGGTCTCTTTGAAAATCAGGCCACTTTCAGATAGGAACTTTGTGGTATTACGCAAAACACTCTTATGTACCTCGCAGGGGTGCAACTTTCACTGGGGATGAGGGGGGTCATTGTCACTTGTGTTCCCTCTCTGACCTCTAGGTTACCAGGCTGCTCGTTATGGCGCACACCTGTCACCATCGTTACGCGCAACAGCGTATAATGACAATCACCTGGACTCTATCACCTCCTTGATTACCTGCCCTTTATATGTCACTCCCTTCGGTTTCTTCCCCAGTCGTCATTGTTTCTGTTTCATGTCTGTGCGTTGTTCGTATTTCTTGTTTTGTATTATGTTTTCATTTATTTATTAAATTATTGATCCCCGGGATCATCATTTTGGTTGGCGTCCTGCGGCTGGGGTCGCTCGTCGGGGCTGTCATGTGTGCTCCCTCTCCGGCCTCTAGGTCACCAGGCTGCTCGTTATGGCGCACACCTGTCACCATCGTTACGAGCAACAGCGCATTATGACACTCACCTGGACTCCATCACCTCCTTGATTACCTGCCCTTTATATGTCACTCCCTTTGGTTTCTTCCCCAGTCGTCATTGTTTCAGTTTCATGTCTGTGCGTTATTCGTGTTTCTTGTTTTGTATTATGTTTTAATTTATTTATTAAGTGATTCACTCCTTGAACTTGCTTCCCGACTCCCAGCGCACGTTACAGTCATGCCCCCACATTCTGAAATTGCATTTTGTCCCCCAGTATATATATTTTTTAAATGTATTTATTTCCCCTTTATTTAACCAGGTAGGCCAGTTGAGAACAAGTTCTCATGTACAACTGCGGCCTGGCCAGGATAAAGCAAAGCAGTGCGACAATAAACAACAACACAGAGTTACACATGGGATAGACAAAAGTACAGTCAATAACACAATAGAAAAGAGCAAAAAAAGTTAATAAAAACAATATGGATGAGGTAGGTAGGGATGAGGTAGGTAGTTGGATGGGTTATTTACAGATGGGCTGTGTACAGCTGCAGCGATCGGAAAGCTGCTCAGATAGCTGATGCTGAAAGTTAGTGAGGAAGATAACTCTCCAGCAATTTTTGCAATTCATTCCAGTTATTGGCTGCATAGAACTGGAAGGAAAGGCGGCCAAAGGAAGTGTTGGCTTTGGGGATGACCAGTGAGATATACGTGCTGGAGCGTGTGCTACGGGTGGGTGTTGTTATTGTGACCAGTGAGCTGAGATAAGGCAGAGCTTTACCTAGCAAAGACTTATAGATGACCTGGAGCCAGTGGGTTTGGCGACGAATATGTAGCGAGGGCCAGCCGACGAGAGCATACATGTCGCAGTGGTGGGTGGTATATGGGGCTTTGCTTTGGTGACAAAACGGATGGAACTGTGATAGACTGCATCCAGTTTGCTGAGTAGAGTATTGGAAGCTATTTTGTAAATGACATCGTCGAAGTCGAGGATCGGTAGGATAGTCAGTTTTACGAGGGTATGTTTGGCAGCGTGAGTGAAGGATGCTTTGTTGCGAAATAGGAAGCAGATTCTAGATTTAATTTTGGATTGGAGATGCTTAATATGAGTCTGGAAGGAGAGTTTACAGTCTAGCCAGACACCTAGGTATTTGTAGTTGTCCACATATTCTAAGTCGGAACGGTCCAGAGTAGTGATGCTAGTCGGGCGGGCGGGTGCGTGCAGCGATCGGTTGAAGAGCATGCATTTAGTTTTACTAGCGTTTATTAAGAGCAGTTGGAGGCCACGGAAGGAGTGTTGTATGGCATTCAAGCTCGTTTGGAGGTTTGTTAACACAGTGTCCAAAGAAGGGCCAGATGTATACAGAAGGGTGTTGTCTGCATAGAGGTGGATCAAGGAATCACCCGCAGCAAGAGCGACATCGTTGATATATACAGAGAAAAGAGTCAGCCCGAGAATTGAACCCTGTGGTACCCCCATAGAGACTGCCAGAGGTCCGGACAACAGGCCCTCCGATTTGACACACTGAACTCTATCTGAGAAGTAGTTGGTGAACCAGGCGAGGCAGTCATTTGAGAATCCAAGGCTGTTGAGTCTGCCGATAAGAATACAGTGATTGACAGAGTCAAAATTCTTGGCCAGGTCGATGAAGACGGCTGCACAGTATTGTCTTTTATCGCTGGCGGTTATGATATCGTTTAGTACCTTGAGCGTGGCTGAGGTGCACCCGTGACCAGCTCTTAAACCGGATTGCACAGCGGAGAAGGTACGGTGGGATTCGAAATGGTCAGTGATTTGTTTGTTAACTTGGCTTTCGAAGACTTTAGAAAAGCAGGGCAGGATGGATATAGGTCTGTAACAGTTTGGGTCTAGAGTGTCATCCCCTTTGAAGAGGGGGATGACCGCGGCAGCTTCCCAGTCTTTAGGAATCTCGGACGATATGAAAGAGAGGTTGAACAGACTAGTAATAGGGGTTGCAACTATGGCGGCTGATAATTTTAGAAAGAGAGGGTCCAGATTGTCTAGCCCAGCTGATTTGTACGGGTCCAGGTTTTGCAGCTCTTTCAGAACATCTGCTATATGGATTTGGGTGAAGGAGAAGCTGGGGAGGCTTGGGCAAGTAGCTGCAGGGGGTGCGGAGCTGTTGGCCGGGGTTGGGGGAGCCAGGAGGAAAGCATGGCCAGCCTTAGAGAAATGCTTATTGAAATTCTCGATTATCTGGGATTTTATCGGTGGTGACAGTGTTTCCTAGCCTCACTGCTTTGGGCATCTGGGAGGAGGTGCTCTTATTCTCCATGGATTTTACAGTGTCCCAGAACTTTTGGGAGTTAGAGCTACAGGATGCAAATTTCTGTTTGAAAAAGCTAGCCTTTGCTTTCCTAACTGACTGAGTGTATTGGTTCCTGTCAGGTCTGGAGTGAACCAAGGGCTATATCTATTCTTAGTTCAATTTTTTTTTGAAGGGGGCATGCTTATTTAAGATGGTGAGGAAATTACTTTTAAAGAACAACCAGGCATCCTCTACTGACGGGATGAGGTCAATACCCTTCCAGGATACCCGGGCCAGGTCGATTATAACCCATTACGGATGCAGGAAATGGAGCAGTGATCACTGAGATCCTGATTGAGAACAGCAGAGGTGTATTTGGAGGGCAAGTTGGTCAGGATAATATCTATGAGGGTGCCCATGTTTACAGATTTAGGGTTGTACCTGGTGGGTTCCTTGATAATTTGTGTGAGATTGAGGGTACTATCTTAGATTGTAGGACGGCCGGGGTGTTAGCTTATCCCAGTTTAGGTCACCTAAAGGACGAACTCTGAAGATAGATGGGGGGCAATCAATTCACATATGGTGTCCAGGGCACAGCTGGGAGCTGAGGGGGGTCTATAACAGGCGGCAACAGTGAGAGACCTATTTCTGGAGAGATTCATTTTTAGAATTAGAAGCTCGAACAGTTTGGGGATTGATCTGGAAAGTATGACAGAACTTTGCAGGCTACCTTTGCAGTAGATTGCAACTCCTCCCCCTTTGGCAGTTCTATCTTGATGGAAAATGTTGTAGTTTGGGATGGAAATCTCAGAATTCTTTGAGCCCTTCCTAAGCCAGGATTCAGACACGGCAAGGACATCAGGGTTGACGGAGTGTGCTGAAGCAGTGAGTAAAACAAACTTAGGGAGGAGGCTTCTGATGTTAACATGCATGAAACCAAGGCTTTTACAGTTACAGAAGTCAACAAATGAGAGCGCCTGGGGACACATAGGGCCTGGGTTAACCTCTACATCACCCGAGGAATAGAGGAGGAGTAGGATGAGGGTACGGCTAAAGGCTGTCAAAACTGGTCGTCTAGTGCGTTGGGGG
The DNA here is from genome assembly GCA_030435695.1 of Brachymystax lenok tsinlingensis. Taxonomy (NCBI): domain Eukaryota; kingdom Metazoa; phylum Chordata; class Actinopteri; order Salmoniformes; family Salmonidae; genus Brachymystax; species Brachymystax lenok. The sequence continues at coordinate 33,509,569 of CM059802.1, read as the reverse complement.
CAGAGAATAAAAGGAGCAGACTTCTGGGCGTGGTAGAATAGGTTCAGGGCATAATGTACAGATAGGGGTATTGTAGGGTGCGGGTACAGTGGAGGTAAACCTAGGCATTGAGTGACGATATGAGAGGTTGCATCTCTGGAGGCACTAGTTATGCTAGGTGAGGTCCCCGCATGTCAAGGAATGTGGGACAAAAGAGGTATCTGAGGCATGTTGAGTGGAGCTAGGGGTTCCACAGTAAAATAAAACAATGATAACTACCCTAAACAACAGGACACAAGGCATATTGACATCAGAGAGAGACATAAAGCGAGGCATAAAGCAATCACCGGTGTTGATTGGGAGAGCTAGCTAAGACAACAACGGGTAAGACAACAACAGCTAATCAGCTAAGACAACAACAACAGGTAAAATGCCGATGAATGGGCAGAGAGGGTCAGTTAACTACACACAGGGCCTGAGTTTAAGGCTGGGCCCGACAGATAAACAAAATAAACAAAAATGGAGTACCGTGATTAAAGAACAGTCCAGCAGGCATCAGCTATGTAGCCAGGTGATCATAGGGTCCAATGAACAGCAATAGATGAAACAGGGAAGCCGTTAGGTAGTCGTTACTACGCTAGCAAGCGGCGGGCACAACGTTCCTAAAGTTAGCAGGCCGGGGCAAGCAGAAGCATCTTAACCGACGTCCGACAAAGGCCAGTTGAGGGCACATCGGACAAATTACGTTGGCAGACCAGTCGTGAAGGATCGGCGGGCTCCGTGTCGACAAAGGGTCCAGGCCAATTGGCAAAAGAGGTATTGTAGCTGTAGGAATTTCGTTTGCTAGCCAGGAGATGCGCCTGGCTCGAGGCTAACTGATGCTAGCTTCGGGACAAGGGCGTTAGCCACTATAGCCACTCGGTGGCAGCTAGCTAGCTGCGATGATCCGATGCAAAGGTCCAGAGCTTACGGCGGGAATCCGGTGATGTAGTGGAGAGAAACAGTCCGATTTTCTCAGGGTTGATATCGCGCTGTGCAGACTGGTAGGTTTTATCCAGGCTAAAAGTGGCTGGTGTCTGAGCTAAAGGTAAAGGCCGCTAGCAGTGGCTAACAATGACTAAAATAGCTAGTAGCTAATTAGCTGGTTAGCATCTGATGGTTAGCTTCTGATGGAGGTTCTAGCTATAAGGTCTAAAAATAGCAGATCCGTATCACAATTGGGTGAAGCGGGTTGCCGGAAGGTATATTTAATTTAAAAATTTTAAAATATTGAAAAAAATATTGACATATATACAAAAAGACGAAAAGCAAACATTTACACGGGACAACGACAAAACACGTCTGCACTGCTACGCCATCTTGGGGTATTGAATATCATTTCAATGTGATACAAAAAACAACAGAGGTGTGCTTTAGGACCATAAGGACACCTCAGAGTGGTCGGTTAGGCTGTTTGGAGTATCGTGCGGACACCACAGAGCGGGCGTACAGGCTGTGTGAAAGGCATAGCTTCTGGAAATATGGCTGGACCAGCACATGAGAGTTGAACAGAGGCAGCTGCTGTCAGTGTGTTGAGCTATTTCTTTCAGTTGTAAAAGCAAGCAGAAACTGGCTACTCTTTAGTTGACTGATGTAGCTGGCAAGGTAACTGCTGTTTAACTTAACAGAAAAAAAACTAAACTACTGTACTGTTTATTCCCAGTGCTGAGCTATTCACTAGTGCAACTGACATGTAACGTTAGCTAATGTTTTATCCCCTCTCGACTGAGGTGAAGGAACTAGCTAGCTAGAAGTACCACAGCCAGGTCAGCTCTAGCCTCTAGCCATCTGTCAGATAGCGATATGAGGTGGCGTTTATTACTATCTAACAGCTGTTGTTTGTATGGAAATGTTTTGTAGCCTTTGTTTTGTACTGTTTCAACATAAGTAGATTCACTTGGCTAGCTTTCGCCAGTTGATGTACCGTTAGTGTCACGCCTGCCCCCACTCCCCCTCTCTGGCGCTCGAGGGTGCCAGGCTGCCCATCATTACGCACACTTGTCACCGTCATTACGCAAATTAGCGCGTCATTGGACTCACCTGGACTCCTTCACTTTGTTGATTGCCCTCTCTATATCTGTCTGTTCCTCAGTTTGATCCCCGTGTCAGCATTATTGTAATTTTGTTTCCTCTGTTAAATGTTCACTACCTGTACTTGCTTCTTGTTTCCCAGCATCTGGAGAGAGAGAGAGAGTTGGCCAAAAGTTGGCCAACGTTAGCTATTATTCTTGCCTCAATCACTCTAGACCTGAATCAAACGATGAATCCAGCAGCCAAAGAATGGAAGACCAATATTCTGACGTTTTTTTTCAGTTTTTATTAGTCAGTATAGCAATGCAACGCTATTGATCTGTCAGTTTCCCTAGATAATTTCCTACTTTTCACACAAACACAGTAATAAACAGCTCAACCGGCTTCACTGTCATGGTGCACAGTCGGTACACAACACTATGCTCATCATGTCTTAGCAGGATCAGATGGTGACAGGTGTCCCAGCAGAGTCAGACAGAGAGGGAAGACCACTCTACGGAGCTCAGGTGAATTTTGCCGTATATTAGCAATATCAGTGAATAATCCAAAGTTCCATCTTGAGTTGATGGGTAGGCCTACAGTAGCTACAGGACACCAGTTTAAGCCTAAAGCTACAGTCTGGGATCTGGGAATAATGGTCATTTCAATTATTGAACCATTGATTCTATCCTTTGATAATATAATGTATATCTGTACACCATGGTATTTCTTTGTCATGCCTCATCTTATAAGGATCAGATGGTGACAGGGGTGTCAGAAGGGTCAGGCAGCCAGGGAAGACCAGTCTGTGACGGAGCTGAGGTGAATTTTTGCAGATACAGTACTTTATTATCTCTGTGCAGCAAACAATGGACAAGCCAGATGCTTCAAATATTGAAAACATTTTAAGGCAGTCTGACGGACTTCTAAAGTTGATTTCCAAACTGTATCAAGGGTTGATAGAGGCTTTTGCCGATGACACAAGACATGTAAAACAAAAATGTGAGGAAGACTTGGTAGAAGCTATTGATGATGATGCTGAATGGATACAGATATGTTTGAATGCCCAGTCATGTTCATATAATATCAGACATAAACTACTGCAGTTTAAGATCATCCAGGGAACGTACTATATGCCAGTGAAACTGAATTACATACACTCAGAAATGTAATTCCTCTGCTGGAGGTGTAAAGCACAAAAGGGGACATATTTGCATATGTTATGGTCTTGTGAAGGCTAGCTGAATTCTGGCAGAGTACGTTCTTTTATCTCAGCATATCTACAGATGATCTCCTCTCCCTGTTTTTGTTTGCTTGGAAATGTTGATACTAGAGACTGTTATCAGAAGAAACTGTGCAACCTAGCATTTATAGCAGCTTACAAATGCATTGCCATTAATTGGAAGGTTGGTTATCCTCCCACAGTAGATGGAAGACATGCCAAATGATGTATCACTAGATTTGATTTATTACATGATTAAAGGTATGCTGTGCAACTTTCATAAGTTCTGGATGCCTTTTATGGAATACAGTATGACAAAAGGAGTCTGTATTTAAAACATGCCCACGTCAAGGGAGATACCAATTTAGGTAGTCCCTAGCTGCTGGGCTGCTCAGTCCTGGCTCTGGTGGTCTGCCATCCTGTTGGTTGTCACTCTGGCCTTGGCCTAACACACCCAAAACCAATAATTATTGTTTCACTAAGATCCTAAAGATGAGTGGGGTGTGTTGGGTTTGGGCGCTGCAGGGCCGTGGACCCCTATGGGCAGGATGGGGTGACCCAGCTAGATTGTGTGCAAGTAAAAAGAGCTCTACAGTACTATAAGGCCCATGATATTAATTATACTGACCAAAAATATAAATGCAACATGCAACAATTTCAAAGATTCTACTGAGTTACAGTTCATAAAAAGGAAATAAGTCAATGGAAATCAATTTATTAGGCCCTAATCTATGGATTTCACATGACTAGGCAAGGGAGCAGCGATGGGTGGGTCTGGGAGGGCATAGGCCCACCCATTTGGGAGTCAGGCCCACCCACCGGGGGACCCAGGCCCAGCCAATCAGAATATGTTTTTCCCCACAAAAGGGCTTTATTACAGACAGAAATACTCCTCAGCACCCCACCCTATGCTGTTTAATCAGCTTCTTGATATGCCACACTTGTCAGGTGGATGGATTAACTCGACAAAGGATAAAATGCTCACTAACAGTGCACAACATTTGAGAGAATTAAGCTTTTTGTGTGTGTGGAACATTTCTGGGATCTTTTTATTTCAGCTCATGAAACATGGGACCAACACTTTACATGTTGCATTTATATATTTTTTCTGTGTATATGGAGGATTTGCTGTTTCTGTGTGTTACTGTATATTTTAGGTATATGTGTTTTTTTTGTTGTTTTTTTTACTTTTGTTTCCAAACCTTTCCCTTGGGAATGTGGGAAGGAAATTGTGTTTGGAGAGAGTTGAGTTATGTACTAGACTGGTGGGGGTTGGGCGTGCAGGTGGCTCACTGGGCGGTCTGGCTGAAATGTGATATAGAGGATGTCTTAATAAAGACAATCAAAAGTATTTTTGTTGTTCATTTGTTAGGCTATTGGTTTGAGGTGCAACACAATATTTACTATTAATTATTTTTGATCTAGTTTATTCTTATCAGTCACTTAAACATATTGAATAATGATCTCTTACCTAGCTTGATGACTGTGGGCATTTTTGCTTACTTTACAACATATTGGATTGTGTAGAAATGCGGGAAATGAACTTTAGATTGCCCAAAAAAGTCCTCCCCCAGACTCCTTGCCAGGTTATGTACCCCCCACTTTCTAAAATCAAAGCTGCGCCCCTGGTACAGTCCGGGATTCTGAAAAATAAACAACAAAGCCACTTGTTTTGGTCCAAAACGGGATGTACCAATCCAGGATTGCCCCTTTCAGGCCCCCAACCGCAACCAATAAATGAGCATCTGCCAGTGGGTTGAATGAGCACATCATGGCACACTGTCAACATCCAAATATTACAGCTTGAATCCCCACTGGGGTGGGGATCCTTATGACATGAGCCACTTTATGAAGAACTGGGATTGCAATGGCATGTATACCAACAGAACTGGGTGGCATGGTGAGTAACTTTCAAACAGAAACAGCTCATATGGTTTTAAAATTATTGAAATGACTGGTGTGGGATTTTAGACTAGTGCTTTTGGTTGAGAACATTTTTGAATACCATTCTCATATCATTAAATTGTGTGTGTGTGGTCATGTTTTTGAATCCACACCTAAATAATGTGTGTGTGTCATGCTCAAAAGGACAGCGATGCTGCAGTACACAGGCTAAATTCAGCCCAGCCTCTCCTTGACTCACTAAGTGAGGGGATTGGAGGATGTTGTGCTCTGCATAAACGCTTGCAGCTAAACAGACTTTATAGAGACCCATGAAAAAATACCATTAAAATTCACAACCCAGGGAGCGTCGCCTGACCCCTTGAGAATGATAAATTAGCTGTGTTGCTTGTGCAAAACGACCATTTTACACCGCTATCTTCTTTCTATTCTCCCCAGTCTCACTGCACACTGAAAAGGCCCCTATACACATTATAATCCAGCATTTTGGATTTGAGGCGACAGCACAGAATGTCACCTTTAATTTGAGGGTATTTTGATACATATCTGTTTCGCCATTTAGAAATTAAAATACTTTATGTATCTAGTCCCCCCATTTGAATTTTTTTTTCATAAGTATTTGGACAAATTCACTTAAAGTGTATTAAAGTAGTGTAAAGTTTGTTATATTTGGTCACATATTACTAGCACACATCAAGCTTGTGATTCTACAAACTTGTTGGATGCATTTGCAGTTTGTTTTGGTTTGTGTTTTAGATTATCTTTTGCCCAATAGGAATTGAATGGTGAACAATGTATTGTGCCATTTTGGAGTCACTTTTATTGTAGATAAGAATGTTTCTGAACATTAATGTGGATGCTATGAATGATTTGTGAGAAAGTTCGCTGTTTTCTTCTTATTTCTTTCCAAGTAGAACAGGCTGGTGGTGGACTACATATAAAGTAGCAAACAATTGTAATAAATGCAACAGTTGGACAATAGATGAAAATACTCCAAACTTTTAGAATTCTTATAATCCATCAGATATTGACTGAATTATAGCACAAGACATTTTACTGGCATGGATAAATAATTAAGTTCAGAGATTTTGGTGGGAATTCAGGTATTACATTCGAATGCGCTCATACATTTTCTTATTGTATCAGGTATTTTTGTTATGTTTTGTGTTCAAATAAAGAAAATTATATGTGCCTCATTTGCATAAATACAGCAGGTGTATTTGCATAGGCTATTTTAATATATTTACATAAAGGGGGGGAACAGGGCTGCAACCACCAAACAATTGCTCTGTCTAGGCCTACCTGAACTCACCTGTGCTGTCTAGTGTCTCATTAATTACTGTTGTCATGTTCTCTTGCATAATTCAACAAGTGTGTCAATAGCAGGATACCGTTGGATTAAAAATCAACACGCTCGGCTCTAGATTACATTTATCCAAACATACTTTACATTGTTTGGGAGATCAAATATGATAACTATAATCCGAGTGTTTATTTTCGAAAGTTGCTTTAATTTCATCGCATCTAATTTTTAAACATTTCAACTGTAGTAATATATATTTTTTTAATCCACCAAAAAATGAACAACCATCAAAATAAAGTTATTTATTCTCTTTCTTGCGATGTAAGTGTTGAGACAGTACATTAAATGCCCGACGAAGCTTTAGTGTTATAGATTCAACGGAAAGACAATGTATTCCATTGAGCCCATTTCAGCTATTACCAGAGTGTTTGACAGGTCATTACAAATGTTTCCGTGGTCATAATGTTAACGGGAAAAAACAACAGGCACACGCAAGAGTATGAAGAGTCACAGGAATGAAATCAGAGCAATCAATCCAGCGAGATTTGAAGTGACGTGGATGTTGCACCCCTCATAGGAAAAGGAGATACCACAGAGAAAAGTGAAACTAAATACTTTGTTCTCTAACTTGGACTGCTACCACATCTTCTCTTCAAGACTACATAGAATAGGGATCATCCACTAGATTCAGCAGAGGCCTGACCTGTTCTTGAGCGATAGTCAGGGGGCGGGAACATAATTACAAATAATTTGTAGACTGCAAATTGACCGCAAGAAGTCTAAACCGATAGTATTTGACTAAAACATAAATTCAAACCTTGATTATATTTGTATATTATCACATACATCTCTCTCGTGGGCAAGCCAGTTGGGGAACCTGGTCATAGAACTTTCATTGTGTCATGCATCTGATGTGGATTCAGAGATTCATCCATGGAATCAGATTCAATTTAGGGGACATTTTATTTTTGTTGGTTAAAACAAAATTAAGACAAAATAGTGAAAGAAAAGGACATGGGTACAGATGGGAGTAATTAAAGTTAAGTGTAATTAGATGAGAATTGTGGTGCTCTCTTCACACACCAATCAAGCACACACGACTACCCACACGAGCACACACACACACAAATGGACACACTGAACATGTGCACGCACATCCACACCTGCGCTCATAGACATGCACACACACATACACGCAAGCACACACACATTCATGCACACCTACAAACATATATACACGCAAGCACGCACGCACACCACACCACACACTTAAAGGCAATTACATTAGCCCCAGGGATGGAAGGCTCTTTTCATCCTCATGTCTCTCAAAGGAACATACAGTATATTAACATACAGTAAGTATATCTTTCTGGTGAAAAATAATAACTCCATTTCAGTGATATACTTAATGTCCTCATTGTCTCATTCTTTCTGTGACACTCACTCTCGTAATCTCGTAACATAAATTAAGTTAGACATATCCATGGGACATTATACAGTGAATGTATACATTACACACAATATAAACAGCAGCACTTTACAAGTGGCATACCTCCACACATGTATTTCATATCAAAAGATAGGCAATTTAAACCATAACTTTGAAATGATGAATCAGTACTACACATTTACTATTATTACTGCTTTTAACTTATGGTGACATAGATCTTTCAATATAAATACACTTTTGTATTAAAAACATATGATTCTTCTGTATGATGCTTTAAAGCTGAAATCCACATAAGGTGAAACCACCACTTCGCCCCAGAGCTTTTGTTATCGTCTTTTGTTTTGTTGATGAAACAGAGGAGATGAGCATCTAGCATTGTGGTAAAAGAAAATTGCAGTAAATACTCTGCTGTTCTATCGGGCGTGCAGTGATGTCCAAGGGAAAAAACAGTGCTCATTGTTTGAAGTAACTTTCTTTTAATATCGCAAACGAACGTGGCAGCTCCACCAAGTACGGATTCCACATTTAAATCAATTAGCATCCCCTAAAACATGATTATACCAGTTTGCAAGATAGTGAGCTTCAGGTACAGTTCTGACAGAAGTACAGTACTGGATGTGTCAAACTTAAGAACAAGATTATGTCAACTATTTCCCATTTCACAGTGTATATCAGGAGGCACAAACACCCAGTCACACACACACACACACACACACACACACACACACACACACACACACACACACACACACACACACACACACACACACACACACACACAATAATTAGAACACAGGATAAAGAGCCAGGCAGGTCTAGTCTGTCAGTAAGTGTCTCATAAAGATCTCCTATAGTAGAGTGATGTCATGTGGGTGGTTTCTCCACAGACAGTATTAGGGAATCCTTACTTGCAATGGTCCCATCAGTCGTAGGTACCAGATAGTCACTGACAATCCATCCAAAAGTTTCTCCTCCAGAACTGTAAATGTATATCATATATTTGATCCTTCTTTCACTGTAGAGAGTGACGATGAGAGTAGAGCATGATAGTCGCATGGGATTTACTCCTTTTCTCTATATATTTTCATCCCAAAACCTCTTGGAACCCAATCCCTCAGATAGCCAAGACAGGTGGCGGTGTTTCTTGGAGGATGGAGAAATATGGCTAAAGACTGGCACCCATTGGCATCATATCCTGGTTTCACTAACCTCCTGTGTCCACCAAACCTATCATGGCTCTTCAATAGGACAAACCAACACCTTAACCAAACAGACTATTTCCGTGAGTGAAAAGACCCTGAATGGTTCTCGTATCAGTACTCATAAAATAACTGTAGACTAGTCTAAACCAAGTTACCAAAAATGCCTTCACATTGTGTTCCATAGGGGTAGGTGGCGAAATGGTTTCCTTACACATGTTTAGACTCCCAGTCCTATCCTGCTTGCCGTGCTGGAACAACACAGGTTATATACAGTATACAGTAGGATTTGTCATTCAGTTTGTGATATGGTTCCAATAACGATGCTGTGGCGAGTTGCTTTCATAGGCAAGTACGGACTTTTGGACCAATGAGGGAGCAGAGGAGTGTCACTGTCACATAGTAGGGCTCCTCTGATTGGTGGTGGTGGTGTGGGGAGGGGTAGTAGTGGTTTGAACACAAAATTGGCGAATGGACACAAACTGTGCTTGCCTGGTCATTGGCCTCTGTTCCCCTTCTGCCATGACTGGCAAAAACCTGGGATGGGGGTAGGGGGTTAGAGAGAGAGAGAAAGGGGGGTAAAAATGGAGTTGAGTAAACAAGGCACTCATGGTTGTTCACTGTCATTTCAGGATTACTTTGAATCTTGAGCACACTATGGACATCATAATAAGAAAAAAGAAAACAACTTCACAAGTAAGATGAATATACAAACACTCATATTAATACAAGTGATGTATAATGAAGGCTAGCACAGTTTATGTAGAATAACTTTGAACAGGTCTCTCTATTAAAATATACTTTACCTCAACGAGAATAACCTGTATAAATAAAGGTTAAATCAAATATTTGTTTTAGTCATTTTCTATTTTTACATGCTAAAATAATTACATTGAGTTCAATAACAATAAAACCATATACAGTTGAAGTCGGAAGTTTACACCAAAATCAAATCAAATTTTATTGGTCACATATGGTTAGCAGATGTTAATGCGAGTGTAACGAAATGCTTGTGCTTCTAGTTCCGACCGTGCAGTAATATCTAACTAGTAAATCTAACAATTTCACAACAACTACCTTATACACACAAGTGTAAGGGAATGATTAAGAATATGTACATATACATATATGGATGAGCAATGGCCAAACGGCATAGGCAAGATGCAGTAGATATAGGTATAGAGTACAGTATATACATATGAGATGAGTAATGTAGGGTATGTAAACATTATATAAAGTGGCATTGTTTAAGTGACTAGTGATACATTTGTTACATCCAATTATTCATTATTAAAGTGGCTAGAGATTGAGTCTGTATGTTGGCAGCAGCCACTCAATGTTAGTGATGGCTGTTTAACAGTCTGATGGCCTTGAGATAGAAGCTGTTTTTCAGTCTCTCGGTCCCAGCTTTGATGCACCTGTACTGACCTCGCCTTCTGGATGATAGCGGGGTGAACAGGCAGTGGCTCGGGTGGTTGTTGTCCTTGATCTTTTTGGCCTTCCTGTGACATCAGGTGGTGTAGGTGTCCTGGAGGGCAGGTAGTTTGCCCCCAGTGATGCGTTGTGCAGACCTCACCACCCTCTGGAGAGCTTTACGGTTGTGGGTGGAGCAGTTGCCGTACCAGGCGGTGATACAGCCCGACAGGATGCTCTCGACTGTGCATCTGTAAAGGTTTGTGAGTGTTTTTGGTGACAAGCCATATTCTTCAGCCTCCTGAGGTTGAAGAAGCGCCGTTGCGCCTTTTTCACCATGCTGTCTGTGTGGATGGACCATTTCAGTTTGTCCGTAATGTGTACGCCGAGGAACTTAAAACTTTCCACCTTCTCCACTACTGTCCCGTCGATGTGGATAGGGGGGTGCTCCCTCTGCTGTAGGTGTTGAATGCTGAGCTGTAATCGATAAACAGCATTCTTACATAGGTATTCCTCTTGTCCTGATGGGTTATGGCAGTGTGCAGTGTGATTGCGATTGCGTCGTCTGTGAACCTATTGGGCGGTAAGCAAATTGGAGTGGGTCTAGGGTGTCAGGTAGGGTGGAGGTGAAATGATCCTTGACTAATCTCTCAAAGCACTTCATGATGACGGAAGTGAGTGCTACGAAATCTGATGGAAGGAAATTCCCTCATTCATTATTATTAGTCGTTTAGCTCAGTTACCTTAGCTTTCTTGGGAACAGGAACATTGGTGGCCCTCTTGAAGCATGTGGGAACAGCAGACTGGGATAGGGATTGATTGAATATGTCCGTAAACACACCAGCCAGCTGGTCTGCGCATGCTCTGAGGACGCGGCTAGGGATGCCGTCTGGGCCGGCAGCCTTGCGAGGGTTAACACGTTTAAATGTTTTACTCACGTTGGTTGCGGTGATGGAGAGCCCACAGGTTTTGGTTGCGGGCCGTGTCAGTGGCACTGTATTGTCCTCAAAGCGAGCAAAGAAGTTGTTTAGTTGTTTAGTTGGTCTGGGAGCAAGACATCGGTGTCCGGTTTTAATATTCACCGTGGGTACCACATCACCAATGCACTTGCTAATAATCTCGCTCACCGAATCAGCGTATACATCAATGTTATTGTCCGATGCTATCCGGAACATATCCTAGTCCACGTGATCGAAGCAATCTTGAAGCGTGGAATCAGATTGGTGGAACCAGCGTTGAACAGACCTGAGCACGGGCGTTTCCTGTTTTAGTTTCTGTCTAAAGGCTGGGAGCAACAAAATGGAGTCGTGGTCAGATTTGCCGAAAGGAGGACGAGGGAGGGCTTTGTATGCGTCGCGGAAATTAGAGTAGCAATGATCCAGAGTTTTACCAGCCCGGGTCGCGCATTCGATATGCTGATAAAATTTAGGGAGCCTTGTTTTCAGATTAGCCTTGTTAAAATCCCCAGCGACAATAAATGCAGCCTCAGGATATGTGGTTTCCAGTGAAGTTGGGCCATCGAGGTGGCTGCTTGGGGGGGGGTAAATACACGGCTGTGATTATAATCAAAGAGAATTCTCTTGGTAGATAATGTGGTCGGCATTTGATCGTAAGGAATTCTAGGTCAGGTGAACAAAAGGACTTGAGTTCCTGTATGTTGTATTGATCACACCACGACTTGTTAATCATAAGGCATACACCCCCGCTCTTCTTCTTCCCAGAGAGATGTTTGTTTCTGTCAGCGCGATGCGTGAAGAAACCGGGTGGCTGTACCGACTCTGATAACGTATCCCGAGTGAGCCATGTTTCCGTGAAACAAAGAATGTTACAATCTCTGATGTCTCTCTGGAAGGAAACCCTTGCTCGAATTTCGTCTACCTTGTTGTCAAGAGACTGGACATTGGCGAGTAGTATACTTGGGAGCGGTGGGTGATGTGCCCGTCTACGGAGCCTGACCAGAAGATCGCTCCATCTGCCCCTTCTGTGGCGCCATTGTTTTGGGACGCCTACTGGGATCCGATCCATTGTCCTGGGTGGTGGTCCAAACAGAGGATCCGCTTCGGGAAAGTTGTATTCCTGGCCGTAATGTTGGTAAGTTGACGTTGCTCTTATATCCAATAGTTCCTCCCGGCTGTATGTAATAAGACTTAAGATTTCCTGAGGTAACAATGTAAGAAATAATATATAAAAAAAACAAAATACTGCATTGTTTCCTAAGAACGCAAAGCGAGGCGTCCATCTCTGTCGGCGCCAAACACATATTTACACATACACTTATGTTGGAGTCCACAAATTTCTTGTTAACAAACTATAGTTTTGGCAAGTCGGTTAGGAAATCTACTTTGTGCATGACACAAGTAAGTTTTCCAACAATTGTTTACAGACAGATTATTTCACTTATAATTCACTGTATCACAATTCCAGTGTCAGAAGTTTACATACACTAAGTTGACTGTGCCTTTAAAATTCCATAAAATTATGTCATGGCTTTAGAAGCTATGAAGCCAAAATTGTAGTCTGGTTCATCCTTGGGAGCAATTTCCAAATGCCTGAAGGTACCACGTTCATCTGTACAAACAATAGAACGCAAGTATAAACACCATGGCATCACGCAGCCGTCATACTGCTCAGGAAGGAGATGCGTTCTGTCTACTAGAAACAAACGTACTTTGGTGCAAAAAGTGCAAATCAACCCCAGAACAACAGCAAAGGACCTTGTGAAGATGCTGGAGGAAACAGAAACAAAAATATCTATATCCACACTAAAACGAGTCCTATATCGACATAACCTGAAAGGCCGCTCAGCAAGGATGAAGCTCCAAAACCGCCATAAAAAAGCCAGACTACGGTTTGCAACTGCACATGGGGCCAAAGATCATACCTTTTGGAGAAATGTCCTCTGGTCTGACAAAAATAGAACTGTTTGGCCGTAATGACCATTGTTATGTTTGGAGGAAAAAGGGGGAGGCTTGCAAGCCGAAGAACACCATCCCAACCATGAAGCATGGGGGTGGCAGCATCATGTTGTGGGGGTGCTTTGCTGCAGGAGGGACTGGTGCACTTCACAAAATAGATGGCATCATGAGGCAGGAAAATTATGTGGATATATTGAAGCAACATCTCAAGACATCAGTCAGGAAGTTAAAGCTTGGTCGCAAATGGGTCTTCCAAATGGACAATTCACCCAACTTATTGTGGGAAGCTTGTGGAAGTTTGACCCAAGTTAAACAATTTAAAGGCAATGCTACCAAATACTAATTGAGTGTATGTAAACTTCTGACCCACTGGGAATGTGATGAAAGAAATCATTCTCTCTACTATTCTGACATTTCACATTCTTAAAATAAAGTGGTGATCCTAATTGACCTAAGACAGGTAATTTGTACTAGGATTAAATGTCAGGAATTGTGAAAATCTGAGTTTAAATATATTTGGCTAAGGTGTATGTAAACTTCCGACTTCAACTGTAAATATGCCATACAGTTAAATATATAATTCCACGTAATAAATTATCTGTCGTGTCTGCCCACTCGTTTGTCTGTCTGTTTGGGTTGTATGTCTGGTACAGTGAGGGAAAAAAGTATTTGATCCCCTGCTGATTTTGAACGTTTGCCCACTGACAATAATTTTAATGGTAGGTTTATTTGAACAGTGAGAGACAAAATAACAACAAAAAAATCCAGAAAAACGCATGTGAAAAATGTTATAAATTGATTCGCTTTTTAATGAGGGAAATAAGTATTTGACCCCCTCTCAATCAGAAAGATTTTTGGCTCCCAGGTGTCTTTTATACAGGTAACGAGCTGAGATTAGGAGCACAATTTTAAAGGGAGTGCTCCTAATCTCAGTTTGTTACCTGTATAAAAGACACCTGTCCACAGAAGCAATCAATCAATCAGATTCCAACTCTGCACCATGGCCAAGACCAAAGAGCTCTCCAAGGATGTCAGGGACAAGATTGTAGACCTACACAAGGCTGGAATGGGCTACAAGACCATCGCCAAGCAGCTTGGTGAGAAGGTGACAACAGTTGGTGCGATTATTCGCAAATGGAAGAAACACAAAAGAACTGTCAATCTCCCTCGGCCTGGGGCTCCATGCAAGATCTCACCTCGTGGAGTTGCAATGATCATGAGAACGGTGAGGAATCAGCCCAGAACTACACGGGAGGATCTTGTCAATGATCTCAAGGTAGCTGGGACCATAGTCACCAAGAAAACAATTGGTAACACACTATGTCGTGAAGGACTGGAATCCTGCAGCGCTCGCAAGGTCCCCCTGCTCAAGAAAGCACATATACATGCCCGTCTGAAGTTTGCCAATGAACATCTGAATGATTCAGAGGACAACTGGGTGAAAGTGTTGTGGTCAGATGAGACCAAAATGGAGCTCTTTGGCATCAACTCAACTCGCCGTGTTTGGAGGAGGAGGAATGCTGCCTATGACCCCAAGAACACCATCCCCACCGTCAAACATGGAGGTGGAAACATTATGCTTTGGGGGTGTTTTTTTTTGCTAAGGGGACAGGACAACGTCACCGCATCAAAGGGATGATGGATGGGGCCATGTACCGTCAAATCTTGGGTGAGAACCTCCTTCCCTCAGCCAGGGCATTGAAAATGGGTCATGGATGGGTATTCCAGCATGACAATGACCCAAAACACACGGCCAAGGCAACAAAGGAGTGGCTCAAGAAGAAGCACATTAAGGTCCTGGAGTGGCCTAGCCAGTCTCCAGACCTTAATCCCATAGAAAATCTGTGGAGGGAGCTGAAGGTTTGAGTTGCCAAACGTCAGCCTCAAAACCTTAATGACTTGGAGAAGATCTGCAAAGAGGTGTGGGACAAAATCCCTCCTGAGATGTGTGCAAACCTGGTGGCCAACTACAAGAAAAGTCTGACCTCTGTGATTGCCAACAAGGGTTTTGCCACCAAGTACTAAGTCATGTTTTGCAGAGGGGTCAAATACTTATTTCCCTCATTAAAATGCAAATCAATTTATAACATTTTTCACATGTGTTTTTCTGGATTTTTTTGTTGTTATTCTGTCTCTCACTGTTAAAATAAACCTACCATTAAAATTATAGACTGATCATTTCTTTGTCAGTGGGCAAACGTACAAAATCAGCAGGGGATCAAATACTTTTTTTCCATCACTGTATATCTGTCTGGTCTGTCTCTCTGTCTGTCCGTCCGCCTGGCGTGTCTGTCGTCTGTTGTGTCTATCTGTCGTGTCTGTCTGTCTGTCCGAGTGCCAATTCACCTTGGCAATTGTAAACTTTTACACCCTAGATTGTCCATATGAATCTTTAATATGAGTCTGCAAAGAATTTCATGAATTTAAAGCCACCTGGAAAATTAATATTTATGATGCCCCCCAATTCTCATTCTCTTCCTGTCTCTGGTAATTGTCTGTGATTCATTTTGTTTTCTCTGTGGAAGAAGGTAAATCCATCTTAGAATATAGACTGTGACACATAGGCACAGAGATTCGGCAATATCACCCACTTTTACGGCCATTGTCTTTTTCTAGGCTGGGATTCACACAACCCTGCACTATGGACAAACAACATTGCTATTGTTACACACAAAAGGTATTTTCATGGAATAAATTAACAAAATAAGCAATCGGATAAATTACAGTATCCAATGTTTACCGTGAAACAAAACAAGAGTTCAGATACAGTATGTTTCCCCAGTTCAGGTTCTGCGGTGGGGTGCTTGTTTTGGGGTGCTTGTTTGACTTAATACAGCTCTATAGTTTTCTTTCCTTCTCAGTCCAAAAATAACTACATCTCTCAACTCCACCTTGTATTTCCTTAGTCCTCTTAAACAACGCAGCCATTTGAAGTAATATCATCCTTTGAAGTAGCCTCTTTGGGCTTTGTTAATTTGTAACCCTCTGCATTAGGTTACTTTGTACCACTATAGCTCCCTTTGATCTTTCTTTTGGTATTTTTTTTTGCATGCATCAAAGCCATTTTCTCACAGGAAAATGCAACCACCAAATGTGTATTTTCTATGTAAAAGAGAAAAATGTAAACCATGAGTAGGTGGGAGTTGTCCTTTACTATAAGCACCATGGGAGTTTTACCTTTTGAACTCCAGTGATTAGTTAGTGTTGGGAGACGGTAACAGTCTCAGATGTGCAATTCTGCTTGCCCCACAGACTAGACAGCTGGCAGTGCAAAAAATAAACAACATACAGAGAGAATGGATGGATTTAGACTCACCTACCCACTGAGTTCTAAACTCCTTACGATGGCTCCTTCGGCAAGGGCTAGAAAGAAGATAAAAGAAAAGGCAAAGAAACATCAGGACAGACAGCTCTCCTTTATCAAAGTATAAACTATCATGCTTTTCTTTCCAGTATAATGGCCAGGAGCATACAACATGTCCATTTTGAAGAAAAGATGGCAAGACTAAATTATATCTGAGGCTAGATGATAGAAACTTAAGGACTTATCAAATGTTGTACTTTTTCTGACCTTTAAACTATACACTACCAGGAAGTACTAGCAGGTAAGGTGGGTCCATATAGGTCTCTGAGCTATGCGTTCCTGAGGAACTTCCTTCCAGTGTCATAATAGAACAATTACAATATACTGTATGTCCAGTGAAAAACTATAAGTCTATATTATAAATCTGTAGAAAAACAAAAATAATAATATATAAAAAAATACAATCATACAACTATGAAAAACAATCTATATCTAGAAAACGATATGCTCACTGCAGGTTGTTTAATAGTAAAAGATGACGTTTTCTTTCCATTCTACTCTAGTATTTTTGTGTCTCATTCATTCCCCGCAGCTAGAAAGCACTTGCTGTTGTTTCCTTCCCATTTTCGAAGAAACTCGTGACGGTATTTAAACTGGTAGAGGGGTCTGGGGGTGGGGGTGGGTGAGATATTTCTGAGGAGCTAATGGCTAAGCTGAGCATAATCAGGAAGCTAATGGGCTGTGCAGCCAGTCGAGGCCGTGGTGCAGTGGGCAGTGGTAAATGCCCCTCCGCAAGGTCACCCCCCCCCCCATGTCTCTATGGGGCACCCTGCGGGGGGTGTGCTACGCCAGTTGCCATGGCATTCCCTGGTGCTTCTCTGCTCTGCTGTTCTGAGCTCCTGCAGCAACAACGAGCACAGCTGGTATTCTACTGCCCACCCGTCTGTCAGCTGGTTGGTCGGTCATGTCTCTCTGTCTGTCAATGTTCTCTGTCGTGTCTGTCTGTCCGTCCGCCCGTCTGTTGTGTCTGCCCACCTGCATGTCTGTCTGGTTTGTCTGGTCTGTCCGTCTGGCGTGTCTGTCATCTGTTGTGTCTGTCCGGGTGCCCTACCTAGTGTTATCAGAGAAACACTCCTCCGAGCGGTGCTGATCCATCGCACCTCTCTGACAATGTCATCTAAATGCTAAATACTTCTACTGCATCTTTGAATCAAAACAAGAAAAGGGGTGAGAGGGGAAAAAAAGCTTATAGTATCTATTGAGCACAAGGTTTCTTGATTTTATTTATTTTTCTTCAGTTGAAGGCTGAATGCCTAGAACATTCTCTACTAGTGGTGTGTGAGAAGAATTCCAAGACCTTGCTATCTATTATAAAAGTACAAGAACCGAGGAGAAAGCGAAGTATTGATATACCTGACTTTGGCACTTTTCCATAATTTGCTCTGAAAGAAGCAACCAGCGCAAAGGCGAATCATGATTGCCCTGGTACTTCAACAATAGAGTGGCCTTCTCTTGCTACCGCTCTTAGAAATCGATTGTGGGGATACTAACTCAGGCTAAAGTGCTGAAGTGGCAGTGGGGCTAGCTTGGCACTATTAACTGCTCACACTAATTAAAAGGCTAGTTGGGCCCAGAAGAGGAGGAGGTGTGGGAGAGACAGTGGACGGCACTACTGCCAGCCAAACAAACAGCTTAGCAATGCTTACTGTTCACAGGACAAGAAACCCATGGACATCACAGGCAAAGTCCTTTCCTTAGGCTACAAAGAGATAAAAGATCGGGAGAGGGACAGAGAAAGAGAGAGATACAACAAATGTACTAATGAGTTTTCACTTATTAGCTATGATTTTGTTTTATTTAAAGGCATAAACCCTGTCCCTGAGCTCCAGGGGCTGTATGTGTCAAGAGTCTAAGAAAGGGCTGATCCATGTAATCGTATTCATTATGATCTAAAAAATAAAACTAGATCTGTACTCCTACACTGAGACACTTTGTGAATATAGGCCATTAGCTGTTCCATGGCTCAGCTGTTGTTGAAAAAGTATACTGACGCTAGCACTCTCTGAGGAGTTGGATCACAGAAAAAAGACTCAGTAATATAAAAATAAAAAAATCATAACCCTAAAAAAAGATCTCTATGTGTCTCTATGTTACCGGCTTCACTGTGCTGCTAACAGCTTGGCTTCTTCAACTGTCCCCTTACTAGGCTCGACCCAATGGTCCTCTGATCGCTAACACACGTGACCACCCACTTGACAATTTACAAAATAATCAGATTCAGCACCATTGGTGACATTTCTAGCTCTGGGGTGATTTTATCTGGTACGACCTCACTCCGTTACATCTACAAATACTGCTACATAAAATCCAGTATTACTATCTGTTTACTCAAGTTAGAATGCTGTTCATCGACTACAGCTCAGCCTTCAACACCATAGTGCCCTCCAAGCTCATCATTAAGCTCTGGCCCTGGGTCTGAATCCTGCCCTGTGCAACTGGGTCCTGGACTTCCTGACGGGCCGACCCCAAGTGGTGAAGGTAGTCAACAACACCTCCGCCACGCTGATCCTCAACACGGGGTACCCACAGGGGTGCGTGCTCAGCCCCCTCCTGTACTCCCCGTTTGCCCATGACTGCGTGGCCACGCACGTCTCCAACTCGACACAGTAGTGGTAGGCCTGATTACCAACAGCGCCTCAACGACAACAAAATAAAGGACCTGATCGAGGACTACAGGAGACAGCAGAGAAAGCACGACCCCATCCACATCGACGGGGCTGTAGTGGAGAGGGTCAAAAGTTTGGGATTAAACAGCTTCACCACTAGCCGTCTCCACCCAGTACCCTGACCTGAACCTCAAAACATGTTACTTGACGGCTACCACCCAGTACTCTACCCTGCATCTTAGAGACTGCTGCCCAATGTACATTGAGTCATTCAACACTGGTCACTTTAATAATGTTTACATACTGTTTTACCAACTTTATATGTACACAAACAAAAATATAAATGCAACATCTAAAGTGTTGGTCTCATGTTTCATGAGCTGAAATAAAATATCCCAGACATTTTTCATATGCTCGAAAAGCTTATTTCTCTCAAATTTTGTGCACAAATTAGTTTACATCCCTGTTAGGGAACATTTCTCCTTTGCCAAGATAATCCATCCACCTGACAGGTGTGGCTGGGGACAATAAAAGGCCACTCTAAAATGGGCAGTTTTGTCACACAAGGTTTGAGGGAGTGTGTAATTGGCATCCTGACTGCAGGAATGTCCACCAGAGCTGTTGCCAGAGAATGTAATGTTCAAGTTGTTTTAGAGTATTTGGCAGTACGTCCAACTGGCCTCACAACCGCAGACCACGTGTATGGCGTCGTGTGGGCGAGCGGTTTGCTGATGTCAACGTTGTGAACCGAGTTCCCCATGGTGGAGGTGGGGTTATGGTACGGGCAGGCATAAGCTACGGACAACAAACAACTGCATTTTATCGATGGCAATTTGAATGCACAGAGATCCTCATACTCATTGTCGGACCATTCCTCCGCAGCCATCAACTCCTGTGTCAGCATAACGCACAGCCCCATGTCGCAAGGAACTGTACACAATTCCTGCAATCTGAAAACGTTCCAGTTCTTCCATGGCATGCATATTCACCAGACATGTCACCCATTGAGCATGTTTGGAATTCTCTGGATCGATGTGTACAAGAGCGTGTTTCAGTTCCCACCATTATCCAGCAACTTTGCACAGCCATTGAAGAGGAGTGGGTCAACATTCCACAGGCCACAATCAACAGCCTGATCAACTCTATGCAAAGGATATGTGTCGCGCTGCATGAGGCAAATGGTGGTCAAACCAGATACTGACTGTTTTCTGCGACACCCCTACCTTAATAAAAAATTTTTTTAAGTCTGTGACAAACAGATGCATACATGTATTGCCAGTCATGTGAAATCCATAGATTAGGGCCTAATTCATTTATTTCAATTGACTGATTTTCTTATATGAACTGTAACTCTGTAAAATCATAGAAATTGTTGCATTTATATTTTTGTTGGCTCATCCTATATAACTAGTGCTATACACAACTTTCATATTCACATACTGTCCATACACATCAATCACATATATACAGTGCATTCGGAAAGTCTTCAGACCCACATTTTATTACGTTACAGCCTTACTCTAAAATGTATTAAATTGTCCCCTCCCATCAATCTACACACAATACCCCATAATGAAAAAGCAAAAACAGGTTTTTAGAAATGTTTGCAAATTTATTACAAATAAAAAAAACATAATATTACATATACATAAGTATTTAGACCCTTTACTCAGTGCTTTGTTGAAGCACTCTTGGCAGCGATTACAGGCTTGAGTCTTTTTGGGTATGAAGCTACTGTGATGTGGTAAGGTTGGACCCATTTGCAAAGAAGAGACCAGACGAGGAATCAGTGGTTAAGGATAAACATAATACTTTACTGAGAAAAGGTAGTCAGAGGATCACAGAACACTTGAAAAAACAAACACTAAGTCTCAAAAACTCACTCAGGAAACAACCGCAAACGTTAAACAATTCAAGCTTCTGCAAAAGGACAACAGAAAACGCACCTCTTTTAACAGGTAAATCATAATCATAAATTGGACACACCGGAGTGTCGTTAATGCCTCTAGGACGGTCTCTGCCACCCTCTGGTGACAGGTGGAACCATGACAGCTACAAGCTTGGCACACCTGTATTTGGGGAGTTTCTCCCATACTTCTCACCAGATCTTCTCAAGCTCTGTCAGGTTGGATGGGGAGCGTCACTGCACAGCTATTTTCAGGTTTCTTCAGAGATGTTCAATCGGGCTCAAGTCCAAGCTCTGGCTGGGCCACTCAAGGATATTCAGAGACTTGTCCTGAAGCCACTCCTGCGTTGTCTTAGCTGTGTACGTAGGGTTGTTGTCCTGTTGGAAGGTGAACCTTCACCCCAGTCTGAGCTCCTGAGTGCTCTGGAGCAGGTTTTCATCATGGACCTCTGTACCATGCTCCGTTCCTCTTTCCCTCGATCCTGACTAGTCTCCCAGTCCCCGACGCTGAAAACATCCCCACAGCATGATGCTGCCACCACCATGCTTAACCATATGGATGGTGCCAGGTTTCCTTCAGACGTGACGCTTGGCATTCAGGCCAAAGAGTTCAATCTTGGTTTCATCAGACCAGAGAATCTTGTTTCTCATGGTCTGAGAGTCCTTAGGTGCCTTTTGGCAAACTGTGAGCGGGCTCTTATGTGCCTTTTACTGAGGAGTGGCTTCCGTCTGGCCACTCTACTATAAAGGCCTGATTCATGGAGTACTGCAGAGATGGTTGTTCTTCTGGAAGGTTCTCCCATCTTCACAGAGGAACTCTGGAGCTCTGTCAAAGTGATCATTGTGTTCTTGGTCAGGTCCCTGACCAAGGTCCTTCTCCCCCATAAGGTCAGGCGGCCAGCTCTAGGAAGAGTCTTGGTGGTTCCAAACTTCTTCCATTTAAGAACGGAGGCCATTGTGTTCTTGGGGAGCTTCAATGCTGCAGAATTTTTTTTGTACCCTTCCCCAGATCTATGCCTCGACACAATCCTGTCTCGGAGCTCTACAGACAAATCCTTCGACCTCATGGCTTGGTTTTTGCACTGTTATGCAGTGTCAACTGTGGGACCTTTTAGACAGGTGTGTGCCTTTCCAAATCATGTCCAGTCAATTGAATTTGCTACAGGTGGATTCCAATATAGTACAAAACCTCAAGGATGATCATTGGAAACAGGATGCACCTGAGCTAAATTTTGAGTGTTATGGCAAAAGTTCTGAATAGTTATGTAAATAAGGTATTTCTGTTTTAAAAGATTTATACATCTGCAAAAATGTCCAAAAAACTGTTTTCACTTTGTCATTATGGGGTATTGTGTGCAGATTGATGAGGAAAACAAATAATTTAATCAATTTTAGAATAAGGCTGTAACGTAACAAAATGTGGAAAAAGGGAAGGGGTCTGAATACTTTACAAATGCACAGTATATTATTTATATTCCGGACTCAGGTCCGGAAGCTAATTTCCTACATTTCTATCTATTTCGCCATGCGGTTTTGTACTGTGTATTTACAGTACATACTATATTCTCAAGATAGCTCATTCTAATATTTATACTACTGAACATTGCATTTTATTTACACTGTTCATTTATTGATATACTGGATTTGTTTACATAGCTCACTCTAATATATCTACTGCTGAACATATCATTCTTAGTATATCTACTGCTGAACATATCATTCTTAGTATATATACTGCTGAACATATCATTCTTAGTATATCTGCTGCTGAACATATCATTCTTAGTATATATACTGCTGAACATATCATTCTTAGTATATATACTGCTGAACATATCATTCTTAGTATAAATACTGCTGAACATATCATTCTTAGTATATCTACTGCTGAACATATCATTCTTAGTATATATACTGCTGAACATATCATTCTTAGTATATCTACTGCTGAACATATCATTCTTAGTATATCTGCTGCTGAACATATCATTCTTAGTATATATACTGCTGAACATATCATTCTTAGTATATCTGCTGTAAATTCATCCGGTGTATATACGTATTGATTGCATATGGATTACTGTTACAGTGCTATTCGGGTTGTTAATTGGATTCGTTCAGACATTTCTTAATTTCTTTCTTTTAACTTTTGTATTATGTGTGTATTGTTTTGTATTGCTAGATATTACTACACTGTTACTACACTGTGCTAGAAACACAAGAATTTCGCTGCCCCGGCCATAACATCAGCAAATCTGTGTACGTGGCCAATACACTTTGATTTGAAGTACCCCTAACAGCATGGCTGCATACTGCGTAGGGGTATACTGTGCCAGAGTTGGGGCAGCACTATATTAACACCAGTGGCGACCTGTCATTCAGGGCAGAACCCCAGCTGTTTTGAGCCCCACCTGTTTAGTTCTGAGATAATAAAGCCGCATCCAAACATGATCTCAGCTTCAAAATGCAGGTGTTTCAGCCTAGCTCAGTGCTTTCTGTGGTGGAGGGGCAGCCAGCAAAAGCACAGAGCGTAGGCATTGGTATTCTTCTCTAGTTGCGCAGTGATTGGTTCAGTCTTCTGCTACTCATGGGGACATTACGTCACAGCGGAATCTACAGGGAGAGCTAGGCAGTTCAAGTCCCCTTGGGTGCTGCCATAAATGTACAGTATAAGTGCCGGTCCAACAAGACTCAAGGTCATTGGCCATAGATAGAACGTGATTTGACATCATTTTATCTAGCTTTGATTGGTAATCACAATTTCAAAACCTCAGCTAGCAAGCTAGCTAGACAAGCAGTTAACATCATGAATCACGTCGACAATCTACTGGCAAATATTCAACAATGAGTGGTTTGGAAGGAATCAGTGGCTAACTACATGCTGTCAATGAACTCAGTGAGCAGGTAGGCAGAGTCAGGCGCAGGACAACAGAGATGAGTATTCACGTAATATTTTACTCAAAAATCAAAACTACCAAAATTGGTAGTACAAAATCAAGCTCACATAACCAAGAACCTCTAACATAGAATAAACGCGCACAAAACCATGGGGGAAACAGAGGGTTTAAATAAGGAACATGTAATTATGGGATAGGAACCAGGTGTGTATAATGAACACAAAAAAAAACAGAGAAAATGAAAAGTAGATCGGCGGTAGCTAGAAGACTGGTGACGTCGACCGCCAAACGCCGCACGAACAAGGAGAGGGACCGACCTCGGCGGAAGTCGTGACACATGCATCGCAAAGCAATCACTACTTTACTTCCCCTGCCTGCTATTCGGTGGCGATGGTGTGTGGTCCAAGTCTGGGTTAAAGGATTTAAAACATCTGTCAGAAAGGGTCTCTTTTCCAAGCTTAAAAGGATAAACATTCACACGTAATACCATGGGCCAGAAAAGGTTGAATACATTGGCCATGCTATCAATCTAGCATTACTTCATCCAGAGAATCCCAGACTTTGATGACACAAGAAGGACCTTCATTTTCAAGTGAGCACAGCACAACAACGATGAGTCCCAAAAGGGATATACTGTATGTATACTGTAGCTAAGAAAGTAATACTAAGTGTATATTGTGTAGTAAGCTGTTAGTAGCCCATGTGTCTCACCTTAAGATTTTGGTCCCATTCCCCCTCAGAACATAGCCTACTGTTCTGACTTGGTGGTGCACATGTAGCCTATAGCCTGTTTTAGGGAGCTTTCATTGTCTGCTTATATGCCCCCGTTATAGAATACTGTAAGAACATCCCATGTTCTGACTTCTGTCGCTGTCCATTTCAAAAGGCCTGAACAAATAGGCATATTGACTACCTCGCTCAAATGTCTTAATAGAAATTAGGGCATGCTTCTTATCCGCTCATTGTTCTCTTATGCCATTGTTTGTACATCTCAATTGTTATATATATCTCATTTGTATCTTATTCATCATTTTAGGCAATGTTGGAATGATGCATTTAATTGGTTTTGCTTACTTTGTGTATCATGTGCTTTTCCACACGAGGAAGGGATACTATATAATGTTGTTGGATCTGTAACCATGAGGAAGGGATACTATATAATGTTGTTGGGTTTGTAACCATGAGGAAGGGATACTATATAATGTTGTTGGGTTTGTAACCATGAGGAAGGGATACTATATAATGTTGTTGGGTCTGTAACCATGAGGAAGGGATACTATATAATATTGTTGGGTCTGTAACCATGAGGAAGGGATACTATATAATGTTGTTGGGTCTGTAACCATGAGGAAGGGATACTATATAATGTTGTTGGGTCTGTAACCATGAGGAAGGGATACTATATAATATTGTTGGGTCTGTAACCATGAGGAAGGGATACTATATAATGTTGTTGGGTATGTAACCATGTTTGCCAGTGACAGTCTCTTTCCATTCCAATTATTATTATTTTAACAAAAAGTACAGTAATATAACCATGTAATTCCAGTTGATATTGCGAGGGTTGTTTTGTTTGTGTCTGTATATTGTCTATAAAAGTGGATACGCGTGATTGTATTTTCCTTAGTTTTTAGACCACATAGGCCTAATAAAATACTTGAAATGGTAGGCTAACCACATCTCTCTCTCTCTCGCTCTGTGTGTGTGGTGACTTAAAGAAGAGTAAAGTTAAATTCCGCAAGATGTTGAGGCCTTATCTGAACTAACATCTATCTGAATTTCTGTCGGTGTCCATTTTGAAAGTCCTGAATGAATAGCCCTACCTCAACACAGATTGTTTGCTTGCACTTGCTTATACTTAGAGCTAAGTGTTAATGATAACAAACAAACATTATGAATTTACTAAACATAACATTTAATAATGTTTGTGTATGGTTCAAAAGTCAACTCATGTCGGCATTCGTTATTATTCTTATCGAGTTCCACAAATCCACAAGGAGTCAGTAGAAACTACATTTATTTAAGCATGTCAGCCATATGTTCACCGGGCGTGCTACCTGTCCCAGACCTTCTGTTTTCAACTCTCTAGAGACAGCAGGATCGCTAGAGATACTCTGAATGATCGGCTATGAAAAGCCAACTGACATTTCCTCCCGAGGTGCTGACCTGTTGCACCCTCGACAACCACTGTGATTATTATTATTTGACCCTGCTGGTCATCTATGAACATTTGAACATCCTGGCCATGTTCTGTTATAATCTACTGGCCACCCCTCATAGCCTGGTTCCTCTCTAGGTTTCTTCCTAGGTTCTGGCCTTTCTAGGGAGTTTTTCCTAGCCACCGTGCTTCTACACCTGCATTGCTTGGTGTTTGGGGTTTTAGGCTGGGTTTCTGTACAGCACTTTGTGACATCATCTGAGAAGGGCTTTATAAATAAAGTTGATTGATATCAGTTATGTTTTTTAAATGAGGCTGAATGAACTATTATGCAGCCAGACGAGGCTCCACTGATAGCCAGGTGTAGCGGTGGTAAGGATTCACTCCATGGTGCTGAAAATAAATCCCTGCTGTTGGAACAGCTTTATGTAGGCCCTAACAGTTTATGGGCACCGTTTGCCACCGTTAAGTGTTGTTTAGTGTTGTATTGTGTAGTGGCTTTGTTGGCATGCATACATTTTTTTTGTTCAGTTTGCTCGACCAAGATTGACATGCTAAAATCACCACTGATTAACACTAGCGGTAGTTCAGACGAGGACACCAATTCTCACCGTCACAGTTCCCCCAGCCATTATAGACACTGGAGGCACTTTGCCATCACAGCGATGACTAAAAAAACCTTTTCCTTCACCAACCCCCTTCCTCCCGCATCAAAAGTGGACTGCACAGCACAGTGATGTGCTAGCGTCCTAAGTTGGCCTTCAGCGGGTTGGGTTATTCATTTAAAGACTCATCCAGCTCTGAGCCACTTACAACCAGTACAGCTACTATTATTCAGCCCCCAAATACACAACATGCCAGAGTGCATGCTATCAGACCAAGTCGTGGAAAACGCACGCCCGCACGCGCATTTGATCTCAAATCCAAAATGCTGGAGTATATCAATTAAATGTTTTAGCTTCTCTGTCCAAATAAATACGTAGGGGAGCGTATGCATAGCGATCAGTGGTGGAAAAATATACTCAATTGAGTAAAAGTAAAGATATGCTAATAGAAAATGACTGAAGTAAAAGTCACCCAGTAAAATACTACTTGATTAAAAGTATTTGTTTTTAAATATACTTAAGTATCAAAAGTAAAATAAATTGCTTAAGTATACTTAAGTATCAAAAGTAAAAGTATAATTCATTACAAAGTCCTTATATTAAGCAAACCAGACGGCACAATTGACTTGTTTTTCATTTATGGATAGCCAGTGGCACACTCCAACACTCAGAAGCCATTCACAAATAAAGCATTAGTGTTTAGTGAGTCAACCAAATCAGAGGCAGTAGGGATGACCAGGGATGTTCTCTTGATAGGTGTGTGAATTTGACAATTTTCTTGTCCTGCTAAGCATTCAAAATGGAACGAGTACGTATGGGTGTCAGGGAAAATCTATGGAGTAAAAAGTACATTATTTTCTTTAGGAATGTAGTGAA
This sequence comes from Brachymystax lenok tsinlingensis, assembly GCA_030435695.1. Taxonomy (NCBI): domain Eukaryota; kingdom Metazoa; phylum Chordata; class Actinopteri; order Salmoniformes; family Salmonidae; genus Brachymystax; species Brachymystax lenok. The sequence continues at coordinate 33,481,725 of CM059802.1, read as the reverse complement.
GTAAAAGTTGTCAAAAATATAAATAGTAAAGGGCTGTAAAGTAAAGATCCTCAAAAAAACTACTTAAGTAGTACTTTAAAGTATTTTCTATTTAAGTACTTTACACCACTGATAGCGATGGAGACTGAATATGTATGGTCATAACCTAGAATGATCATGCCACTGGACATACTATTGGGGGATACCAACTGTGACTAATTGATGTGTAGTTAAATCAAATTTGTCACATGCTCCGAATACAACAGGTATAGATAGACCTTACCGTGAAATTCTTACTAACAAGCCCTTAACCAACAACGCAGTTAAAAAAAAAAAAAGAAAGTTCTGAAAATATTGTTTAAATAAACTAAAGTAAATAAATAAAAGAGTAACAATAACGAGGCTATATACAGGGGAGTACCCGTACCGAGTCAATGTGCGGGGGTACAGGTTAGTCAAGCTAATCGAGGTAATATGTACATGTAGATGGGGTAAAGTGACTATGCATCGATAATAGAATAGAATTGGCGCTCCGGTTCGCTTGCCACCATCTATGACTATGGTGGCTGGGGTTTTTGCCAATTTTTTAGGGCCTTCCTCTGACACCTCCTGGTATAGAGGTCCTGGATGGCAGGAAGCTTGGTCCCAGTGACGTACTGGGCCGAATGCACTACCCTCTGTAGAGCAGTTATCATACCAGGCGGTGATGCAACCAGTCAGGATGCTATCGATGGTGCAGCTGTAGAACCTTTTGAGGATCTGAGGACCCATGCCATGCGTTGAGGGAGAGGTTGTTGTCCTGGTACCACACTGCCAGGTCTCTGACCTCCTCCCTAAAGGCTGTCTCATCGTTGTGTTGTCAGCAAACTTAATGATGGTGTTGGAGTCGTGCTTGGCGACGCAGTCATGGGTGAACAGGGAGTACAGGAGGCGACTAAGCGCGCACCCCTGAGGGGCCCCCGTGTTGAGAATCAGCGTGGCAGATATGTTGTTGCCTACCCTTACCACCTGGGGGTGGCCCTTCAGGAAGTCCAGTATCCAGTTGCAGAAGGAGGTGTTTAGTCCCAGGGTCCTTAGCTTATTGATGAGCTTTGAGGGCACTATGGTGTTGAACACTGAGCTGTAGTCAATGAACAGCATTCTCACATAGGTATTCATTTTGTCCAGGTGGGAAAGGGCAGTGTGGAGTGCAATAGAGATTGTGTCATCTATCGATCTGTTGGTGCGGTATGCGAATTGGAGTGGGTGTCACGACTTCCGCCGAAGTCGGTTCCTCTCCCTGTTTGGGCGGCATTCGGCGGTCGACGTCACCGGTCTACTAGCCATTGCCGATCCACTTTTCATTTTCCATTTGTTTTGTCTGGTTTTCACACACACCTGGTTTTAATTTTTACTCATTACTGTTGTGTATTTAACCCTCTGGTTCCCCCATGTCTGTGTGGGGAATTGTTTGCTGTATGTCGGTTACGCCGGGTTGTATGTTTCCACCCGTGTCTTTTTGTATAACCGTATTTGTGCGGTTTATTGTACTGTTTGCTACCTTGCGTGTTTTGGGCATTTGTTTTTTTTGAACGTGGTTGATTTTAGTATTTTGCCTAGTAAAGTGCTTAGTCCACTCATCTCTGCTCTCCTGCGCTTGACTTCCTCACACCAGCTACACCCAAAGGTTTATGGAATGATTGTGTTGATGTGAGCCAAGACCAGCCTTTCAAATTACTTCATGGCTACAGACGTGAGTGCTACGGGTCGGTAGTCATTTAGGCAGGTTACCTTGGTGTTCTTGAGCACAAGGACTATGGTGGTCTGTTTGAAACATGTAGGTATTACACACTAGGTCAGGGAGTTTGAAAATGTCAGTGAAGACACTTGCCATTTGATCAGCAGATGCTCTGAGTACACATCCTGGTAATCCGTCTGGCCCTGCAGCCTTGTGAATGTTGACCTGCTTAAAGGTCTTACTCACATTGGCTATGGAGAGCGTGATCAAACAGTTGTCCGGAATAGCTGGCACTCTCATGCATGCTTCAGTGTTGCTTGCCTCAAAGCGCGCAAAAGTAATTTAGAGTAATAAAAATGTAGATAAACTCTCTTGGTAAATAGTGTGGTCTACAGTTTATCATGAGATACTCTACCTCAGGCGAGCAGAACATCAAGACTTCCTTAATATTAGATTTTGCTCACCCCTTGTTACCGGAGGCAGCTGCTCTGTCTTGCCGTGACTCAGTGAAACATAAGATATTACAGTTTATTGTCCTGTTTATAGGATAGTCTTGTTTTTTTTCTCCAATGATTGCACGTTGGCCAATAGGACGGATGGTATCGGCGTCTCTTCTTCATGCGAATGACAGGGATTTGGGCCTTCAAGTGCGACTCGTTAAAGCAAAAATCTTCGTCCAGTTCGAGGTGAGCCATCCTTTCCTATTCAACACAATCCAGACCATTGCAGATAGAAATGAACAAACCCCATTTTCGAGAGCATCCATAGACATTCTACCTAGATGTTACGCCTCAACAGAACACAATACACCCCAGGTCTGCTACTTTTACAGCAGACAGTCTGCAGAGGCAAACGGAGCTGATTAAAACAAAAATGACAGTTCAAAGAGTAGGCAATGACAGAAGTTGAAATGGGAAACGGACTGAAAGTGCTTTAAGTGACAAGGGAAAAGAGTGTGTTCAGAGAGGGTCTCTGACAGGAACAAGAGAGGGGTAAACATACGCCGAGGAGAAAAGAAAAGGAACAAATGTATGAATTTATAGAGTGTGGCAGCACCAGAGAAGTCGCTTTATTTATCCTTACAGGGGGCTGTGCCCAGGGACACATCAGTTACTGTGGATGAAGTCATGAAATCCACAGCACTGGCTCTTAAAATGGAGCTAAAACTTAAAAGGCCATTGGAATGTCAATGAGAAGAGGGAACAATAGCGGAATCATATTGAAATTATTTCAACAGTCATCTTTCATTCTTAGTAATCTTTCTTTCTACATTCTTTTCTTCCATCTATCCATACTTCCACTTCTATCTCTTTCCTGTTTCCACACACTATTCCTCTCCTCTCTATGTGCTGATTCAAGCATATATTTACAGATAATGATTAGTTACTCCTTATACAGCTGGAGAGGAAATCAATACATTACAATCAATATACTAGAGTAGCAACAACAGCCTGTATGAAATCCAAAGGGAAATCCAGGGGCTTTTTCCTTTGAGCTTGTCTGAAGTCTGTCTGCTCCAATTTTGAGCAGGGGATATCAAAGCAACTTTGGGCATTAAGAAATGAGGCATGCTGGTTTACGTAGTCACCGCCATTAAACCATGTTTTACGAGATGGTCTCACGTATTTTAGTTGGTCAGATTAAATCACATGAATCAAAGACTCAACAGCAACACTTTCCAATGCATAGGCTTGTCAAAATATGGCTAGCTTCCTGGACCCGAATGAAGTCTACTGCTTGACGAAAAAACAAGCTCAATGGAGAATCTTCATTGAGAGTGCGTATTAGTCCAGGTTCCGGGAAATGGGTCCTTAGAGTCGACAAGCATTTAGGGCTGGCTAACAACATGAGGGAGAGGGAACGGTTGACAGAAGAACAAAAATGTGCTAAATGTGATACAAGTCTCTGTGACCCATTGGGTCATCCTGTGTGTGCTGTTTCGTTTGTAGAGCTAGCAAATTCATCCAAAATGCATGACTGCAACTTCCTCTAGCCCTTACGACATCCCAAAACACATTTCCTACAGCATCTATTCTTATATTCTCCCTTAAATGAAATAACACTACTTATAGTAAGCATAAAAAAAAGTCTAAAATACAATATGTATAGTTAGCATGATTCTAATTAGTGACCTCAAATATTATACAATACACACAAAGAGCTTGTCCAATAAGAACGTGTCCAATGGCTACATTTAGAAAGGGTTGCAGGTGCACGGGGGAGTGTGTGACAGCCAACACGCCCACCTGCCACATACACACTGCTTGGCTGCACGCCCACCTGTAGTCTTTGTCACTTCTGCTCTCTGCCTAGCTCTCTCCCCCCTCTCTCCCTCTCCTTCCTAGTCTGTTCAGCCCTCGTTGCGTATATCTCTCATTTGCATCCATCTTGAGCATTCTTCTTCCGTATTGTGGTCTGTCAGTCAGAGGCTCTGCTCTTCATCCAAGACATCATCATCAATACACAATATTATTACATTCACAATCGGGTCCTTCAACAGCTAATGGACAAAACATACTTTATGTAATCTGCATTTTCAGCCAATGACAAACAGTAAACTGTCAAACCCAGGTGATGTAGCGATCAGAGTGAAATGTGTAGCAGCTGCCTGCACCTCCCAGACAGACTATAATACACCCACTGAAACCTAGCGGACATGATGCAGTCACTGGATGACCTTTCACCCTACGCACCTGACAATGAGGACAGCACTGGATCTCTCCATGAGGACAATGAGGACAGCACACACACACACACAAACTCTCTCACTTGGTGTATCATACTTGTGGATCAAAGACATTTACAAAGGATGTTGACAGCACAATTTAAAAACCTTATAAAAGCCCCCTCTCTCCATCCCTGTTCCAAAGCTAATGGCAGTTGTATGTTTCAATATGACTCCATACATGACTCTGTGAGGCTACATCTTACCGTGACTGTCTTGATACGGCCACTGCCTTTGGTACAGGTCCAGCCAGAGCGGTTGAAGAGGAGGCCACACACCTCCCCCTCCAAGCAGGGCGCCATCTCGCACCATTGTCTGCCCCTCACGATACGCGCTGAGGGGACAAAGAGAAGAGAGAGAGAAGGGGGAGAGCGAGAGAGAGAAAGAGAGTTAGAACCTAGGTTAAATTAGCTACTGTCATCAACCTTTTTGAACACAAATGGCTTGATGGGTAGTGACACTGTCAAACGTGCTATACAGATATAGAGTTCACTGTATATTAGCTCACTATGCTAATCGGTAGATGCTAGTGCTTTGTCACTGATGTTTCAACAACCAATGACAAGCCATACCAAAATGGCCGCTGAAAACATCCCCACAGCATGATGCTGCCACCACCATGCTTCCCCGTAGGGATGGTGCCAGGTTTCCTCCAGATATGATGCTTGGTATTCAGGCCAAAGAGTTCAATCTTGGTTTCATCAGACCAGAGAATCTTGTTTCTCATGGTCTGAGAGTCTTTAGGTGCCTTTTGGCAAACTCCAAGTGGGCTGTCACGTGCCTTCACCGAGGAGTGGCTTCCGTCTGGCCATTATACCATAATGGCCTGATTGGTGGAAGGCTGCAGAAATGGTTGTCCTTCTGGAAGGGTCTCTCATCTCCACAGAGGACCTCTGGAGCTCTGTCAGAGTGACCATAGGGTTCTTGGTCACCTCCCTGACCAAGGCCCTTCTCCCCGGATTGCTCAGTTTGGCCGGGCGGCCAGCTCTAGGATGAGTCTCGATGGTTCCAAACTTCTTCCATTTAAGAATAACGGAGGTCACTGTTTCTTGGGGACCTTCAATGCTGCAGACATTTTTTGGTACCCTTCCCCAGATCTGTGCCTCGACATTATCCTGTCTCTGAGCTCTACGGACAATTCCTTTCAAACTCATGGCTTGGTTTTTGCTCTGACATGCAGTGTCAACTGTGGGACCTTATATAGACAGTTGTGTGTCTTTCCAAATCATGTCCAATCAATTATATTATATTTACCACAGGTGGACTCCAATCAAGTTCTAGAAACATCTCAAGGATGATCAATGGAAACAGGATCACCTGAGCTCAATTTCGAGTCTCATTAAAATTGAAATACCAATTAGGATCTTGCTCAAAATTAACCAAATGGGACAAACAATAAATTGATGTTTGTCCCAACAAAATCAAAATAATGCATGTAGAGCAGAATTGGTCCAATTCTCACTTCCCTATTCAAATAAAAAAATTGCCATACAATTTGACATCCATCTAAAAACAAGTGACCCCAAAACATTTCATCACACAGCCCTACAATGTCAAGAGATGAAACAAGAGAAGAGGCTGATTGGAAAGACACCACAAAAAATCTAAATAAACTTCAATGCTATTTGGCTCTGAACAGACAGTACACAGTGACCACTGTGACTGATAGAAAACTGAGGAAAACACTGACTATGTACAGATTCAGTGAGCAAAGCCCATAGAGACCGGTCGTCACAAGCAAACCTGGCTTGGCCACTTTATGCTCACTCTGCTCCCGGGGAGAGGTAGAGACAGAGCTGCATTTCCTTTTACACTGTGACAGATACTCATATGTAAAATAATATTTATTTCCCAAAATTATCATTCATTGCAAAGAATTTGTATCTATAAAAGCCTACTACAATTCATTATATTTATTATTATTATCAGTACTATTGCTGTTGTAGTTGCTCTTAACGTTAATAACAAAGCCACTACTGCTAGGTCGTTGTTATATTTGTAATTAGACAATTAAGTAATTTAACTTGCCATGTCAATTAAGTTTATTGAATTGAGAGAGAGAAAGATTTATTTTAGCTTTTATACTTTAACTATTTGCACATAATATGACATTTTGTGAGCGTAATATTTACTGTTCTTTTTTATTGTTTATTTCACTTTTGGTTATTATCTACTTCACTTGCTTTGGAAATGTTAACATATGCCAATAAAGCCCTTAAATTGAATTGATTTGAATTGAGAGAGCAAGAGGGAGCGAGCGAGCGGAGCGAGAGAGAGAGAGAGAGAGAGAGAGAGAGAGAGAGAGAGAGAGAGAGAGAGAGAGAGAGAGAGAGAGGGAGCGGGCGAGAGAAATAGGTTCTTCACAATCAGTGGCTCTTGATTAGATTCTTTGAAAGTCATCTGTCTAGACACTAGATGGTGTCACCATAATGACGGCCACTCTCTTGTGTTCTCTATATAATCTGTCCGGACGACATTGAATTAGCATTAGGCTTTGTTGACGCTGATCAACACAGATTGTTCCTCACAGTGTGTTTGTGTGTGTGTGTGTGTGTTCAAGCTCTCTCAAAGGTTATCGGTCCTCTCAGGACCTGGCATGAGCTGTCGTCCCTTTCTGGTCCCTCAGGGTTTACGGTGGTGGGGGGTTGAGAGACAGAGGGGCTGCTGTGGCAAATGTCCACAATGAGAGTAAAGGAGTTTGTGTCCCCCCTGATTGTGACATTGTGACGCTAAAGGATAACCCCTTGTTGATGTTTTCAGTAATTGCTTGTATCATGTTGTTCCTTCGAGACGGATATCGCTGCCCTGTATAGGTCTGTCATTCCATGGGACTATGTATGCGCGCACACACACACACAAACACACACACACACACACACACACAAACACACACACACACACACACACACAAACACACAAACACACACACACACACACAAACACACACTGCAAAAAAGGATCACTGGCTGCCTGAACTGTTTCCAATATCATATTATGAATGGGAACGGGGCAAAAAAGCTTTAAAGGAGAAAAACATTTAAAATTCCTTTTCAATTCCTCCGTGATTCCTTCAACAGCTGCAAAAGTCTAGCTATCCTGCCCCTGACACTGCAATTTCCCTCTGCGAATTGGATCGTCAGCGCCATCAGTCGTAACAAAGCATAGATTGATCAGTCATTCGTAAACATAGTTGTGAGTATATCATGTAACAGCTAAACCCAATTGCTGAGGGGCTAAAGAAATAAAGCTGAGTTTGCAAAGCTGGCCGATTTGTGTGCAGAGAGACCAACAGAGCACTATAGCACAGCCTGGTTGAAAGAGACAAACAGCTGGGTTGTGTCCTATAAGGGAGGTGATGTTTTGAAACACAGTGAAATGGGTAGGTGCTACCTGAACTCGTCTAATAGGAAACATTCATTTTCTTGTTCAGTTGCAAAACGTTTCAGAACGCTGTGCCCTACAGAACACGGCCCAAAGGGCACTACAGAGTGGAGAGCTGTGACTGACACCTGGGTGGCCTTCCTGTCATTCTCTCTGTTTTCACAGCCCCCCCACCTCCCAGACAGGCTGGATGCTGGCCCAGGGTTATCAGCTTCTGAAGGTCCTATGGGCCAGCTCTCTCTTGCAACTGTTCCTGCCTAAGAGCTCATGTGGCCATCTGTCCCCTAGCAGACCCTGCCAGCCAGGACCACACACGTAGAGAGAGAGAGAGAGAGAGAGAGAGAGAGAGAGAGAGACCGGTCTGGACTGTATAGGAGAAATAGAGAGAGAGAGTGTCGTAGAAATATATAGAAAGAGAAACTGACAAATTAGTCTGCAGACCTTACCCCGATATGCCAACGTTCCATCATCTCCAAATCGTCTACATTTCCAACACTATACCAACCACATCCCGAAAAAACATTTACAGGCAAAGTTCCCCAACCCCGCTCCGACACAAATCAACTAGTCTTCACTACATCGCTGTGCTGTAATTCCATTAAGAGATGTGACAGCAGAAAGCGTTCCTGTTCTCCATAGCAGCAGCCAGTGCGCAACAGGTCTGTATTTAATGGACTGGCTATTAACATCAGCGAGAGCTGCGATGGGCAGCCAGTAATAATCAATTTCCTGCTGCTGTAATCATAGTTCTCTTTTAGTTAACCAGCGTTGCTGGAGCGTTATGTGGAGCTGTCTGAAGAGACAGTATTACAAAGACAGTGTGGTACCAGATAGGCACACGTTATGCTAGATATGGCCTGTTGTTTAAGTACTGTTGAGCAGTGCAGGCTGGGGACGGGGTTCACCTCCATGTTACATGAAGACCGCTAGGGTTGCAAAATGTCCACATTTCCAGAAATACCAACTGGAAGATTCCTACAATTAGCAGGGAATAAGCAGGAATCCCTAGACTCCCCCAACCAGGATTATTGGAAAATCTGGGGATGTTACCTGAATTTTGCCACCCTAGATACAGATTAATTTAACTACGGTTGTTCACACTCACCGTCGACGCAGGCAGGCCTGGCTCGCGTGGTGCCAGCGATCTGGCCTCTCCTGCAGGCACAGCGGGCAGTCTGACGGTCGATGGTGCGCCTGGGCACGCTGCTGTCTCTGTTGAGCATCACGATCTCACACGTGCCCACCGCCAACTGGCCTGCAGAGACAACAAGGGGAGAGGCTATTACATTATGTGCGTCTCAAATGACACCCGATTGTGTAGTGCACTACTTTTGACCAGAGTCTGCACTATATAGGGAATAAGGGGCCATTTCAGACGTGGTCTACGTTACATTATAATCATTCAGACCTGGATTCAGATAGTATTTGCTTTCATTTCAATACTTCAGCTGCACTTGATTGAGCATTCCTGGCGCATTGGAATCAATGGAATAGTCCCCTGCCCATCTGGAATTCCAGGCCGGCTCAATCAACTTTAGATCATAGATGGTTCTTTACATCTTTCCCAGAAAATAAACACTAATATGAACAAGGTTGCTCCATGAAGGTGAACTTTTAGCTCTACTTCCTGGCTTGAGGCACTATGTTTCACCTCATCCCCACAATGCAATTCCAAAAGGAACAACACTATTGGTATCTGGTCAATAACCTCACACACAGCGGAGTCAGACAGACTCTCCTGTGCAGCCTTCCCTGCTGAACGTCAGATACAACGATTAGCGAACAATGCAAATGTAGCAGAAGAGTTTAAACATCAAGCTGCCTTGTTAAAGTCAATTATGGTACATACTAGGAAAGGTCCCTGCATGGCCTTCTACAATTATAGTCCGGTTTGAACTGCTGCTGTTTAGGTTTGGGAGGAACATCCACAAAGCCCAGAGAGTAAGTTATCTCTAGCAGTGTATTCTGCTTCTACCTGGTAGTACTATAGTTATTATCAGTCTGGTGATGAAGACTGATGAAGACCCAGGTGGTCCCCTTAAGGTCCAATCTCTCAATCCATTCACTCCCATGGCCACTTAAATCAGTAGCCTTCCACTTCCATCCCTCATAACGCGCTCCACACTTATCTCTACCAGTCAACCACTGAATTTAGATAGGAGCATTACAACACAATCAGATTCAAGTGAGGATTCGCACAGGCTATGTGTAATTTAATTTCACACACTGACACACAGGCATGCATTCACAAAAATACACACACACAGGCTCACCCCCCCACCCCCACCCCCACTCTGGGGAGGTAATGGCTGTGCCATCAGATATTAGTGCTGGGCGATTAACCAACATTTAGGTTATTTTTAGGTTTTTAAACAACTAATTGACTAACGTCAGTTCAATTATTTTAATTCCATGTCGTTTTTTTTTCTTTCTTCTGTGAGCTGGATGCGCAGTTTTTGTAGAGATAAATCATGGCCAATAGTCTACATAGCTTATCTCAGAAAACGTGGTAATTAACTACAATGACCAATAATCCATTGTGCGCGCGCCTACTTGTCCAGTCTGTGTGGAGCAGACATTGGAGACAGAGAGAAGAGAGAACATGCAATCAAGAGGGATAGAGAGCAGTTGCTTTGCGAGGTTACCTGAAAATACAGGATCTAAGTGATTGATAGTTGGCATTCTGCAGTCATAAAAGTATACATTATTTACTTTGAAGAACTACAAAAATTTTGATTTTGTCAGACAGCATAGGCAGCAGCTCTATAGAGTTGAGATGATGACTTGGAATGAAATAATAAAGTCATCAAATAAAACAAATATTTTATTAAAGTTAAGTAATAAAATTATCAAACTGACCTCAAAAAGCACTAATCACTCTGTACTAATATGCTGCACATACATAGTGCTCTGGTCCCCATGTTTCAACAGCTACCAGATAAATGGGACCATGTGCAATAAGCCTAGAGGATAGGGAGGGAGAGGAGGGAGAGAGAGAGAGAAGGAGAGAGATGGAGAGAGGGAGACAGTACAGAGCATTACAGGCTTCTTAATGTGCCCTAAGCTACTGCAGCCCATTCCATCACGCCGAGCAGGAGTTCATTCAAATGACAGGGGGTTTCTGTCACTTGGTGATGTGAAGGCGCATGGCCTCGTCTCTATTTCAGATGATGAAATGCACATACTGTGGGGGCACAGAGTGAGGTATGGTGGGTGGGGGGTGGTCGCCCACGCTCTGGTTTCCATCACACATGACACCTACATATGTAGGATCTTAATTTGATTACACTTTTGTTGATCTTTTTTTAAAGGCTTCTATAGTTTTTAATTCCCACTTTAAAATGTCAGACTAGATTTTCCCTAACAAAAAAAATTATCAAGCCCTACAAGAAATTATAATTCACATAATTTACATCTCATGTTGCTGCAGGATTATTTTCCTACAGTAGAAAACCGGCTCAATTTAAGATCCAACATCTGTACAGGCGCTGGCACAAATGACCTTCACTGACTCTCTCTCTCTCACACACACATACAGGGATGCATGGATAAATACACACACACACACAGACACAAAAGTATGCACACACAAACCGCAAAGCAAATGTATAGTGAGCAGTGTTATTTTGACTCTGCACTGCTTGTGTGTTTGTGTATGATATACTGCATATACAGTGGGGTCCGAAATTATTGACACCCTTGATAAAGATAAGCAATTATGACAGTATAAAATAAATCATTTAAATACTGAGCTCCAAAAAAATTGAAAATTATGTTATTTTATACTAATACAGTTGCTCAGAGAAAGAGATTTTGTTTAAGTAATCATTGTTTTCTCTCAAAAAGGTAGAGGTCAAAATTATTGACACCCCTAAAGATTCTTATAAATAAAGTAGTCAAAAGTTGAGTATTTGTTCCCATGTTCCTAGCATGCAATAACTACATCATGCCTGTGACTCTACAAACTTATTGGATGTATTTGCAGTTAGTTTTGGTTGTGTTTCTGGTTATTTTGTGCCCAATATAAATTTATGTAAATAACGTATTGTGTCATTTTGGAGTCCCTTTTATAGTAAATAAAAATAGATATGTTTCTAAACATTTCTACATTAATGTTGATGCTACCATGATTGTGGATAATTTGGAATGAATCATGAATAACGATGAGTGAGAAAGTTACAGAGGGTCAAAGACCATACCCCCAAGACATGCTAACCACTGACCATTACAATAACGGGAGGTTAGCATACCCCCAAGACATGCTAACCTCTGACCATTACAATAACGGGAGGTTAGCATACCCCCAAGACATGCTAACCACTGACCATTACAATAACGGGAGGTTAGCATACCCCCAAGACATCCTAACCTCTGACCATTACAATAACGGGAGGTTAGCATACCCCCAAGACATCCTAACCTCTGACCATTACAATAACGGGAGGTTAGCATACCCCCAAGACATCCTAACCTCTGACCATTACAATAACGGGAGGTTAGCATGTCTTGGGGGTATCATTGACCCTTCTGTAATTTTCGCACTCATCATTATTCATGACTCATTCAGGATTATCCATAATCAATTATGACCCCAACCTTTTTCAGAAAAAAAAGATAACTTGTTTAACAAAATCTCTTTCTTTTGAGCAACTGTATTAGTATAAAATAATTTCCCCAAAATGTTTTTGCATATAATATAGCTCAGTATTTGAATAACAATGCACATGCCCCGCCCACCTGAGGATTTGTCTTTTTCAGATATCTATTTACTGTGTTTGAGGGGTGCAAAATTCACTTGTCACTTAAATCTCGCTCGATTGATTGCTTTCATTTTACTCCTACTTATTTGGATGGGTGTTCATTTTTTGTGGAATTGCAAAAAGTATATTTGCTACAGTTGAAATGTTTACAAATCGATGCGCTGAAATGAAAGCAATTTCTGAAAATGTACACTCGGATTATAGTGATCATGTCTGATCTTGCAAACAATGTAAAGTATGTATAGACGTGTAATCTAGAGCCAAGCGTGTTGATTTTTAATCCGACGGTATCCTGCTTTTGACACACTTGTTGAATTATGCAAGAGAACATGACAATAACAGTAATTATTGAGGCAGTCTAGACAGCGTAGGTGCGTTCAGGTAGGCCTAGACAGAGGAAGTTTTTGTGGTTGTAGCCCTGTTCCACCTCTTTATGTTATATACACCCAGTGTATTTATGAAAATTAGGAACATATCATTTTCTTTATTTTAACACAAAATATAAAATAAATACCTGATACCATTAGAAAATATATGAGTGCATTCTAAGAAAAAAACATAGAAATTTGACAATACATTTAATAACTGAATTCCCTACAGTAGATTAACACATATTTTAAAGGACACCAGCCGGTGTGTGTGTGACCGCGTGCATGTGACCGTGTGTCTGTCTGTGACTGTACTGTTCCTGTTATAAGCAAGTAGGCCAGAGGAGCGCTGGAGCACTACAACATATTAATGCAGATGTTTTAGTCATGATGACTCGGCTGGCTGCAGTTCAAGCTACCACTATGTAACTTCATTTGCATGTGTGCCAATATCTTGGTCTCATACCTTGTACGTTGAGATCACGTGATTCAGCAATCGAAACCACACACCCACAACCAGCCCTACTGTATACATGCCCCACTTCAAAGAGGACCGTGAAGCTGATTTCAAATCAAATCTAATTGTATTGGTCACATACACATGGTTAGCAGATGTTAATGCAAGTGTAGCGAAATTAATTTGGAAATTCTTTCCAAATGACTTTGGGATGATTTGTGAATAAAAATATGAGTAAGATCATAGTACCTATAATACTCAAGAGTATGTGGGGGCCAATCATTCTCTTTTGTTTTTGGTCATCAATGCTTTTAACTTTTCTTAGGGAAGGAGGCATTTTTTTGTTTTTTTGTAATTTGGGTAAACTATACCTTCAAAATGCAGGAGGGTGGTCCTTTCATAGAATAGTTTATTAAAAAGACTGGGGCTGATGGAAGGAAACAGACTAGGACAATAACTTTTCACCCACATTCTCCCTGACATCAATTTTAACCTCCAATGCATTCCACAGACAAAATAACTCAACGCTCAACCCAGAGGAAGGCAAACAGCTGACGCTATTCAGGGAGCTGTGAAATATGGGCCTTGGAGTGCAGCAACATTGATTTTGCAGTAAAAACCTTTTCATCTTTCCATAAACATCCCCATAGTTTTATGACTTCATTACCTATCAAAACAGGAGTAGTGGTTTACTCACAATTTATGGAGCAAAACCGTCCCCCCTGTAACTTGAACCACTGAACAGAACTTCTGGAGGAGACTGAAATCTTCCTATCAATTTCACAAAGCCTTCTCCATTGAGCTTCAAATGGACAAATACAATGGACTTAGTAGGCTAAAGCACAACATGCTGTTGTAACCCCACAGATAAAGTCAGAGGCGGTTCTAGCTTGTATGGCTCTCTGGGCGAACCCCCCCTTCAGCCCCCCGCCAACAAACAAAAAAACCAAGTTTTTATTCAGACATTTGGAACAACAAAAATAAATAATCATAACATTTAAAACGATATAAATATAAAAATATATGAAAATAAGACTCATAAATATAAAAAAGAAGTAACAAAGACAAATAGAAACACATTTGTGGTGATTTGGCACTTGAGCATCAATACATTAACCATCCCCCAAAACTCAACCAAGCGTCAAGACTAAACCAATTCACCTTGGTGATGTGCAGACTGGTTTTATATTATTCTTAATGATTTCACACAAACCAGAAAAAAATGCAACAATATGTCTGTGAAACTACAGTGGGGCAAAAAAGTATTTAGTCAGCCACCAATTGTGCAAGTTCTCTCACTTAAAAAGATGAGAGAGGCCTGTAATTTTCATCATAGGTACACTTCAGCTATGACAGACAAAATGAGGGAAAAAAATCCAGAAAATCACATTGTAGGATTTTTAATGAATTTATTTGCAAATTATGGTGGAAAATAAGTATTTGGTCACATACAAACAAGCAAGATTTCTGGCTCTCACAGACCTGTAACTTCTTCTTTAAGAGGCTCCTCTGTCCTCCACTCGTTACCTGTATTAATGGCACCTGTTTGAACTTGTTATCAGTATAAATGACACCTGTCCACAACCTCAAACAGTCACACTCCAAACTCCACTATGGCCAAGACCAAAAAACTGTCAAAGGACACCAGAAACAAAATTGTAGACCTGCACCAGGTTGGGAAGACTGAATCTGCAATAGGTAAGCAGCTTGGTTTGAAGAAATCAACTGTGGGAGCAATTATTAGGAAATGGAAGACATACAAGACCACTGATAATCTTCCTCGATCTGGGGCTCCACGCAAGATCTCACCCCGTGGGGTCAAAATGATCACAAGAACGGTGAGCAAAAATCCCAGAACCACACGGGGACCTAGTGAATGACCTGCAGAGAGCTGGGACCAAAGTAACAAAGCCTACCATCAGTAACACACTACGCCGCCAGGGACTCAAATCCTGCAGTGCCAGACGTGTCCCCCTGCTTAAGCCAGTACATGTTCAGGCCCGTCTGAAGTTTGCTAGAGAGCATTTGGATGATCCAGATGAGGATTGGGAGAATGTCATATGGTCAGATGAAACCAAAATATAACTTTTTGGTAAAAACTCAACTCGTCGTGTTTGGAGGACAAAGAATGCTGAGTTGCATCCAAAGAACACCATACCTACTGTGAAGCATGGGGGTGGAAACATCATGCTTTTGGGCTGTTTTTTCTGCAAAGGGACCAGGACGACTGATCCGTGTAAAGGAAAGAATGAATGGGGCCATGTATCGTGAGATTTTGAGTGAAAACCTCCTTCCATCAGCAAGGGCATTGAAGATGAAAGCATTGGCTGGGTCTTTCAGCATGACAATGATCCCAAACACACCGCCTGGGCAACGAAGGAGTGGCTTCGTAAGAAGCATTTCAAGGTCCTGGATTGGCCTAGCCAGTCTCCAGATCTCAACCCCATAGAAAATCTTTGGAGGGAGTTGAAAGTCCGTGTTGCCCAGCGACAGCCCCAAAACATCACTGCTCTAGAGGAGATCTGCATGGAGGAATGGGCCAAAATACCAGCAACAGTGTGTGAAAACCTTGTGAAGACTTACAGAAAACGTTTGACCTCTGTCATTGCCAACAAAGGGTATATAGTATTGAGATAAACTTTTGTTATTGACCAAATACTTATTTTCCACCATAATTTGCAAATAAATTCATAGAAAATCCTACAAAGTGAGTTTCTGGATTTCATTTTCTCATTTCGTCTGTCATAGTTGAACTGTACCTATGATGAAAATTACAGGCCTCTCTCATCTTTTTAAGTTGGAGAACTTGCACAATTGGTGGCTGACTAAATACTTTTTTGCCCCACTGTATATATTCACAGTATTATGAATGAATTGTGGTTTATTTGGTAGCATTTCGTAGTGTGACTGATTTTACTAATTGCATTAGTACTGTACAAAGTTAGATGTGTGCTATTTGATAGATTCCCCAGCTCCCCCTACCTCGGGCATCTAGTGGGGAGACCTGGGGTCAACCTACCCCAACCCCCCTCCCCATATCATACTTCTGAGTGGGAGACCTTCCCAGGCAGTAGCCTGCCTAGCTCACAAACTAGAATCAGGGCTCCCACTCCGACATTATATCATTGACGTGACGTGCAAATGAGCGATAGAAAACCGATCGTGCAAATGTCACCATTCCAATTTTTTTTGTGCGGGTGCCCCGTGCCGCCCCCAGCAAGATGTTGCCCTGGGCGGCTGCCCATGTCACCTATACCTAAATCCGCCACTGGCTAAAGTGACAAACTTACCTTTCCATCATCACCACATTTGATGCAGATACAGTCCAAGAAACACACACCTCCACCTCAAAAATCTCAGAGAACATCTCTCTCGCTCTTCTGACCCATATACACAACAAAGGTGATGAGGTTGACAAAGCAAAGAGGGAGGGGAGCTGCTGGTCCACTGAACAACTGGTGGAATTGGCTCTGGTGAGAGAAATCCAGACATTTCCAAATTTAGCGTTGAATAAACTGGCGAGCATGGAGAGGAGCTTGACAGGCCATCCATCTGTGTAGGGCCGGGGCCCAATGGCATGAGAAGGCCAGGCTACTGTACTTTGATTTCCTGTCGCTGTGACAGATGGTGCCACTATGGAGGGGAGGCGATGCAGCCAGTCATGGCAGGATTCACGACCGCCCCGGCCCCCAAGACCTCTCTTTGTTAGGCTACCAGGGGCCTCCCATGGAGGTGGAGATCGGACCTAGGAGCACTGAGTGAGTATCTGTGTATGGTCAAGTGTGATTGAGATATGTGCACAGTTGTACAATAGGGAAGCAGAGGTATACATGTATCTGACTTGAGTGATGGGAAACTTGAGAAGACTTCAAATGCTGGAGGAACGCCCAAATCAAATCGACCCCTATACTTACCCCCATGAAGGTGTGGAGATTTGAGAGGACTGGACAGGTGTAAGCGATATGGATATCATTTCCATCTAGTCAATCAGAGGGTAAGGTGAAGCTACAACCATATTATACCATATCTTACCCACTCAAATCTCCACAAGTCCATAGCGGGTAGGGACAAGTGGTTGGTTTGGGATCGACAAAAAGAGAAGTCTTAACAATGTATCCAGATAATCAACATGGCTGCCAAAGGACATCCTGATCTTTGTGACTGTGAATCGTTATTGGTTGGTGGAGAATAACAACCTAGAAATGAACTACTGTACATAGAGAGAAGGTCAAAGTGCAGGTTTGATCAGTATCATGAGGGCAGGCCATAGTATTCCATAGTCCAGGGGTTTATACTGTAGAGTCTAGTGTATAAATGATCTGTGAAGAATCGATGTAGTTCATATGAAGATGTTATGTAGGCCTATGCCATGCAAAGCTTTTAGACATACCCTGAGGGCTTTTTCTGTAGCTTAAATTATTTACTGAATGGGAGTGGGTTGTGAAAAATGAAACTACATTGATTACTTTGTTTCTACACCTCCATAACAAGGAGGTTATTCATGAATAATGTTACAATAATTATTATTGTAATAGACTCAAAGACAGCATCCTTTTGTCAATAATTTTGATATCCTTGGTATGAGAGAGGAGGAGCTGAGGAAAACAGAGACTTTTGCCTTGTGAACCAGAGAGAAGAAAGTGAACATGGTAGTAATAAATGAATAACCAAGTTCTAGGCTTTGGTGTCCTTCTCTGTTAGACAAGACTATGGAGTTCCAAATTGGTTTAGTTCAGGGCAGTAGCCTATGTAGCAGAGGGAGATGTGTTTTTGCTTTCCATTCTGTGGATGAGTGAATGTGTAATTGCACCACTAGTACATACATAATTCAACAGGGTAGACTACTACTGTCATGGCATGGCAAGGAATTAATATAAACCAGTATGAAATCATAAGGCACACGATGAAGAATAAGACTAGGGCTAATGGTAAAATAAATAGACTTCATCATAGGCAGGGATCCTCCACAGAATACATGACAGTAGCATTGCTTCCAGCATTCATCTTTTGAGTAGCCTAACAACAAATACTCCCCTAACACACTCGACAACTGGTGGCTGCAGGCAGGCCCAGGGGTGGTTTTATTTGGCCTCCAAATTTTTGAAAATTATTATTGTTAAATCATTTTTTTCATTGTTCGACATAAAAGACTGCAAAAACACCAGGAAATCAGCTCCAAGTGGTTTACATTTCGGAAATCTGTTTCCAAGTACAGTATTCCCACGCATAATAGAGAGACGTGTGATTTTATATTCAAATGTAAGCAAGGTTTGAAATGATTTTGTTTCAGTCAAATATTATATCAGTTGGGGCGGTAAATTTGCAGTTTACAAATTATTTGTAATTATGTTCAGTCCCAGACCATCTGCTCAAGAACAAATCGTCCCGAGGCTGAATCTAGTGGATGATCCCTGGTCTAGAATACCAACCCAGGAGAGGGTCATTTTTATGTAAAAAGCAATAAAACAAAGCAAAACAACATTATTTTGTAACAATAATTATACACTGAGATCAAGCAGTATCAAGACAATGAATGATCCATGTGTAGCTGTCCTGTCTCCTTGCATTAGAAATTCCAGTAAGTAGAGTAGCCTAAACGTGGCGTGCATTTCATCGCATCATGTAGATGCACTTACCCTCTCTCAGGAGATGGGAGTAGATGACCCACAGGAGCAACAGACAGCAGAGTGACGCTCCTCCACTTGCCGAGAGGTTCTTCATTCCCTTTCCCGACTGCATCCTTTCTCCCGCGTCTCGTCGTATCCCTTGTTTTTCCCACTTTTAAGGTGGTGTTCAAACGGTTGAAGACTTATTCATATGGTGTTTCGATAGCCCGTCGTTGGCATCTATTTTCCGCGGTAAATTAGTGGAGGAAAATCCAAATGAGTAGCCTATGATTGACACGATCCCTTATTAGTAAATGTCCTTATCTTTTTCTGTGACTGTCAATGATTTGCAGTGAGTGGAACGCCGATCGAAGCTTCATAGCAGCCCAAGTTGAATCTAAATGAGATGTCCATTTGGCAAGTTTCAAAAGACATACAGGAGTCAGGAGATAATTCTCACGAAACATCACCATATGATATAAAGTAAAGACTCTTCATAATCCCCGGTGGGAGTTCCAGGTTTATTCCATATACCGTATGGTTTTTATCCATTCACGGATTGCAAATCGAAAGACTCACAGTTCAAGCAGCCTACTACTGCAAGACGCGGAGGCGAACAGCAAGACCTCCGCAAGCATCGTCAGCTTCTTTGCGCTTGAGCGTGAATTTCCTACGACGACGCACTAGCCCGTATTCACTGTTTCTTTAGTTGAAAGGCCAAGAAAAATAGAAGTTAGGCTACAGCAAAACAAATGACGATAAAGTCTAGCTATGCACGGTGGCTGTGCAATCGACTGCAATAAACAACATAAAATCCTAAAGGTCACAAATACACCGTGTTAGGGAGTAGTAGACTACATTTAGCCTAGTTCAACTAGTAGCCTAGGCTTAATTTATCTAAACCTTTGCAATAGCTTGGTGGTAGTTTAAAGGCCCACTGAAGTCAAAAACTGGATGTTATGTGTTGCATATTTCCACACTATGAGGTTGGAATATGATGATGATGATGCCTTTTTAGTGTAAAAGCTGTTTGAAAAGACCACCTGAAATGTCATCCTGTTTTGGTGGGATGGAGTTTTGGCCTGCCTTAGTTATTAGACCAATAAGAACGAGCAGGGGCGCAACTTTCACTGGGGACAGGGGACATGTCCCCCACACACATTCTGAAATTGCATTTTTGTCCCCCCAATTTTATAATTCAAATGTGATACAAAACGAGGCAACGGTGTGCTTTAGGACCATGCAGATGCCTCTGAGCGGTCGGGTAGGCTGTTTGGAGTGTTAATCCATCTGGATAAAATATATAATAAAAGTGATGTCCCCCCTCACTTCTAAAACCAAAGTTGCGCCCCTGGGAAAGAGAGTTCCAAACCTCTCTGCCAATAACAGCTGGTTATCTCTGCCACTCAGACCACCCCCAGACAGTCCTAGCAAAATACTTGCTTGAGAAATTGCTCTTTGCCAAGAAGCTATTTTTGTTTATTTTTTACCCTTTTAATAGAAAATCACAGTAAGGTACTTCATTTTTACCCATTAATTCTATGATATTGAAATAAGAATGGGTGCATTGAACCTTTAACTAAATTCATATCTTGGTAGTGTTTTCAGTTGTTAATTACTTTTCTGCAGTGGTAACTACTGGAACTACACACTACTTTTTTTTTGCAAAAATAAAATAAAATATGGGTGAAGTAAGCATGAATTTTCTTTCTTTTTCCGGCATCAGAACTGCCTAAATCTCACTTGAAACATTGTTTTTGTGTTTAGTAGACTAAATTACACATTTTGTCAATATCTGACTCCAGAGTGAGCTGTTCTTGCAATTTGTAGTCTATGACATTTCAGAGATATGTTTCACATAGTTTTAATGTAAGTTAACTACTTCAAAGAAACTTTAGTTAAGTAAACTATATTTTTCTTAAGGGCAGCTTTAGTGTAGCTTAACTTCTTCCATTGTGAAGTAATTGGTAGCTTGGTTAACGCATTTTAGAGTACTGAAGCTTCCCCAATATAGCAAATAAAGGCCGCTTAAATAAAAGTGCTGTTTTGTCACATTTGTTTTGTAGGAGGCTACACTCACAAACGTGCAATGTCCAAGGCTATATGCTATTGCATTGGTTAGTTATTGGAATTATTTGGCCAAGATTGAGGATTAAAAATAGGCTATCGGTATGTCAATCTATGTCGAAGTCTTGTCGCGTGCATGAGCTAGATTTTATCTCATGCATTTTTGCTATGATCCAGTAACAGCAGCTCCACAAATGTCTGTAGTCTATTGTGATTCAATCATATTGCCAAGTCCATTGAATTCAACTCTCGGTCATCCACCAACTACATCGTTAAATAAATAGGGAATGTCTAACCTGTTTTGACGGGACAGCGAGGAAAGAATAGATCCCAAGAGATTCGCTTCCCCTCCAAGGAGTCAATTCGTACAGGCTATGCAGCATTTAGGCTACATGTCAACTAGGATTTCCATCGGAAAGCGTATACACAAGTAGCCTTGAGTTAGAATGTTCCCAATCCCATCTATCTGACTTGCTCTCTCTCTCAACAGTAAACATTACACTCACAAAAGTTTCATATTATGTGCAAATAGTTAAAGTACAAAAGGTAAAATAAATAAACAAATATGGGTTGTATTTACAATGGTGTTTGTTCTTCAGTGGTTGCCCTTTTCTTGTGGCAACAAGTCACAAATGTTGCTGCTGTTATTGCACACTGTGGTATTTCACCCAGTAGATATGGGAGTTTATCAAAATTGGGTTTGTTTTTCGAATTCTTTGTGGATCTGTGTAATCTGAGAGAAATACGTGTCTCTAATACCGTCATACATTTGGCAGGAGGTTAGGAAGTGCAGCTCAGTTTCCACCTCATTTTGTGGGCAACGTGCACATAGCCTGTCTTCTCTTGAGAGCCAGGTCTGCCTACAGCGACCTTTTTCAATAGTAAGGCTATACTCACTGAGTCTGTACATAGTCAAAGCTTTTCTTAAGTTTGGGTCAGTCACAGTGGTCAGGTATTCTGCCAGCCAAATAGCATTCTAACTTGCTCAGTTTTTTTGTTAATTCTTTCTAATGTGTCAAGTAATTATCTTGTTGTTTTCTCCTGATTTGGTTGGGTCTAATTGTGTTGCTGTCCTGGTGCTCTGTGCGGTCTGTTTGTGTTTGTGAACAGAGCCCCAGGACCAGCTTGTTTAAGGGACTCTTCTCCAGGTTCATCTCTCTGTAGGTGATGGCTTTGTTATGGAAGGTTAGGGAATCGCTTCCTTTTAGGTGGTTGTATAATTTAACGGCTCTTTTCTGGATTTTTATCATTAGCGGGTATCGGCCTAATTCTTCTCTGCATGCATTATTTTTGTTTTACGTTGTTCACCTAGGATATTTTTGCAGAATTCTGCATGCAGAGTCTAAATTTGGTGTTGTCCCATTTTGTGAATTCTTGGTTGGTGAGCGGACCCCAGACTTCACAACCATAAACGGCAATGGGTTCTATAACTGATTCAAGGCCCTTCTTGCTGGAAGTAACCTGTGGCGGTGATGTTTAGGCTGCGGTATGTATTGTTTTTTGTGTGCTCTAGGGCAACGGTGTCTAGATGGAATTTATTTGTATTTGTGGTCCTGGCAACTGGACCTTTTTTGGAACACTCTCTCTCAGCACACAGATAGATGCACACTCAACACACGCACACACAGACAGACAGCCAAATTTCTTCCCTAATTCCTTAGTGAGAACTAGAAACTTTGGGTTGCAGGCGATGAATCACATTCTTTGGATAAAATTGTCTAATTAAGACAATATTTTTTATGCCAAACTCCATTGCCCAGAGGAGCAGGGAGAGAAAGAAAAAAATATATATTGGCCATGTTGGGAATTTTCCTATTCAGACATAAGTTGTATGGGAGATGAGATGGGACAACAGTACAATGCATTGGGCATTGGAGAGCTTCTCAAACCTCTCCTTTGGGGACCACAGCTGTTCCATGTATTGTATCTATTCCAGAGCTAGCACACCTGATTCAACTTGTCAAATAATCATCAAGCCCTTGATTAATGAATCAGGCATGCTAGATCCGGGCTAGAATACAATTGTGAAACATCTGAGGGCCCCGAGGAGAGATCTGAGAACCACTGAGGTAGAGTACATGGAAGAACACAATGTCTCTGAAGACAGTGGGCCTGAATTTTTATCCCTCCACAGTGGAGTAAGTAGATCAACAATGTGGTCATAGCAACATCTCTAGATAACGGATTATATTGTTTTGGAACATTCTGAAACGTACAGAAATAGCCTTTGTGTGTGTTTGTGTGTATGTGGTGTGGTGTGTGTGTTACCCGGTCAGATTTAGAGCTCTGCAGATGTCACTCGATCTTCTAAAGGACCACCATTAAAACTCCCTGGCTGTTGAGTACCAGACCTATAATTCAGTCCTCCGCTATACGACCAGTCAGTCAGTCTGGTCTGTATTAGCGGATGGAAAGGTGGCCTCGGTTCAGGTATATTCCTCCACTCTTACACGGATGGTTCTTAGGATGAACTGTACTGTGACAACCGGAAGGTGAAGGACACTTTTCATGGATCCTCAAAGAACATTCTGGGGTTCATTTTTGAACTACCCCCCTCCCCTGTTATTATTATTATTAATATGCATAACAATAACACAATATTTTCGTTCTCATTATTTAGTGGTAAAGCAGAATAAAAATAAAATAAACTCCCAGCATAGCCCCATGTCCAATGGGTATATCTGGCGTGTTGATGTTAATGTGTTGATGTTCTCCTTATCCAAAGCCAGGATGATTTTACAGTGCATGGTGATCCAACAGATTTCATGTTATATTCATCAGAGGTGCAGGGAGGGTGAAGTCTGTGAATCCAAACAATTATAATTATACAGATGATTTACAAAACATGCACACAACAGTCTTCATACCTTGGTTTTTGTGGTAAATGTGAATGAAAAAAACTGTTTTGATAATGGTTTTCATACACATACCTTGTCCATAATGTAGAGGCCTATGGGATATTCATTGAAGAGGTAAGGGATCTGCACAACATATCAATTGACATACCTTTGTATGCCTCCTTGTCTGTATACCTGCAGACACAGACACAAAAGAGACCAGTTCAGTCATCTGCACCCAATACAGCTAGCCTTCAACATATTCTTATAGCCTACATATTCTTACCTTTTGATTGATATCCATTGAATTGTGTCAATTTTCTGTCTTAGAAAGATTTGCACAAATATGAAAAGATAGATGGTATCATCATAAAACAATATAAATGTAGATCATACAAGGGACAAACCTTCCCTTAAATTGAGGAGATCTTTACATTTTTCAGTTAAGTGCCTGCACCTGCTGTCCTTTCAAATCCAAATATTTCAGTTGGGCAGTTAGGTTTCTGCAAGAACCCCACCAACTAAGGAGGTTCCTCGATGAACCCCACCTCCTATGGGGCTCTTGGAAGAACCTTTTGGGGGCCAGTTTCAGTGCCAAGAAGGTTCTTCAAAGAACTTTGAGGATCTTAGAAGAACCTATGTTGAACCCCTTTTAGAGTGTTATCTTGTGTACCAGACTCATGAGGCTGTTGAAAGACACTAAAATAAGACAGAGATGGATTGTTATTGATAAAATAGGCCCAAACCCTCATGCGGACCAATAGTCTTATGCCTGTACCTGTCACGTCCAGGCCAGAGTTTAGGCTGGCGTGTTTTTGTTTCATTTTGGTGTAGGGTTATTTTGGTTCTAGTTTGTATATTTCTATGTTGGGGTAATGGTTCCCAATTAGAGGCAGCTGTGTGTCGTTGTCTCTAATTGGGAACCATATATATGTTTGGGGTATTCAATAGTATGTCGTGGGTTATTGTTTATGCATAGCTTCGGTGCGTGCGTGCGTGCGTGCGTGCGTGCGTGCGTGCGTGCGTGCGTGCGTGCGTGCGTGCGTGCGTGCGTGCGTGCGTGCGTGCGTGCTGCGATCTTTGTTCATTTTGTTGTTTTGCCCAGTTACGTTCATTTATTAAAATATGTATACTGGATGCCTCACTGCGCCTTGGTCTGTCCCTACTGAGGATCGTGACAGAATAACCCACCACAAAAAGACCAAGTGGCAAGAGACCCGGGAGTTCATGACTTGGGATGAAGAACTGGAGGATGATGGACCCTGGGATCAGCCTGGAGAATATCGCCGTCCAAGAAAGGAGCAGGAAGCAGCAATAGCGGAGCGGCGATATTACGAAGATGTGTATGGAACCCGGAGAGAGAGAAGTTTATTGGAACTCGCCTGGCTAGGAAGCCCGAAAGACAGCCCCAAAAAACTTTTTGGGGGGGGCACACGAGGAGGTTGGCCGGTTCAGGAGGGACTCCTGAGCCAACTCCTTGTGCTCTCTGGAGGGAGCGTCGGAGGGAGCGTCGCACTGGTAAGACGCCGTGCTATGCAGTTTTACGCACGGTATCTCCAGTGCGCGTTCACAGCCCGGTGCGAGAGATTCCAGCGGCACTCATCTGTCAGGCTACGGTGAGTGTGCTACCTGGTAGAGTGGTGCCGGCTCTGCGCGCTAGGTCGCCAGTACACCTTCTGGGACCGAGATATCCTGCACCGGTTCTGCGTGTGGGGTCTCCGGTTCGCATCCACAGCCCAGCACGTCCTGTTCCGGCTCCGCGCACCAGGCTCCCTGTACCCGCCGTGGACCCAGCACGTCCTGTCCCTGTTCCACGGTCCAGGATCCCTGTTCTACGCTCCAGGATTCCTGTGCCCGTCGTGGACCCAGCACGTCCTGTTCCTGCTCCACGCTCCAGGATCCCTGTGCCCGTCGTGGACCCAGCACGTCCTGTCCCTGCTCCCCGCACCAGAGTGCCAGTGCGCTTAATGAGCCCAGTACGGCCGGTTCCTGCTCCCCGCACCAGAGTGCCAGTGCGCGTAATGAGCCCAGTACGGCCGGTTCCTGCTCCCCGCACTAGAGTGCCAGTGCGCTTAATGAGCCCAGTACGGACGGTTCCTGCTCCCCTGTCCGGAGCCACCAGTGAGGGTCCCCTGTCCGGAGCCGCCAGTGAGGGTCCCCTGTCCGGAGCCGCCAGTGAGGGTCCCCTGTCCGGGGCCGCCAGTGAGGGTCCCCTGTCCGGGGCCGCCAGTGAGGGTCCCCTGTCCGGGGCCGCCAGTGAGGGTCCCCAGTCCTGCAAATGGCCCAGGGCCTCCGGTGCGTGACCTCGGACCAGCACGGCCGGCACCGGAGCCGCCACCTGGGACTAAAAAACCCACCCGAAGACCCGCCCCATGGACTTGTGGCGCTGCTCGAGTCCGCGCTTTGGGGGTACTGTCACGTCCAGGCCTGAGAAGACAGGCTGGTGTGGTTAGTTTTGTTTTTGGTGTAGGGGTTTTTATGTTCTAGGTGTTATATTTCTATGTTGGGGTAATGGTTCCCAATTAGAGGCAGCTGTGTGTCGTTGTCTCTAATTGGGAACCATATATATGTTTGGGGTTTTCGTATAGATTTTGTGGGTTATTGTTTGTACATAGCTTGGTTAGTTCACGTTATGTTCAGCGTCACGAACTTCGTTACGTTCGTTTTGTTACTTTTGTCCCAGTTACGTTGTTAAATAAACATGTATACTGGATACCTCGCTGCGCCTTGGTCTGTCCCTTCAGAAGATCGTGACAGTACCACCCACTGCCATTGTGTCCTTGAGCAAGGCACTAAAATGAATATTTTAGCAAGGCACTAAACTCAATATTTCAATAGCTTGAAAGCTCTCATGCTCTAATACTCTTGTTTATACAACAACCAACCCAACATAGCCCAGTCTCTTCCCTGGTTACACCACCAGCACTCTGCTCGACCTCACAACTACTCCAACACCCATGATCCACACCAATTCTTATTTGGCAATCAGTATGAATACTTTTGAACCGACACAGAATGGACCTCTTTCTGCTCCGCTGGAGTGATAGCCTTGTTGACAAGCTCTCTGCAAAAGGACGGGAACATCTGTCCTTCTGAGATGCAGTGGACCTTGAAAGGAAAACACAAACAAATCCGCAAGCAGCGAGAAGGCTCTTCCGCAATTACAAAGCGGACACACGTGCCCCTCATAACAAAGTGGGGTTCTAAGGAGTGGCTCGCTTCAAAAATAATTTGTGGACACAATTGTTTCTGGGTAGCTGCTGGGTAGCTCTCAGAGTCCGTAGCCTAGGAGGCATGTTGGACTAAGCAGTCTGGTGAAGAAAAATGTACTCTAATTTGCACTTTTTTGTTTTTTTCCCCCAATTAGATGTATAAAGCATTACAGGGATGATGAAACCAAGACACTCCACTTAATATGATATGTTAAGTTTCATATGGTATGTATTAATTTGTGGATATTCATCACCCATTTCGGATGATATGTTGCAAATATCAAAATGTACAATATGTTACAGATTTGAAAAATGTACAATATGCTCCAAATTTACAAAAAAGTATGATATGTTACAAATTCTAGCTAGGTGGCTAATGTTAACTGGCTGGCTAACGTTAGCTAGGTTAGGGGTTAGCGTTAGGATTTAGGTTAAAGGTTAAGGTTATCTAAAATGGTTAGGGTTAGGGGAAGGGTTAGCAAACATGTTAAGTAGTTACAAAGTTGCTAATTAGCTAAAATTCTAAAGTTGTCCGTGATGAAGGTTAGGGTTAGCTAAAAAGGTTAAGGTTAGGGGAAGGGTTAGCTAACATGTTAAGTAGTTGCAAAGTAGCTAAAAAGTAGGAAGTAGTTGAAAAGTTGCTAATTAAAATGCTGAAGTTGTCCGTGATGAGATTCAAACGCGCAACCTTTTTGCCTTAAGTAATCATCTGTGTTATGTAACCATATGTAACATATTATACTAATTGGAGTATCCCATATGTACGTTTACTATGTTACGTTTAGTCTATGAGACCAGGCTGGATGAAATGGTCCCTTAGAGAAGGATCCTTAAAGGATGTTTTGAAAGGCCTACAACAATGCATAAATACACAAAAGATCCCAGTCCTAGTTGCTATTTAGCAGTCAGAAATCCTGAGTTTGTTAGGATATGCAATCATTTATTTATATTAAAAACATTAGCTAGCACATGCCTAGCGTTTCTGTCTGTAGCCTTGGCCTTGGGTGTTCAACTTCAGCCCATAGTGAATAAGCAGTAACTGTTAAGTTCCTTACTTGACATATTGTGATAATGCACCTTATCAATGGGACTGAGTCAGTCGTCGAATATTCATTGCTTCTGATTTACTTCCTTCATTGGTAGTCTCAAATTGAGTGGCACAATGTCGAATGGTTGCAATAAGAAACGGTTGTTTTTCTATAATGAAAGAAGAATGTTAAAGTCAAGGGCATAACTTTGATTTGAAATATGGGGGGACAACAGAGGGTAAAACATGAGTGTCTGTGGGGACAGGACTATGTAGGGGAAGGGGAGGGTCAAATGATGTTAGTGGAAGTATACAGTACCTCTCAATACAGGAGTGGCCAACCCTCTTACTGGAAAGCTTTTGCTCTAGCTTGCAGGCCAGGATGTTCACTGCCTGAATGGAGGACACATGCATGTACATCATACTGACAGGGTCCATCTCATCCTCTCCACGTCTCCTTCCCTTTATCTTCACTGATCGGAAAACACAAGCTAGGTTAAATTAATATGAAGGATGTTTACTGACTCCCGGGCATTTGCTTTCACCTGTCCAGTTCTTTAATGTCAGTGCAGATGGAGGCAAGCACACAAAGAGAGGAATTGTTGAGTTTTCTCCTCAATTTGCCAATAGCGAACATGAATCTACTGTTGATCTTCTTCATCATTGTGAGACGGGAACTTGTTTAAGTTGTTTAATGGTCTCTACACATTAAATTATCAGCCTCTTTGGCAGTCGATAGTAAGTCGCTCATTAATGGCCCAGAACTGATTACCAAGGAGAGGAGGAGTGAAATGTGATTAATTGTTAAACCACTAATTGATTAAATCCACTTAAAAGGTGGGAATTTCAAACCTGAGCAAGTTTGCAGTTGAATACGACCCCTTTATTCTTCGTAATATAAAATGGGTACTGTATGTGTCAGCATTGGTGCCTTCTTGTGTTGTAAAAGGGATGTTTAATGTCAAAGGGATACCAGTATTTGATACAGGATAGATAAGAATACCACTGAATATTTGGTTCACAGTACAGAAATACTAACCTTCATGCCAGCCTGATCAATTTGCTTTAAACTCTCAGGCTGGTTATAGGGCTAGAACAATGCATATGTAAATGTAGGCTACCTGGCGAATTAAAGGTGATTCTGATTCTGACTCAATTCATGCTTTACAAGTGGCTGTGGTTAAAAGTGCTCCAATTATACATGCCTATATGTGGAGCCATATGCATACAGCCGCAGAGGTAGCTGCAACTGTTATTTATTTATTCTACATTCATCTGTCTCAGTCAGATAACTGCTGAAATACTGCTCTACTAGAGCCCTATTTGGAGGCACAGCATCAGTGCAAAGTAGAGCCCTCATGTGCGGGCTCACACAGATATACAGTCAATGTCCTACTGTCTTTTTTCAGGACCCCTTGGCACAAACATTCCCACCAGAAGTAATTGGAGAGGTGTGTATGTGTGTGTGTGGGCATGTGTGTGCGTGCGTGCTTGTGTATTTTTGATTCACGGTTGCATTCGAAGGATATGTCAATGAATAAGACTCCCTGCCCAATCATGTGCAATCTGAGCAAAGC
The DNA here is from genome assembly GCA_030435695.1 of Brachymystax lenok tsinlingensis. Lineage (NCBI taxonomy): Eukaryota > Metazoa > Chordata > Actinopteri > Salmoniformes > Salmonidae > Brachymystax > Brachymystax lenok. Next base: position 33,452,012 of record CM059802.1, on the reverse strand, counting down.
TAATTGGCTTGGATGTCGCTCCACATCAGCAACATCAACTAAGCTGTCAGGAGTCTTATCGGCTGTAGTCCCCACATGCTTCAAGACAACCACCATTGTTCCAGTGCCCAAGAAAACCAGGGTGAAATTCCTAAATTAATATCGTCCCATCATCATGAAGTGCTTCGAGAGGCTGGTTATGGTCTACATCTCCATGTCACTCCACACAGCCCTATCACACCTGGACAAAAGGAACACCTATGTAAGAATTCTGTTCATTGACCATAGTTCAGCATTCAATACCATAATTCCCTCCAAGCTTGTCACCAAGCTCAGGGCCTTGGGTCTGGAAACCACCCTTTGCGACTGGATCCTGGACTTCCTGACGGGCATACACAGGATGTGAGGATCGGCAACAACATTCCCCTCTACCGCTGCACCATCTAGCTGGATCAAGGCCTGGAAACTGCTTAATTCCCAACCACAAGGTTCTCCAGCGGGTGGTGAAGACGACCCAGTAATTCACTGGAGCGGTGCTCCCACAGCCAGGTTAAAGATGTGCTGTTGCTATTACTTATGATTTTAAGACCATCCAAACACCTCTCTTCATGTACTGTATCAATAGTAACAAATCACACTGAATTGCTAGATGGTAGATTCCATCCACACATTCTCAGATTAAAAAAAACAGCAGATTGGCTAAGGTCTTTGAGAAAAATTTTCACATTCTCAGAGGACTGGAAAAGTTGCCCGTGTATACAGTATGAGAGGTTATATTGGAGTGCAGACTGAGATCCTTTTGAAAGAACCAGGCAGTCTCGCAATGCTATTAGCGCTTCCTAAGACACCATGACAAAGTGGTGCCATGCAATCCTATTCATCTTGCAGCTCTGGCCTGGAGCCGCTCACACTTCCCTACAGACAGGCTGTGTCCCAAATGGCACCCTAATCCCTATATAGTGCCCTGCTTTTGACCAGAGCACAATGGGCCCTGATCAAAAGTAGGGCAGTACATAGGGAATAGGGTGCTATTTAGAACACAACCAGAGGGAAATGAGAATGGGGCAGCAAATAGTAGGCTATTGAATCTGTGGAGGGATGAGACTTATCCTGGTTCAGTTCGGCCACTGTTTTCAATGTGTAATGTTACTGTGAAAACATATTGTGACTCAAACACAGGACTCCGTGTTGAGTGTTGAGTAAAAGGGAGTTGTATACACTCTGCTGTTTCCTTCCTTGTGCGAATCACACCAATCTACTGCCATCTCATTTCAGAGAATGGACCCAAAATAATCTTCATCAAAGCTGCAGGAAGGAGTTGGACTTTAGTTGTCAAACTATCGGCAGGTAAAGTGACTCCAAGGCCTGTTAGCAGCTTGCTTGTCTCTGCCACTTCAACCACTGCTGCCTCCCTGTCACATCCCAACTCTTCCCTCTCCTCCCCAAACCACAGGGAGCAAGCAACTCCACGTCAACATTTCATGGGTAGATATTCAAAGAGACCCAATTTTCCATCTCTCCCAACACATCTTTGAAATCGCTTGTTGATAGTTGATCTGAAACGGTAACCTCTCTTTATGCTATGAGTGTAGATAGAGGGATAGTGTTTTAGTGTGTGAGGGAGTGTGTGAGTGTGTATGTAGTGTATGTATGTGTGAGAGAGAAAGAGAGATCGAGAGAGAAAGGTAGCAAAACAGACAGAGGCAAACGAAGCTCACGGGATGGAGATGAAGAGAGGGAGAGCAAGGGAAAGTGAAAACTCATAAGATGTAATCAAGCGTGCACCCATTGTGCAGAATTTACAGCTGTAATTTGGTATTCCAGGGCTCCTGTCTAGTTGGAGAGGCACTGCAGATTCTCATTTGCCAGAAATGTCTCTGCTTGGTGGGCTTTCTGCCTCTCTCCAACAGCTGAAGGCACGGACACAGAGTGGAACCGTTACAACCCGGCACAGTTCAAAAGAAACCTGCAACAGAGGACAGAGACCACATACTGTGGAAATACTGTAACACCTCACAACAGAGGACAGAGACCACATACTGTGGAAATACTGTACCTCACAACAGAGGACACAATGCCAACAAGATTATTGCTCTGCAGGAAGAAGAGCTGAAAAATACTGTGACCCAGGACAGAAAAAGACAACCTTATTTCCATATTTTCATAAGGAGAGCTAAATAGACAAACTAGATAAAAATGACAAAATAAGTGACCACAAACAATGTCAGTCTAAGGTTTAAATTGAGTTCTGGGCCCATATCCATAAAGTGTCTCAGAGGAAGAGTGCTGATCTAAGACCAGGTGTCCCCTTGTCCATTCATTCATAATCTTAAACAAAACTGATCCTAGATCCGCACTCCTACTCTGAGACACTATCAATACTGTATGTATGGTTACCTTGAAGAACAGCCTGTAGTTTGATTAGAAAGCTGCTTGCGCCATTGTGCTGGGCGGTACTGAGGGGGACCAGACAACAAGCAAACATGGCTCCATGATACTCTCTGACTGAGAGACTGATGGCCATTTGCTTCAAAATCTACAGAAACAAGTCATAAGACAAGTTAACGGGTGCTCAGTTTTGATTGAATGGAATGAGCATGTTACGCTTGTACTGTATGTGTGTGTGTCTTAAAGCCAAAATCTCCAAACTAACATAGAAGGATGGAATGAGCAACTATTAATCGTTGATTCAATTGTGTGTGTAGTTAGACGTGTGTGTGTATCTTACAGCCAGAAGATCGGCAGCCAACCGACAGGCAGCAGTGGATCGGTATTTCCTCTGTGGCTGTAAATAGCTGTGCTGCTGTATTGTGCTGTACTGTGGTCGCCGGGGGAACGCAGGCTGTTGTTGTGGGGCCAGCAGCACCAGTACTATTGAGTAAATGTCATAATGCTCCTATGATGTCTTCATATGGAGGAGAGTCACTGCTGGGTGCCCGCTGTTTCGCTGTGTAATGAAATATGTCGGCCGTGATGTATGGTTGTGAGAGAAGCCCAGATTGAAAATTGAATCACACTAACTTAATTTGTGGTCGGGGCAATCAAATTACCTGTTTTGGCTGCAGTGCTGACGATGAATTCATCTTTGTGACCAAACTGTCACGCCAGCGTAAGGGGGCGGAGGGGACAGAGTATGTAGGGGCTATAGAAGAATTTGCTGTTGGTGCCGAGTTGTAGATGTATGCTTGTGGCCACCATAAAGCACATAGTACTGTGAAATATGTTTTACATAGTGTAAAGGCCCTACTACACACAGACTTCGTAACACCTACATAGACAGGCTCTACAAAAAACACAGATCAGCTTTTCAAAAACATTTATAAATGCCAATGTCAGCGTATGTTGAGAGCCACTGACTGACATAGGGTATAAAGTGACATACTAACCTACGGTTGCTGACACAGGCCTGGGTATTTCCTACTGTGTGGTCATGGTGGAATGACTTACCCAGAAAGTACCTAGGATATTTTGGAACTGGGAGTCTTTTTTGAAATATATTTATTGGTGTGGTGAGTTACAAAATGGTCGAGACAATTGTTCATTAGAAACGTGGCTTTACAACTTCTGTAACACAGTCATTCAAAGGGTACGCTGGGAACAGTGTTGACGTCTTATTTCTATCCCTTACTTAACGCGTCGTAAAGACAGACCCAACAGACATAGCACGCCGATAGAGCACATACATCCGATAAAATAAGAAATTACATAGTTCTTGTGTTCTATTCACTGAGGTATACAGAATCAATGAATTGTGAGATTTGGTCACTGTTCAACCAATTATTCCAATTGTGACCAAATGTCTGACAGACCATTCAAATGATAGCAGTGTGTACACACACTTCACACCCATAGTCATTTCACACTCTCAAACACACAGACACACTCTTCACACATTTCTTGCTCTCTCACACGCACGCATATACAGTACATGCCGTTGAATCGCGGTACCTGAATAGCGAGAGAATCTCAGAGCAATGCAGCCAAGCAAAAAAAGGAGCAGAGATACACAACCAAGCTTAAAGTAATGGAGAAACAAACACACCAATTCTTTGAACAGAAGTGCTGATGATCACAAACGATGCGGACAGAAGAACTTTCATCGTTATCATCATTACAGATCGCCATGTCTCTTTGTCCAACCAATGTGTCATCTGTTACTGAAGCAGATCACTACCCTAAGCCCAATATCAACCCCATCCGAAGAGGACGTTTGGTCTAATGGTTTAGACATTGTTGGGTTCCCGAGCAGGAGACCCAGGTTCACATCCCACCAGTAACATACAGACATATGATAGCGTTCTTCTACTTCATTCTGTAATAACACACAACCAAGAGCCTTCGCCTATGGCGTCACACTGTGAAAGCCACCTTCCCAGACACACCTTTCTCTGGTTCTCACCACTTCTAACACACCAGACAACTACTGTCATCCCTCTTTCTTGCTCTATGCAGAAAGTGCAGTGCATTTAGAATCTTAAGGGAAAACAAGCCCCTATAAATAACCTTGTTTACCCCATTGTGTCTGTGTCCTGCTGTGAACAACCCACTGTTTTGCTTTGGTGGAGAGTCACATTCTATAAGAGCAAGCTGAGAAACAGAGGAAAGCAATTTGAGAAAGAGACTACGGAAGAAGAGGAGGACAAGAAAGGCAAAAAGATGGAGAGATTGGAGGTGAGTCGAATCAAAGGGACTGCTGCTCGTGTGAGAAGGGCTGACGTGCACGGGGATGTCATCCCCCTCAGTGGCCGGTTGTCACGGTAATGATGCGGAAGTAAGATATAGTCACTTTATCACCACACTCAGGGTCTAACATGGCCTGGGCCTTTGTCTCTCCTGCTCCCTCTGTCTTCTGTTCCAAACTCGCTGTAAGTGACAAATTGATCCTTGGAGACATGCCTTTTTGTCCCTGCTTGCACTGCTGAACAATGAGAGAAAGGAAAAAAAGACGTGGAAGTACAATATCTGGGAGCCTGGATGTGGATAATGTAGTAACTGCCTGATAGCAGGGCTATAACGGTTCCACGACCCCATTGTCCTTGGCAAAAGCTGACTACTCACACTCCAATTAATTTGTGCAAAAAGATGGAATTTATTTGTACTTGTGCACCTCGTGTTATATCAATGCCTAAAGCTGCTCTCGTCCGTATACACACTCGTACTAATATCGAACAAAAAACTGAGGGCAGTAACCCATCAAACAACCCCAAACATCACAGATATCCTACTCTTTCATCTAAATTGGCTTCCTCCACATCCCATCTCCTCTAAAACAAAAGGAGTTATTGTGAGCGCATCTGGCTGACCTTTTCCTGACATCCTCCGCAATGGAGCCTGAGGACAAAAGAAACGAGGAGAGCGACAAGAGAAACCAAACAGGAGAGAACCTACCAGGAAGAGGAAGAAAGGAGGATGAGTGCCTTGCCTCCCAACACCCCTGGCTGTCAGACACGGTTATGATTATGAGACACAGGCAGGGGTCAGTGCACCAGCGTGGGTATTACAATAATATACCACTACACCAGGGCTATGATAAGAATAGAGCTCTGACTCAGATCTGGATGTACTGTGCTGTGTATGGGTCTATGTTGTATGAATGGATAGGGCATGTTCTGTAGATGAGTAGCAAGTGCAGCCTAAATCCATCCAAGCACAAGTCAGACTCTTCACAGCTGAATTATTGAGTCACTGCCATTGGATGGCTCATACTAATTCAACAGTGGCTGCCTTTGCTTGTCTCCTTGCCTCCTTTCTTTAGTGGCCATGGAGCTGTAGTAAGTGTTACAGAGAGTTGGAATGCTCATTTAAAGCCATCAGCTTACGTATGTGAGGGATATTTGTTTGGTACAAGTAGTCTTTTAGCTACTGTAACGTCATTTTATCAGGCATCGCTGTAAAGACCATCCAATCATTTGATTGTAGAGTGTTGCCTTGAATAACACCATAGTAACCACTTATTGTTAAACCAAGACTTTTGAAGAATCCAAAGCAACATAATGACTAATATAGCTGTAGTGCCACTCGAAAACTTGATGCCTTTGAAGTGTTTCACCATTATTCTCTCACACGCTTTTCTCCTTCCCTTCTCTCACAGTATTCCATCATCAAACCATTCTCCTCCTCCCCTCCAACTCTTCATTCCATCCCTTCCCTCCCCCCTCTCTTACACACCCTAATCGTTGACTTTTGAGAACACATCTATTCCTGTGTTTTCACCATTGTGTCTGATTGATGACGTGCCGACATCATCTCACACTCTGATGCCTTTTATAGGCCCGCTGTTGATCGCCATTCAGCTGCTTTTTATTACAAATAATAACAGGAGACGTAATGGCTAGCCCCTGTGGTAAATCAAAGCTCAGAGAAAGTGGAGGTCTGGTCAATGAAGACAAGCTGGGTACGGCCGAGAGTAGCGTTGCAAAGGGAGGGTATATTTTCTGGTTTTAAGTTTACCAGTAAACTACCAGAATATTGGTAACTTTCAAGGATTTCATGGAATTTTATCACATGACGGCCAGTGGCCTTTTTTGGGTACATCAGATTATCACAGGTGCCTGTAATTATCTGTGGCCTCTGTGTGGCCATATCACATGTAAAATATATTTTTTTGCCGTTTAATATGAGGGTTTCAGGATGAAATATCCTTTATATTTATTTTTACTATGTCAATGTCTTTGTAAATGTTTTGGAGTTGCAGAGTTAATTAAAAATAATGCCATTGTTGATTAGATGTGTTTTAACATTAATTAGGCTATTTAAGCAATAAGGCCTGGGGGGGGTGTGGTATATGGCCAATATACCACGGCTAAGGGCTGTTCTTATGTACGACGCATCGCGGAGTGCTAGGACACAGCCATCAGCCTTGGTATATTGGCCATATATCACAAACCCCCCGAGATGCCTTATTGCTATTATAAACTGGTTACCAACGTAATTAGAGGAGTAAAAATAAATGCTTTGTCATACCCATGGTATACGGTCTGATATACCACAACTTCAGCCAATCAGCATTCAGGGCTAGAACCACCCAGTTTATAATTTCTCTTGAACCATATAGTATATCCACTAGAAACACGTGGACAGTATGGACACAGATCTAAAAAATTTATACTGAATACATTGTTAAAAGTAATTCAAGTATAATTTACCAAGGTTACCATAGATTACCATAGATTTGCAACCCTAGCCAAGAGTCAATGTGTTAGGCCCATCTAACGATGCAGTGCATGATTTTGATGTGTCTGGACAATTCAAACACAAAACTATCAACTGTATTTAAATCAGATGGGTCAGAAAAACGTACTTTTCAGAATCACCTTTTTTCGCTAAAAACATTTGCATGTCTATGTGGACTTGTGTCTGTATTCTGTTTGCATATTGTCTATTGCTGGCAGCACCTTCTCACTAAGGAACATTCTGGGTATGTATAAATGCACTTAGTGAATAAAGGTGATTCTGATGTACAGGAATTTGACTTGGTGAAATTGTGCTGCCACAATAAACAGAAAATACAGACAGATGATGAACAGGATATACAGACATGTAGAAAAAAAAACATTCACTACAGATCAGAAGTACCAACTTCCTGTGTGAAAAGTCCCAAAACAGCCAAAGACCAAGGTTATGGCTGGGAATATATAGAGTGTAAGTAACTAGGAAAAAGGAAATGATAAAACTCCCCCACGCCTGACGTCCCTCCAACTCACATTAGCAACCAGGGTAAAAAGGGCATGTCAAGATTGCCTCCTTAGGGAGCAGCTCTCCACATGGCTAAAATTCTGGCAAGTTCATCGATACTGGCTTGCTTCTATACCAGAGTGCACAAAAACAGGCTGCTACTTGCCTGCTAGCCTTGCTTAGGCCACGGACAGATACTGAACACTTCAATGCGTCAAAACCACCCCTCTGTCTTCACAGTTAACCACTTAAAAGAGAAAAGAAGAGGGGATAAGAAACCTACAGGAAGCAACTGTAATGTGAGAGTTGTTAAGAGAACAGCAAGGAGGAGATCGTTGCCCACTTTTTGATTTAACCAGCATGGGGAAGGGGTGAATCTAAATAGCATTTCCTTTGTTCCGCATGTCCTCTATCCATGCCACCTTCTCAAAACGCATTGGAGGAAAAGATCCAAAGGTGCTCCCCTCTGACCTCTTCCAATGAGCTTAGAGAAGGAAGCGAGGCGAGAGGACGCGAGGAATGAAGGAAATACAATTGAGATTCATCCCTGGTGTAATGTTCCCACTCATATCATGTGACAAATCTTTAAAGCATGTGTTTGGGAAAAATACAGTTTACCAAAGGTTACTTCATAGGGCATTACAAGGGAGAAAATAGGTAAGCTGCTTAGGAGAGAAATAATTACGGCACAAAAAAAAGGTTTATATATAGAAGAAGAAGAAGTTTTATTTATATAGCGCCTTTCCATAGCTCAAGGTCGCTTTACATTGCACATTACAATACATTCAGAACACACACACATACATCGCAGTCACATAGGATACACACTACCCAAAATGCATGTCAAACAGATATGTCTTCAACTGGATCTTGAATGCACCCACGGATGAGGTATTGCGTAGTGTAAGAGGTAGTGAATTCCATAATTTAGGAGCATTAACACCAAATGACCTCCCACCTACAGTGGACAACCGGAAACGAGGGACGGTCAACAAACCAAGTTCAGCTGATCTAAGGGACCGAGCAGGGCGGTAAGGATAGAGTAAGTCAGAGTGATATATTGGGGAGCAAGACCATTTAATGCTTTAAAAGTTAGAAGCAATACCTTAAAGTGGATACGTGATGCCACAGGTAGCCAGTGAAGGTCATGAAGCAGAGGAGTGATGTGAGCAGAGCGCCTAGTGGAGGTGAGAACTCTTGCTGCTGAGTTTTGAACATACTGTAATCTTGCAATAAGTTTTTTGGGAAGACCAAGAAGTAAGGCATTGCAATAGTCCAAGCGTGAAGTGATTAATGCATGAATTAGAGTTTCAGCATCAGCTAAAGTGAGAGAAGATCGGAGACGAGCAATATTACGAAGATGGAAAAAAGAGTTTTTAACAAGAGAAGAAATGTGAGAGCCAAAAGATAGAGTTGAATCGAATAAGACACCAAGGTTACGAATCAATGACGAAGGCTTAACGTGGATTCCATCAACATCAAAGGACTGATCAATCCTTTTGGCTGAGGCAGCAGGACCAATCAATAATATCTCAGTTTTATTATCATTCAGTTTAAGGAAATTCAGGGACATCCATTTCTTGATGTCCCTGATACATTCAGTGAGTGAGTCAGGCAAAGATAACCTATCAGAGCTGGTGGTGAGGTAGATTTGAATATCATCAGCATAGCAATGGAACTGAAGTCCGTGCCTGCGTATGATATCACCGAGTGGATATATGTAGATGATGAATAATAGTGGGCCAAGAACCGAACCTTGAGGGACACCCTGTGTAAGTGAAGCAGTGGCAGATCTAAACCCTTGTATAGTGATATAATACTTTCTGTCGCTAATGTAGGAGATGAGCCAAGAAAGAGCAGAGCCAGTGATACCAATGTCAGAAAGCCTAGAGATAAGTATTTCATGGCAGACTGTGTCAAAAGCAGCGCTTAAATCAAGAAGCATCAGGATGTTTATCAGCCCTGCATCCATGGACAAAGAATGTCGTTAACCACCCGGAGAAGAGCAGTTTCAGTGCTATGAGCTGGGCGAAATCCAGACTGAAAAGGTTCAAAAAGACCGTTTATATCCAAATGTGATCGCAATTGCGAAGCAACAACCCTTTCAAGGACTTTGCTTAAGAATGGTAAGTTGGATATTGGTCTGTAATTTTCCATGTTTAGGTGGTCTAGGCCTGATTTTTTAAGAATGGGCGCCACCGCAGCCATTTTTAAATCTGCTGGAACCACGCCGGACGCCAAACTACAGTTAATCATATGTGTTATGAAGGGTGCAACCTCAGGGACACACAACTTAAGCAAAACAGTAGGTGTAGGATCAAGTTGGCAGGATGTGGAATTTGACTTCACAATTAGATCACTTATAGCAGTTGGAGTAGTTAGAGTGAAAGCAGAGAGAGAGTTTGTAGAATGAGTAAAATCAGCTATTATTAAGTGAACATTTGAGTCACTTGGATGAAGAGTGTTTTTGGCGATTGATGCAGTGATTGACTTTAATTTGTCCGAGAAAAATTGTAAAAAGCTATTTACAAGCCCCACAGAGCCCGGCATAACATGTTGTGGTGGATTTGTGAGTTTGCTAACCATTGCAAAGAGTGATTTGGGCCTGCACTTTGAATTTCTAATGGTAGAGGTGAAATAAGAGGATCTTGCATCGTTAAGGGCTGTACGGTACTTAAGCAAGTGTTCTTTAAAAGCCAAAGAGTGGATAACAAGTCCAGTTTTCCTGTATAGTCTTTCTAGGCGGCGACCCTCGGTTTTTATCGTTCGTAGTTCAGGAGTGAACCATGGTGAGGCACGAGTAGATGGAACCAGTCTAGTTATGACAGGAGCCTGCCTCTCAAGTATTTGAGACAAGACATTATTGTATATACAGAAGATTTCATATATAAAGGTATTAATATTATACAGTGAGTGTATAAAACACTAGGGGCATCTTCCTAATATTGAGTTGCTCCCCTTTGCCCTGAGAACAAACTCAATTCGTCGGGGCATGTAATCTACAAAGTGTCAAAAGCATTCCACAGAGATGCTGGCCCATGTTACCTCCAATGCTTCCCACAGTTGTGTCAAGTTGACTGGATGCCCTTTGGGTGGTGGACCATTCTTGATACACACGGGAAACTGTTGAGTGTGGAAAACCCAGCAGCGCTGCAGTTCTTGACACACTTAAACCAGTGCACCTGGCAAAGGCACTTAAATCCTTTGTCTTGCCCATTCACCCTCTGAGTGACACACAGACATACACAATCCATGTCTCAGTTATGTCAAGGCTTAAAAATCCTTATTTAACCTGTCTCCTCCCCTTCATCTACATTGAATGAAGTGGATTTAATTAACATGTGAAATCAATAAGGGATCATAGCTTTCACCAGGATTCACCTGGTGAAATGTCATGTTCCTAATGTTTCGCAAACACAGTGTATATACAATATATTACACACACAACATAATACGTAAGCCTACAAGAGGATTGAGAGAAGGCAGGACATAGGAGTCCTTTATTGTGAAGACGTAAGGAAAAAAACTTGATGGGAGGAATGCTGTACAAAATATGTTGAATTTGTATCTTTAAAACAACGTCAGAGTTTCAAAGTTATATATCCACTATCTGAAGAAGAAAAAAACAATAGGCTGGGCAGCACATCCAGGGCCGCAACCAGCAAAAACAAGCAAAAATGACCTGAATCGTTATCACCTTGGCTGCTATAGGTTCATTCACTTCAGTCCATCTACAAACACCTATTAGCTATACAATTGCAATGTTATACCTCGGAAAGGGGGGAAATATGAGAAATGATTAGCATCAGCGTTCAATCAGTTGTAATGATGAACTGCATAAAATCATCAACTCTACAATACAGACATCTCTTTTCTCAAATGAAATAGCTTTCACATCTGTATTCCTAAGCATCACTAATCAAGCTCTGCACAAACAGACATCAATGAAGCACCCATATGATCGTATAAACCCATTGATGTGAATCATTCAAATACTACTTACGATTCTGTATTAATATTAAATCAAATCAAATGTATTGGTCACATACACATGGTTAGCAGATGTTAATGCGAGTGTAGCGAAATGCTTGTGCTTCTAGTTCCGACCATGCAGTAGTATCTAACAAGTAATCTAACAATTCCCAACAACTACCTAATACACACAAATCTAAAAGGGGTGAATGAAAATATGTACATATAAATATAAGGATGAGCAATGCCCGAGCAGCATAGGCAAGGTGCAATAGATGGTATAAAATACAGTATATACATGTGATATGAGTAATGTAGGATATGTAAACATTACTAAAGTGGCATTATTTAGAGTAGCATTGTTTAAGGGGCTAGTGATCCATTTATTAAAGTGTCCAGTGATCGGGTCTCAATGTGGGCAGCGGCCTCTCTGAGTTAGTGATTGCTGTTTAGAAATGGCCTTGAGATAGAAGCTGTTTCTCAATCTCTCAGTCCCAGCTTTGATGCACATGTACTGACCTCGCCTTCTGGATGATAGTGGTGTGAACAGGCAGTGGCTTGGGTGGTTGTTGTCCTTGATTATCTTTTTGGCCTTCCTCTGACATCGGGTGCTGTAGGTCGGATGCGGTCATGGAAGGCAAGTAGTTTTCCCCCCAGTGATGCGTTGTGCAGACCGCACCACCCACTGGAGAGCCTTGCGGTTGAGGGCGGTGCAGTTGCCGTACCAGGCTGTGATACAGCCCGACAGGATGCTCTCGATTGTGCATCTGTAAAAGTTTGTCAGGGTTTTGGGTGACAAGCCAAATTTCTTCAGCCTCCTGAGGTTGAAGAGGCGCTGTTGCGCCTTCTTCACCACACTGTCTGTGTTGGTGGACCATTTCAGTTTGTCTGTGATGTGTACATTTACAACATTAACAATGTCTACACTGTATTTCTGATCAATTTCATGTTATTTTAATGGATTTTTTTTTTAATTGTCTTTCAAAAACAAAAATTTCTAAGTGACCCCAAACTTTTGAACGGTAGTGGCCCCCCCTCTTCAGAGGACAAATATATTTTTTGTTTTTTTACAGCTTTTCTGCTACATACAGTATACATACATTTTATATATACATTTTTACACACACATTTTACATTCTTGGTAGTTTTATATAAAGCAGTCACATAACAATAATACATTACCAAACATAAGCTCTTTAATCCCACCCCTCAGCCCATCCCACCTATCACCATAGACCACCCTCATTTGGTTTCCATGTGCCATATATTTTTCAGTTGTGCTGTGATGTTTTACATCATTTTTTAACCTTTCTAATCGTAAAGTATCCACAGATTGTGAGCTAAAGAGGAAAACCTTTCCTACGAGTATTATTATTGTACTATTTATTGACTGACTATGGCTTTCCATATTGCCCAACACTGCTTTTTGTAAGGTTAATTTTAATGTTGTGATTTTTTAACCATTCCTGTACCTGTGACCAGAAACAAGTTACACAGGGGCAATACCAAAATAAATTATCTCTTCGCAGCAAAATCTACAGAGCTGAGATTGTTGTATGCCCCATATATATATATATATAGCATTCTGTTGGTGGCAAGAATTTAATATAATAATTAAAAATGAAAAACTAAGTGTTGAATCAAGTATTGTGTTTTGTACCAGTTCATAAACCATGTGCCATGGAATCGTTACATCGAAAATCTCTTCCCATTTACTTTGCAACCTGTATTGCGCATGTGGTCAAAAAATTTTGTCCTCAAATGAAACTGCCATATTTTTATATTTATGCCAATTCCTTTCAGGCAAATTTGTATCTTTAATATTTGGCAGGCAAAGAAGTTCCCAACCTTCTCCCTTTTCCACTTGCCTCCTGCATTTTTGTGGTAACGCTGCAATCATTTGGTTGTAAATTTGGATTGAGCAGATATTCCCATATAATTCCTCAGTTTCTATTCATAATATCATTAATATATATAATACCATTTTTAGACATTTTTTCCATAAATAATGTTTTTGTATTGATCAGTATATTTGAGTTTAACCATAACCATTTGTTGTAATATTTGTTCTATCTTTTCTGGAGGATAAAACTGAAATTGTAACCAGCGTTGTATGGCTTGTTTAAGAAAGGGTGATACTTTAAACAAAATGTCCTTTTCAATTAGTCGGAAATGAGAAGTTGTAATCTGTATAAAAGCAAAAAGGCAATTTTTAAACAAAGGATGAGCCTTTCTTAATAATCTACCGGAGAACCATTTTGGGTTTAAGTATAACATGTATGAGCGAAGCTTTTAGTGAGAGGTTTAAAGCTTTAATATTTAATAATTTTGTCCTCCCAAACTCATATTCATTAAATAGATAGGCACGTTTTGTCTGGCTTAGCATTCCAAATAAAATTAAATATTGTTTGCTCGTATGATTTAAAAAAAGAGTCGTCTAGAGTAGGCAGTGCCATTAGTAAGTACTGTAAGTAAACTGTGATAGGACCAAATAGTTAATCAATGTGTTTTTTTCCATAAATAGACAAGTATTTACCTCTCCATGGTTGCAGAATCTTATCTATTTTTGCTAACTTTCTATTGAAATTGATTGTGGTAAGTTAATTAATATTTTTTGAGATGTGAATAACCAAGTATGTCTACTTCACCATTCACCCATTTTATTGGTGAACTACAAGGTAGTGTAAACACTGTGTTTTTTAACGATCCAATACGTAATAAGTTTTAGTTCAGAGAAGCTAGAAAAGTGATCAAGAGCTTCAATGAGACTGTGCAGGGATCCAGATTGTGGGCTTAAGAAAAAACTTGAGTCATCGGCATTCATTGACATTTTTCTAACCCCTTGATGTCCTTGTTGGATCTAATTTTAATAGCTAGCTCTTCAATGGCCATTATAAATAAATATGGAGACAACGGACAGCCTTGTTTTACTCCTCTTAAAAGCTCAATACTTTCTGAGAATTAACCATTATTTACTATTTTACACCCTGGGTTCCTGTACATAACTTTAACCCATTGTATAAAATATTCCCAGAAATTAAAGTAATCCAGGCATTTACATATCAATTCTAGTCGTACTTTATCAAATGCCATTTCAAAATCTCCTATGAAGACCAGGCCTGGTATCTTTGATGTTTCATAATGTTCAATTGTTTCAAGTAATTGTAGTATATTATCTCCAATATATCGTCCATGTAAAAAACTGATCATAATGAACAATATCTGGTAAAACCTTTTTTATTCTATGTGCTATGCATTTCGACAGGATTTTCACATCACAACATTGAAGTGTAAGAGGCCTCCAGTTTTATAAACGGACTGAATCTTTATACTTACCCTGTTTAAGTAGCAATGAAATCAGACCTTCTTGTTGAGTACCTGAAAGTCTACCATTTTTATATGAGTAATTAAAACATGCTAATAATGGATCACTGAGTACATAAACAAAGATATACCTCTAGTGGTATACCATCAAGCCCTGGTGTTTCTGCAGACTGAAAATATTTTATTGCCTCAAAATCTTACTCTTCTGTAAGTTGGCCTTCACACAGG
Source organism: Brachymystax lenok tsinlingensis (assembly GCA_030435695.1). NCBI lineage: Eukaryota > Metazoa > Chordata > Actinopteri > Salmoniformes > Salmonidae > Brachymystax > Brachymystax lenok. The sequence continues at coordinate 33,436,835 of CM059802.1, read as the reverse complement.
TCTTTCTGTGAATTTGCTAATTTGACTTTATTATTATTATTAGGAAAGAAATAATTGTGGAAATGGAGGCGACTGAAAAGAAAACATATGCTTAAATTATTTTGCTTCCTCTTTCAAAATATAATTTGGTGAATCATGGATGACTCCATTGTTTGTAACGAGTTTCTGTAAATTATGTTGAAGATTCCAGAAAAATGTTCTGCATTTTTCACAATTTTCCATAAAATTTTTGTAATCCATTACACTCGATTGTTCTTGAATAAGTACCTCCATTTATTTTTGTTTTTCCTCTAACTTATTTTGTGCCTCTATAGTACAGTCGTGGCCAAAAGTTTTTAGAGTGACACAAATATTAATTTCCACAAAGTTTGCTGCTTCAGTGTCTTTAGATATTTTTGTCAGATGTTACAATGGAATACTGACGTATAATTACAAGCATTTCATAAGTGTCAAAGGCTTTTATTGACAATTACATGAAGTTGATGCAAAGAGTCAATATTTGCAGTGTTGACCCTTCTTTTTCAAGATCTCTGCAATCCGCCCTGGCATGCTGTCAATTAACTTCTGGGCCACATCCTGACTGATGGCAGCCCATTCTTGCATAATCAATGCTTAGGATTTGTCAAAATTTGTGGGTTTTTGTTTGTCCACCCGCCTCTTGAGGATTGACCACAAATTCCCAATGGGATTAAGGTCTGGGGAGTTTCCTGGCCATGGACCCAAAATATCGATATTTTGTTCCCAGAGCCACTTAGTTATCACCTTTGCTTTATGGCAAGGTGCTCTATCATGCTGGAAAAGGCATTGTTCGTCACCAAACTGTTCCTGGATGGTTGGGAGAAGTTGCTCTGGGAGGATGTGTTGGTGCCAATCTTTATTCATGGCTGTGTTCTTAGGCAAAAACTGAGAGTGAGCCCACTCCCTTGGCTGAGAAACAACCCCACACATGAATGGTCTCAGGATGCTTTACTGTTGGCATGACACAGGACTGAAGGTAGCGCTCACCTTGTCTTCTCCGGACAAGCTTTTTTCCGGATGCCCTAAACAATCGGAACGGGGATTCATCAGAAAAAATTATTTTACCCCAGTCCTTAGCAGTCCAATCCCTGTGCCCTTTGCAGAACATCAGTCTGTCCCTGATGTTTTTCATGGAGAGAAGTGGCTTCTTTGCTGCCCTTCTTGACACCAGACCATCCTCCAAAAGTCTTTGCCTCACTGTGCGTACAAGATGCACTCACATCTGCCTGCTGCCATTCCTGAGCAAGCTCTGTACTGGTGGTGCCCCGATCCCTCAACTGAATCAACTTTAGGAGAAGGTCCTGGCGCTTGCTGGACTTTCTTGGGCGCCCTGAAGCCTTCTTCACAATAATTGAACTGCTCTCCTTGAAGTTCTTGATGATCCAAGAAATGGTTGATTTAGGTGCAATCTTACTGGCAGCAATATCCTTGCCTGTGAAGCCCTTTTTGTGCAAAGCAATGATGAGGGCATGCGTTTCCTTACAGGCAACCATGTTTGACAGAGGAACAACAATGATTCCAAGCACCACCCTCTTTTTGAAGCTTCCAGTCTGTTATTCAAACTCAATCAGCATGACAGAGTGATCTCCAGCCTTGTCCTCGTCAACACTCACACCTGTGTTAACGAGAGAATCACTGACAAGATGTCAGCTGGTCCTTTTTGTGGCAGGGATGAAATGCAGTGGAAATGTTTTTTGGGGATTCAGTTCATTTGCATGGCAAAGAGGGACTTTGCAATTAATTGCAATTCATCTGATCACTCTTCATAACATTCTGGAGTATATGCAAATTGCCATCATACAAACTGAGGCAGCAGACTTTGTGAAAATTTATATTTGTGTCATTCTCAAAACTTTTGGCCACGACTGTACAGTTTCCATTACCATCTACCTGCACTTCCTTTATTTCCTTCATTAGTCTAATCTCTTTTGACCTAAACTGCTTTTGTTTTAATGATGAGTATTGTATTGACTGGCCTCTAAAAGTACATTTAAAATTGGCACATACAATAAGGGGATCTGCTGTACGTATGTTGTAAAAAAAAAAAAGTCAATTATGAGTTATGTCTTAGTTAAGAACAAATTGTCATCCAATAGGCTTTGATTAAATTTCCAATATACCCGTTCACGTGGAAATTCTGTAAGAGTTATATGGAAGCCAATTAGATGGTGGTCCGATCGCATTCTGTCTCCTATTAATACTTTTTTAAACTTTTGATGCCAGCAAGAACGAGACTAGGAAGTAATCAAGACGGCTAGCTTGATTAAGCCTCCTTCATGTATATATCTCACTAGGTCAGGGTTTTTCAGCCTCCATATATCCACTAGTTCTAATGTATCCATGATCTTTGTGATCTCCTTAAAACCTCATCAGGATCGGACCCTTTTTTCCCATTTTCGCCTAAAATGACATACCCAAATCTAACTGCCTGTAACTTAGCCCCTGAAGCAAGGATATGCATAATCGTGGTACCATTTGAAAGGAAACACTTTGAAGTTTGTGGAAATGTGAAAGGAATGAAAGAGAATAACATAATAGATCTGGTATGCATAGGCCATCATAGGTCTGTGGAGATTTTCACAATCGCTGTAATAATCTGCGCAGAATCTCGAACAGCGTTGATAACACATTGGAAATTCAACTAACTTCTGGCTGTCTTTTTGAGTAGGTGAATATAGGTTGTAATCTCATTGATCAACGTCTCAACCAAATATTAGCCAATTATCCACGTTTAAATGACGTAGTGTGTCCAGTGGGCAGCCTCCATGGTCAGGCTCTTCACCTTCCATCGTTTAGGAGGCATTGTCTCCCGATGACTATCATTCGTCAACAACGATCGATGAAGCCCATTTAACTTGAGCTATTGACTCACAGACCCTCAACAGACAGAGGCTGAAAAAATACAAAGAAATTAGATGGAGGTGAAAAAAGAACAAAAGGGCGGGTATGAAAACGCTGCTTTTCAGTAGGCCTAATGAGATTTGGAGAGAGAAAGAAAAAAGGAGGGAGGGGGAAATAGAAAGCGAGAACACAGAGGAGCAATCGATCGATGCAAGCAGATAATCTAGGGCTCTGTCCCAATGTGTAAATGGGTGACATTGCAGGGGTGGGCACACCAGGGAAGAGATCAATTGGCTGCTTTTTTTTGTTGCTCTGTAATCCTTAACTATCTATAAGTAATTAACCTTCAGAGGAGAAAGAGGGGATCAAATTAGAAAGAAAGAGTGGAGCCGCTGTAGAGCAAACGCAATGAGTAGGCAGCGCTGATGCACAAGGTGCTGAAACTCTTTTGCTGACTAAAACTTGGGAACTGCAATTGTGGAAATTTAAATGGTTTATCATTTATTTACAGAGCCTTCAGAAAGTATTCACACCCCTTGACTTATTCCATATTTTGTTGTGTTACAGCCTGACCTCAAAATGGATTACATTTATACTTTTTCCCCATAACGACAGCGAAAACATGTTCATAGAAATTTATTAAAAATTAAATACAGAAATATCTCATTTACATAAGGATTCACACTCCTGAGTGAACACTTTGTAGAAGCACATTTAGCAGTGATTACAGCTGTCAGTCTTTATAAGAGCTTTCCACACCTGGATTGTGCAACAGTTGCCAATTATTCTTTTAGAAATTATTCAAACTCTGTCAAAAAGATTTTTGATCATTGCTAGACAACCATTTTCAGGTCTTGGAATAGATTTTCAAGTAGATTTAAACCAAAACGAACATCTGTCTTCTTGGTAAGCAACTCCCATGTAGATTTGGCCGTGTGTTTTAGTTTATTGTCCTGCTGAAAGGTGAATTAATCTCCCAGTATCTGGGAGTCTCCCAGTGTGAAGACATTTTTTACTCCTGAACTTATTTAGCCTTGCCATAACAAAGGGGTTGAATACTTATTGACACAACATTCCAGATTTTCATTTTTTATTAATTGGTAAAAATGTCAAAAAACATAATTCCACTTTGACATTATGGGATATGTGTAGGACAGAGACAAACAAATTCTTGATTTAATCTATTTTAAATTCAGGCTGTTACACAACAAAATGTGGAAAAAGTCGAGGGGTGTGAATACTGTCTGAAGGCACTGTACATTCTAAGTAAGTTTTTCCTTATCATCTGTTTCGAAAAATATGATCAAACAACTACAGTATGGACCAAAAAGTTTCTTTTCAGGGTTACTAGTATACCTTTTAGTATTAGAATCCCTTCTCACCTCATCTCTAAAACTGTTACGAGACCAGTTTCTGCAGAGTTGCTCCTCACATGGACAAAGCTGGAGTGCCCCGTGGGTATGTTTGCTTCACTGCTTTCCAGAAGATTCTGCACATGCATACTGTAGTTGAACATGACTTTTTCCAGATTTTGTTATGCTACAGCTTTATTCTAAAATGGATGAAATTGTTTCCCCCGCCGTTTTTTCCACACACAATACCCCATAATGACAAAGCAACAACTGTTTTTTACTACATTTTTGCAAATGTATAAAATAAAAAAAACTGAAATATCACATTTACATAAGTATTCAGACCCTTTACTCAGTACATTGTTGAAGCACCTTTGATAGCGATTACAGCCTCGAGACTTCTTGGGTATGACGCTACAAGCTTGACACACCTGTACTTGGGGAGTTTCTCCAATTCTTCTCTGCAGATCCTCTTAAGCTCTGTCAGGGGAGCGTTGCTGCACAGCAATTTTCAGGTCCCTCCAGAGATGTTCGATCGGGTTCAAGTCCGGGCTCTGGCTGGGCCACTCAAGGACATTCAGAGACTTGTCCTAAAGCCACTCCAGCCTTGTCTTGGCTGTGTGCTTAGAGTCGTTGTCCTGTTGGAAGGTGAACCTTTGCCCCAGTCTGAGGTCCTGAGCACTCTGGAGCAGGTTTTCATCAAGAACCTCTCTGTACTTTGCTTCGTTCATCATTCTCTCGATTCTGACTAGTCTCCCAGTCCCTGCCGCTGAAAAACATCCCCACAGCATGATGCTGCCACCACCATGCTTCACCATAGGGATGGTGCCAGGTTTCCTCCAGATGTTACGCTTGGCATTCATGCCAAAGAGTTCAATCTTGGTTTCATCAGACCAGAGAATCTTGTTTCTCATGGTTGGAGAGTCCTTTAGGTGCCTTTTGGCAAACTCCAAGCAGGCTGTCATGTGCCTTTTACGGAGGAGTGGCTTCCATCTGGCCACTCTACCATAAAGGCTTGATTGGTGGAGTGCTGCAGAGATGGTTGTCCTTCTGGAAGGTTCTCCCATCTCCACAGTAGATCTCTGGAGCTCTGTCAGAGTTATCATCGGATTCTTGGGTCACCTCCCTGGCAAGGTCCTTCTCCCCCGATTGCTCAGTTTGGCCAGGCGGCCAGCTCTAGGAAGAGTCTTGGTGGTTCCAAACTTCTTCCATTTAAGAATGATGGAGGCCACTGTGCTCTTGGGGACCATAAATGCTGCAGACATTTTTTGGTACCCTTCCCCAGATCTGTGCCTCGACACAATCCTGTCTCGGAGCTCTACAGACAATTCCTTCGACCTCATGGCCTGGTTTTTGCTCTGACATGCACTGTCAACTGTGGGACCTTATATAGACAGGTGTGTGCCTTTCCAAATCATGTCCAATCAATTGAATTTACCACAGGTGGACTCCAAACAAGTTCTAGAAACATCTCAAAGATGATCAATGAAAACAGGATGCACCTGTGCTCAATTTCGAGTCTCATAGCAAAGGGTCTGAATACTTATGTAAATTAGGTATTTATGGTTTTAATAAATTGGCTAAAATGTATAAAAACCTGTTTTCACTTTGTCATTATGGGGTAGTGTATAGATTGATGATCATTTAAATGTATTTAATCCATTTTAGAATAACGCTGTAACATAACAAAATGTGGAAAAGGGGAAGGGGTCCGCTTGACACAGGCTTGTAGGCCCGTTTTAAGGCAGGTCCTCACCAGACATCACCGGCATCAACGTCGCCTATAGGCACACACCCACCGTTGTAAAAAAAATAAGAAAAAGTGCTCTTCGCTGACGAGTTGCGGATTTGTCTCACCAGGGGTGATGGTCGGATTTGCATTTATCGTCGAAGGAATGAGCGTTACACCGAGACCTGTACTCTGGAGCGGGATCGATTTGGAGGTGGAGGGTCCGTCATGGTCTGGGGCGGTGTGTCACAGCATCATCGGACTGAGCTTGTTGTCATTGCAGGCAATCTCAACGCTGTGCGTTACAGGGAAGACATCCTCCTCCCTCATGTGGTACCCTTCCTGCAGGATCATCCTGACATGACCCTCCAGCATGACAGTGAGAGGACGTTTCTTTTTTTGCTGAGTTTATGTAAAACAGTAAGTAGAAAGACGCTATATAAATCTATCAATCAATCCATTCTGTGTAGGCGGGGTTTAGAGGGCGGTGTAGATGATGCATCCCCAGTGATCAACCAGTTTAGGAGTGATAGTTCAACTTCATGTTATAATGGGATTTTTTATGACCACTGAGAAAGACGAGAGTAAAGGGTGCCCCCTACTGATCCTCCAACACACTTCCAGCTACATCTAGTCTCCCATCCAGGGACTGACCCTGCTTTAGCTTCAGAGGCAAACCTGTAGTGGGATGCAGGGTGCTATGCTGGTGGAATGAATGTGCCAAAACTTGCAACTGCCCCCAAAACAATTTAATGCAAAAAGGGAGGCGTTTAATCACAATTGCGTTTACATTGAAAATGTTTTAGTGAAAATTATAATTTTTTATTAACTAATTTGTTCGCACATTTAAAAATGTTTTTCTTGCAATTATAATTTCTTTCTATTTTGCTTGCTGCAATATATATATTTTTGTTATCGACTTCAGAAGTTTTTCTTGATATTTATAGCAGAAAAGTTACTCTATACGCTAGCGGATGAAAACAAAATGTTATACTATTTTTACAGAAACTCATGCAATGTAATATGAACATTTCATGACTTTAGGACCAAGAAAATGTATTTCAAATAGCTTCTGAAGTTTCATAATTGTATGTTCGTTAATAGGAAAATATGGTGATGATCAGCATTATCATAAATATTTGGACAATGGTAAAGAGCACAAGACAAGTATCAATAGATCTTTATTTATTGGCATAGAATTATGCATGCAACTATCTTAAATCAAATACTCCCATTCATATTCTATCATGGGACACCCTTCAATAATGTTTAAATTAGCAAAAGACATACAGTATGTTACTCAAATAGTCACATTAACACACAATAATACAATGGACTAGTGGGCTATGAAGGACTATGAAGCAGATGCAACAAGTTAAATAAAAAAAGTTTAACTTGTTACAAATATGGCCACAGTAGAAAGCATTAGCATGATGACAATGACATAATTAAACACTGGGCAGCACTTCCTCTTACAGCCAGTGCCTTACAGCCAGCAAATAACCAAGGCCTTGTTTCCCAAAGCCATCGTTAGAACCATCGTACAATGCATCTTTAGTAGCCGAGCTGTTTCCCCAAAACATTGTTACTAAAGTTACACTTAAAAACGCTTGTTATTTACTGACTACCTCAGACCACTGGTAGAACAGCTATGTGCGTTGTTAGATGCTTCTTTGCCATTCCACATCACTTTATACTCAGAAGATCTCTGCTGAACACAGAATCAAGATGTTTAACTTCAGAACAAAGTTGACTACAAATACAAAGTTGCCAATGTCTTTGCAATTGTTACAAACAAGCGAAGAATAAAACATTGCTTCAAATGAGAACTGAGATCACTGCAAAATAGAAATACATTATAGGCTACATTGAAATAAATGTTATGTTCAATCAATTTAATTATATTTAGCTAATTCTAGTCTACTGTCTATAATTTTTGCTACACTATATTTAAAAAATGTGTAACAACATGTTCGCATGTGCCAAATCTTGATTTAGTGGGTTATTATAGGATAAGCATTTAGAATTAGCCACCTCAATATTTGCAGCCATAGGTGGTAATATCTAGCAGCTGATCTGTCATTAGTATTGTGTAATAATTTTAATTCTAAGGTTAGACCTGAATGGAGAAAGCTGATTTGAGAGCTGAGATGCTTTTCTTTCGATCCTATCAGTATCGACACATGGTCTAACGACGGACTTAGTGAACGTTCTCTCTACATGCTTGTTTGGGAAATACTTAAAAATGTGGCTCATAAATAACGAGGCATCTGACACGATCATTGTAATGCTTAAGTTACATCGCAACTGGGAAACGAGGCCCAGGCTGTTACCTTGTACAGTACATAGTTGTAGCTGTTACCTTTACATGGTACTACATCCTGGGATTAAATGTTTAATGAGTCATTACTTAAAACTGAGGATTTGGCGCTAATTTCATTATCGGAGGCTTCTTCTTCACTTTTTTTCGTTTTAAATCAGCGCTCCTCAAGTCCCCCGATTTCTCCTTCTTTGAAAATACACAAATGAGGGAACCAAATTGGAAGTAATTAGCTAAGTGAATGTAAAATGCTTGAAACCAATGTCAACATGGCATAATTTGATAAAGAGCTTTGGAAATGTAATTCCTTGCCATGGACCATCTCTCACGACTTAACCATTTAAGTACATGGTTACCAAGTAAGTTAACAGTTACTTGATGAAAACAGGCTGTGTAACTCTACAAGTGTAGCTCTTCTACCAAAATGGACACCTGGGGGATGAAAAACAATACAAGTTCAGTGACCATTGTTAATTTCCCCAACATAAGCCACAAATGTTTCCCAACCAAAACCCTTTTTTGTAGTTTGGGTGCCTGTCTGATCCTGCTTTAGGCAACTTATAGTTGTCTTGTCAAACAGCATGGCAGTGCAATAGCATTGTTGAATGCAGAAACAGTCCGGCACCCAGGCTAGGTTAATTGATGCAAACTCACAGTTACTGATGATGGTAACCAGCCAATGCAGCACAGGCTAGGCTAACTAATAGTACTCAGGCTAACTGATGCTAACTAACAGTACTTTGCTAACAGATGCTCACTAAGAGTACTAGGCTAACTGATGCCAACGTACAGTATTAGTCTGATGCTAACTAACAGTAGGCTAACTGATGCTAACTAACAACAAACAGATCATACTGACCATCCAATATAACACTGGCACAGGTTCTCGTGCGACGTCGCCTGCTTGATGAGGAGCTCCACTTGGGTTGGCACATCCAGAGTCTCATCGTGTGAGAAATCACGCCCTGATGGGGAAAAGCAACACATATTAGTCAATGAATGCTAATATGCTAGCATATCATAGCATTTTTAGTTACATAGGGAAAGCCTTACCAGTCAGCTTGTCTCGTACTCTGTTGATAATCTGGATAGCCTTTTTATTCAGGGCCTCAGGCTGGACAGTGCCATCTCCAACTGATGAGAGAGGAACACATAGTGATGACTGATATGTGTACCAGCAGCCATATGAGGAAATATTTTGGCCAACAACAATCAAAGATAGCACTTTCACATACCAATATCCTCCACAATCCTTTGTTGAGGAAAGAAAAACCCATAGAAGCTACATGCCACTCAGCAACTATTCATAGCTGTGCTTTAACACTAGAAGCGCCAAGAGCATCATGTTGACAAAACACATTTACATTTTTAATTACTCTGCCATTTGTAGTCATGTCCCTCACCCCCATCCTTGACTTATCCTAAATAAGTATATTTAACACACGTATGTTGTTCAAATTTAGATATCACAAAGAGAATTTGCCCCACATTCACCGCCAGTCAGCCTGCTTAGCTGATGGCCCGTCGAAATTACACCTAAACTATTAGCCAAAAGACAAGATAAAATTGACAATAGTCTGATGGGTGAAAATATTATCAATTGTTAAATTGTATATGAAGAGATGGGCAGCTTGGAATTGACACAGAGGCAGGAAAACGGAGCGCCACAAATACACTTTTTCAAATCCTCTTACAGTTAGTTAGATTAGATTCAGTTAAGACGTTTTGATTTCTATATAGCATCAGACAGACCAGAAAGAGCAGTTTCTAGAACACGTAGCTTTACCAAATAACAAAGAAATGTAACAAGTGAGCTCTATTTTTAAATACCACTTTTTCTAAGAATTACCATTGTTTTATGCGCTCCACACGTGAGCATGCGGCAGCATATAGCCCTGGCTACTAAGCAAAGACGAGTAACATAAAACAGCTTAAAATATGCTATTCTGTTCTTTGAAATACATTTTCTTATTTCCATAATGCTTCTTAAGACCTGCCAAAACAAAATTATAATAGATTTCTTTGTGATGGAAAACATTTGTGTTTTTTTAATTTAACATATACAGTGGGGAAAAAAAGTATTTAGTCAGCCACCAATTGTGCAAGTTCTCTCACTTAAAAAGATGAGAGAGGCCTGTAATTTTCATCATAGGTACACTTCAACTATGACAGACAAAATGAGGAAAAAAAATCCAGAAAATCACATTGTAGGATTTTTTATGAATTTATTTGCAAATTATGGTGGAAAATAAGTATTTGGTCACATACAAACAAGCAAGATTTCTGGCTCTCACAGACCTGTAACTTCTTCTTTAAGAGGCTCCTCTGTCCTCCACTCATTACCTGTATTAATGGCACCTGTTTGAACTTGTTATCAGTATAAAGACACCTGTCCACAACCTCAAACAGTCACACTCCAAACGCCACTATGGCCAAGACCAAAGAGCTGTCAAAGGACACCAGAAACAAAATTGTAGACCTGCACCAGGTTGGGAAGACTGAATCTGCAATAGGTAAGCAGCTTGGTTTGAGGAAATCAACTGTGGGAGCAATTATTAGGAAATAGAAGACATACAAGACCACTGATAATCTTCCTTGATCTGGGGCTCCACGCAAGATCTCACCCCGTGGGGTCAAAATGATCACAAGAACGGTGAGCAAAAATCCCAGAACCACACGGGGGGACCTAGTGAATGACCTGCAGAGAGCTGGGACCAAAGTAACAAAGCCTACCATCAGTAACACACTACGCCGCCAGGGACTCAAATCCTGCAGTGCCAGACGTGTCCCCCTGCTTAAGCCAGTACATGTTCAGGCAAGTCTAAAGTTTGCTAGAGAGCATTTGGATGATCCAGATGAGGATTGGGAGAATGTCAGATGAAACCAAAATATAACTTTTTGGTAAAAACTCAACTCGTCATGTTTGGAGGACAAAGAATGCTGAGTTGCATCCAAAGAACACCATACCTACTGTGAAGCATGGGGTGGAAACATCCTGCTTTGGGGCTGTTTTTCTGCAAAGGGACCAGGACGACTGATCCGTGTAAAGGAAAGAATGAATGGGGCCATGTATCGTGAGATTTTGAGTGAAAACCTCCTTCCATCAGCAAGGGCATTGAAGATGAAACGTGGCTGGGTCTTTCAGCATGACAATGATCCCAAACACACCACCCGGCAACGAAGGAGTGGCTTCAGAAGAAGCATTTCAAGGTCCTGGAGTGGCCTAGCCAGTCTCCAGATCTCAACCCCATAGAAAATCTTTGGAGGGAGTTGAAAGTCCGTGTTGCCCAGCAACAGCCCCAAAACATCACTGCTCTAGAGGAGATCTGCATGCAGGAATGGGCCAAAATACCAGCAACAGTGTGTGTAAACCTTGTGAAGACTTACAGAAAACGTTTGACCTCTGTCATTGCCAACAAAGGGTATATAACAAAGTATTGAGATAAACTTTTGTTATTGACCAAATACTTATTTTCCACCATAATTTGCTAATAAATTCATAAAAAATCCTACAATGTGATTTTCTGGATTTTTTTCCTCATTTTGTCTGTCATAGTTGAAGTGTACCTATGATGAAAATTACAGGCCTCTCTCATCTTTTTAAGTGAGAGAACTTGCACAATTGGTGGCTGACTAAATACTTTTTTTCCCCACTGTAGCTTACAGTAAAATAAAGTATTGAAAATGCTATTATGTTCTTCATATTCTATTCCAAGACCTTCATAAACACAACTAAATGATAATTTTCCCAATAGCATATATGAAATGTATTTATTAGACTGTTAGAATGTGGAAGTCCAAAAGACAAGTCATTGGCTCAAAGTGGGGTCCCTCGAGGCCCAGCATTTCCAGCGTTAACAAACATAACCACCATAGAAACTACTAGGAATGTTAGCCTAATGCATTTTTACAGTATTGGCTTGAGCCAAAAGACTCACGGAAGGAATGAATGGATTCAGGCACGGTAGTTCCTGGTTTCTTGTGTGTGGTCTCACCAAGGTCGATCCCCTCCAGTGCTTCTGCATTGGACAACAGACACAGTACAGAAAGATGCATTCAGTCTGGAAACATTCCAGATGTTGTTAGTGACACAAAATGGACGTCTTGTTTCACACTCACCGACTGATTGTCCAGCAGTGTAGGAGTCAGTTCTGGTCCTGGATCGCTTGTTTCCCTTGGTGTTCGCTGTGGACCACAAAGAAAGAGAGAGGGCTCAATTGTTTGCCTGGTCGTTGTTTTCAGATGGTTAAAAGGTATTTAAATGTTTAAGATGCTTTCAAGATGTTTTGAGGTGTTTCGTAGTGGTTTCCTTACTGTCCATCAGTCTCCAGTTGAGCAGTGGGTCGTAGACGAAGGCCTCCAGTACGGCCATGACACTGTCCCTGTGCTCCCTCAGCACCTCCATCACCGTGTGACATGTGATCCTGTAGTTCCCATCCAGCCCTGTCACCTGACCAACACACACAGGGGAGGGACACATTGATTGACAGAACAGAGAGGGGAGATTTATTGTCTGTTCTGATAGGTAATTGTAGCCTGTGTGCCATCCGGAAATCTTTGCTTCACTCCTCAAGTTTGCAGTGCAAACCCTCAATTGAGTTGCAGGATTAAGTGCCTTCTATGACAGAGGCAAACGTGAACTATTGACAAGAGTATGTCAAATAAAACCACTGGGAGTTCTTCCTCCTACCTCCATGGCGTTCGTCAGCATTCTTGTCAGTCTGAAAGGAATCTTCTCCGGGAACTTCTCCCTGGTCATGGCAACCTGTAGTGGGAATTATTTGTTTATTTAACCAGGTAGGCTAGTTGAGAACAAGTTCTCATTTACAATTGCGACCTGGCCAAGATAAAGCACAGCAGTTCGACACATACAACAACAACAACGAGTTACACATGGAATAAACAAACACAGTCAATAATACAGTAGAAAAAAAGAAAAATATAAGTCTATATACAGTGTGTGCAAATGAGGTAAGATAAGGGAGGTAGGGCAATAAATAGGCCATGGCGGCGAGGTAATTACAATATAGCAATTAAACACTGGAATGGTAAATGTGCAGAAGATGAATGTGCAAGTAGAGATACTGGGGTGCAAATAAATACGGTATGGGAATGAGGTAGTAGGATGGGCTGTTTACAGATGGGCTATGTGCAGGTGCAGAGATCTGTGAGCTGCACTGACAGCTGGTGCTTAAAGCTAGTGAGGGAAATATGAGTCTCCAGCTTCAGTGATTTTTGTAGTTCGTTCCAGTCATTGGCAGCAGAGAACTGGAAGGAAAGGCGGCCAAAGGAGGAATTGGCTTTGGGGGTGACCAGTGAGATATACCTGCTGGAGCGCGTGCTACGGGTGGGTGCTGCTATGGTGACCAGTGAGCTGAGAAGGCGGGGCTTTACCTAGCAAAGACTTGTAGATGACCTGGAGCCAGTGGGTTTGGCGACGAGTATGAAGCGAGGGCCAGCCAACGAGAGCGTACAGGTCGCAGTGGTGGGTAGTATATGGGGCTTTGGTGACAAAACGGATGGCACTGGGATAGACTGCATCCAATTTGTTGAGTAGAGTGTTGGAGGCTATTTTATAAATGACATCGCTGAAGTCAAGGATCGGTAGGATGGTCAGTTTTACGAGGGTTTGTTTGGCAGCATGAGTGAAGAATACTTTGTGGCGAAATAGGAAGCCAATTCTAGATTTAATTTTGGATTGGAGATGCTTAATGTGAGTCTGGAAGGAGAGTTTACAGTCTAACCAGGTATTTGTAGTTGTCCACATATTCTAAGTCAGAACCGTCCAGAGTAGTGATGCTGGACGGGTGGTCAGGTGCGGGCAGTGATCGGTTGAAGAGCATTCCTTTAGTTTTACTTGCATTTAAGAGCAGTTGGAAAAACATTTATAAAACATTGACAACGTTCACAGATACACTACATGACCAAAAGAACGTGGACACCTGCTATGTGAACATCTCATTCCAAAATCATGGGCATTAATATGGAGTTGGACCCCCTTTGCTGCTATAACAGCCTCCACTCTTCTGGGAAGGCTTCCACTAGAGGTTGGAACATTGCTGCAGGGACTTGCTTCCTTGCAGCCACAAGATCATTAGTGAGGTCGGGCACTGATGTTGAGCGATTAGGCCTGGCTCGCAGTCGGCATTCCAACTCTTCTAAAAGGTGTTCGATGGGGTTGAGGTCAGGCCAGTTAAGTTCTTCCACACTGATCTCAACAAACCATTTCTGTATGACCTTGTCATGCTGAAACAGAAAAGGGCCTTCCCAAAACTGTTGCCACTAAGTTGGAAGCACAAAATAATCTAGAATGTAATTGTATGCTGTAGCGTTAAGATTTCCCTTCACTGGAACTAAGGGGCCTAGCCCGAACCATGAAAAACATCCCCAGACCATTATTCCTCCAACAAACTTTACAGTTGGCACTATGCATTGGGGCATGTAGTGTTCTCCTGGCATCCGCCAAACCCAGATTCGTCCGTCGGACTGCCAGATGGTGAAGTGTGATTCATCACTCAAGAGAACGCGTTTCCAATGGCGGCAAGCTTTACACCACTCCAGCCGAGGCTTGGCATTGCGCATGGTGATCTTAGGCTTGTGTGCGGCTGCTCGGCCATGGAAACTCATTTCATTAATCACCCAATGAACAGTTATTGTGCTGACGTTGCTTATATAGGCAGTTTGGAACAGGCTACGCGCTTCAGCACTCGGCGGTCCCATTCTGTAAGCTTGTGTGGTCTACCACTTTGCGGCTGAGTCGTTATTGCTCCTAGACGTTTCCACTTCACAATAACAGCACTTACAGTTGACCAGAGCAGCTCTAAGAGGCATAGGATGCCACATTGAAAGTCACTGAACTCTTCAGTAAGGCCATTCTACTGCCAATGTTTGTCTATGGAGATTGCATGGCTGTGTGCTCGATTTTATACACCTGTCAGCCACGGGTGTGGCTGAAATAGCCAAATCCACTAATTAGAAGGGGTGTCCACATACTTTTTTATAAATAGTGTACATTCAGTCAGGTTCTGATTTTGGAGGCCCCTGCTCACCTCAAAGCAATCCCCAAAATCAATGTGGAGGATCTTGCCACTTAGTCTGTCCAACATCAAGTTGGATGGATGCCTGTAGAGGAAATGGAGAGAAACTGAGTGAGGGTAGCCTACACACTGGACCACATATTTATTTTCATGCTAATGCTTCGGCCCCATGCACGAAAATAACTATTTGATACTTTGTATGTTGTTTATATTAACTGTTCAATACATATGCTCCAATATACCTGCAAAGCAAGACAATTTCACTTTTTAAACATCTGATGTGCTACCACTGCTGAACTTTTATTGGTGGAGAGCCTCACCTGTCTCCCAGGCCCAGGATGTAGCCCACCATTGACATCACAGCCAGGGAGCGTGTGTAGTTGGTCCTCCTGTCAAACCAAACCTGAGAAAAAGGCCAGGAGTAAACATAACACTACTTCACGTCCCTGTAACAGAAAGCAGAACTAAGATATTTCAGGTATTTCTGAGCACATTCTTCAAAAAAACACAAGGAAATTGAAATTAACGCTAAATTGTTGCAGATACCACCTTTAATTAGTCTTCAGCAGCCTTATGTACAGTGGTCAGTTGTGCTATGTCAGACTTATTACAGCCGTATGAAGGGTGGTAAACAGGGGTATGTCAGTCTTATGACAACTGTATGTAGGGTTGAAACAGGGTTTTACCTCAGAGCTGGGGCTCTTCAGCCACAGCAGCTTGGCCAGGTCGTCTCCGGCCGTGTTGTTGACGGCGTGTTCAAACACCTCCACCTTCTCCATCAGGGTCAGGTGATCATAGTCTGGCGCCATCTAACAAACATACACACCACAACATCAAGATGGCACAACCTTTTTGTAGTAAAATAGAACTTCATTGTCAATTTGTTTAACGGTTTTTCAATTCACGGATAAAGAATTTATTGTCCGTTTTTTTTTTTACTTGAGACTTGACACTTAAGAGTAGTGGACAAGTAACAACATTCATATTATATTGTGTATAAAAGTGTATATTCCCTTTAACTTCATGGCTAATCAACAGATGGTTAGTAATAGCCAGTGCTCTGTTCAGTGTTCACCATGTCTAAAAAGCACAATTCTGAACAGGGTGTGTGTGAACTGCTAATGTGATAGTTACTGGTTCTTACCCTGAGCATAATGCGGTGCTCGATGTTGAGCAGGATCTTCTTCTTCTCCCGGTAGTCTCTGATGAGGGCGTGGAGGGTGTCGCAGTGAGGCACCCAGCCAATTAGACCAGAGTTGGTGGACAGGGGAATCACTGCGTAGCGCTGGATGCTGAGAGAGAGAGAGACACACCACACAAAAATGGTAACTGGGAAATTATATATTTTTTACAGAAGCACAGTAGACACCGAAAATCTCACACACACACACACACACACACACACACACACACACACACACACACACACACACACACACACACACACACACACACACACACACACACCCACACCCACACCCAGATGGCAATAATCCAGCCATTAATCTTGAAATGTGTGTGTACTGTCTACCTGAGGTTTTTGCGTAGAGACGCTGGGTCATTGGCCAGCAGTGTGTTGACCAGGCCAAAGAGTTGCATGACCCTCTCGTCCTGCCGCAGGTCCTCATGGCCCTTCAGGAGGAACATGAACTCATGGCCATTGCTGCCTGCAGGGGGCACCACAACATAGGTCAACTCACAGACAGTGGCTTTCATCCAACTGGCATCTGAGAGTTGGAGTGCTGATCTAGGATCAGTTTTGCTTTTTAGATCGTAATGAATTAGATTGCATGGATAGGGGAGGCCTGATTGTAGAACAGCACTCCTGCTCTGAGACACTTGTTGCCCCTGAACTCCTTTGCATGTGAATTAGTGTAAAATTCTGTTTATCACTTTACAATGGCAGTGGGATGAAAAATTCTGTTGCGGGATAATCCTTTGTTATCACATTGCTAAACAGGACATTATACACAGGAAGATGGCATGACACATACCACATATTGATTATACTTCTGATTGAGTCAATTACTCCAAAAGACAGCATGTTTGCATTTCTCATTGATCTATAGATGACCTGACTTGTGTCATCTTCAGGGCGGTCAGAGTTAATCAGTTAATCACTTATAGTAATTTTAGCGCACAAGTTATTTTTATTGCGATTAATTGCATTGTCTGAAAGTATTCAAAATCACTGAAAACATCCCAAATACATAATCTCTACAGCTGAAAACATTGGACTGTGAAAACAAGTTACAATTGAGGTTAAAGAAAGTGTGGTTTCTCAATTTACCCAATTTTGTTAACCGTTAGACAAAATCAAGACGTCAATATTATTGTACATTTTTTTTGTATGAAAATCTTAAATTACAGCTAAATTGTAGCAAATTCAAAATATGAGAATAATCACAGCAAATCCTGCGATTAAATCGATGAAATGTTATTGTTTAATAGCCCTATAAACAAATGTGATTTTTAAAAATCTAATACCCCTACTACTATGATGGTCATACTTAGTTAGTTAGCTAACTCCTTGTGTAGTTAGCCAATACTCAGAGTGGACGCAATAGGACAATGGGTCTGTAGTCCACTGTCCCCACTAATCCTATTCCCTCTTGATTCATTTCCATCAGTGGTAAATGGTGGGTGTAATCCTAGAAATAAGAATGAATAGAATGGGCTTGGAAGCTCAAACTCTGGCAATTGACTGCCAAACTCATGTGTACCATTGCAATGGCTGCCTGGTATTGTGACGCAATAATTTCCTTTGTATTTTTGAATATTCCATCAACTGATGCTGGATTGCCATGGTAATGTAGAATGTTCATTCAACTGATGATAACTGATGTGGCACTGATGTGGCTCATCCATTTTTTGTAATGCCAGTTGAGATGACTCAACAAATCACAGCACAGATTAAGGGAACGGGAAAGGGGGATACCTAGTTAGTTATACAACTGAATGCATTCAACTGAAATTTGTCTTCCACATTTAATTAAAGGGTACATTTCCTGTTTTTACTTCCTTACATGGGTACACTCAAAATGGCTGCCAGTCCACCCATTGTGTCATCATCATTGATTTGAATGGAGACGCCCTTTCTATTTATTCTTATTGGCCTCGTGGTTGGTTGTCTTACCCATGTAGTTGAGTCTGCGGTGCATTGTTTGTAGGCTATGTGGTTGTCTTACCCATGATGGTGAGTTTACGGGGCCGCTGCTTGGAGGTGATGACCTGCAGCGAGGGGGCGATTGACTGGATGCGGATGATGGGCTGGTTGGGGTCGTAGGTCCCCGGCACGGCCAGCTCCAGGTCCCTGCACATAAGCAGCTTGGGGGACACGTACTGCAGCTCCAAGGAGGTCAGCTTGGGACACAGGAAGGAATGGATGGGGGATGGATCAATGGATAAAATAATGCATAGATGAGGGGAGAGAGAGGGAGATCAGATTACTGGCAGATGAAAGGGTTCATTGTGCCGTGTTCCAACCGTCAATCTGCCTCTTTCAGTCTCTCACTCAGTCTTTCATTGTCACCACTTTAACCGTCTCTCTCTTTTGCTCTTGCACTGTCTAGACAGGTCCTCCTAGGAAAGGTGTCTCATCTCAATGGGTTCACCTGTATAAATAAAGGATACAAAACTGCCCACTGGTGTACTCTTTTCATTGGACTCTGAAGGAGTTTTGCTATTGTTGGCCTATTACAGTGAAATACTGTAGTGATGAGAAGACATTTGGCTTAACCTGGAACAACAACTGAGACAGACGCAACATCTAGGAAGCTCTATTTTCCACTAACAGCCACTTCAGGATCATCGTTGAATGGGTTGCATTGTTTTAGGATGCTGACATGACCTAGATATATCAGCTTACAGTGTCAAGGGATAAATGAATGTGGACCTTAACAAGACGTAGCAAAATAAAATCTCATAGCTCTGATGAAAGATGTGAATGTGGCAATGTACACTACCCACACATAACTGGTTGAAAGCCAACTTGACTTCTTTCACCGAATGCTTTACTGTTTCAACTGGCACAACCAACAAAGGGCTGAATCCAAAGATGAGAGAGATTCTGAAAATTCAGACTAAGACTGGCAGATCTCCATTTGACCTCAGCGTAGGATTTACGTTAAGAGACAGCCCAAACTGACTTGAACAGAGTGAGTAGGTTGGTGTGATTCTCTCACCTGTGGTAGCTGCTTGGAGATCCGTCTGAAGACGTGGTAGTACAGGTCCCATGCTTGGGTCAGGTCCTTCACGTTGCCCGAGCGCATGTACTTTCTGCACCAATCCTGGGCCTCCATGAGGTCCCTTCCGTAGGCCTGTCATAACACACAGAATCACAGCCAATTCACTTCACCTGTCCAGGCATTTGCCTATAATCCAGGTCAAAGAGCACTACACATCATTGTCAATCGGTCATTTGACTGAGGGACTAACCCTAACTTTCCACTCATACACTTCTTAAATGTCTCCAATCGACATCTACATGCGATTTATGCACATTTTCAAGATACACGCACATTCGTCAATAATTGTAACTTGGTAAATTAAATGTTAAAAAGAGGAAAAAATACATGACAAAATAAAGACTATAAAAAAAACAAAGACGGACCTGGTTGAAGGAGGTCTCTTTAAGGGTCTGCGGGCCCCTCTCCATCATGGCGTGAAGGGGCTCCAGCACGGCGAACATACCCTTCACGTTGCGTTCGCCAAAATAGAGGCGGGAGGCCTCCTCCAAGCCCTCGTGCCACATCTCGTGCCACAGAATGGCCACCCGGATCAGCTCCTCGCTCACCTGGGGAGACAGGAAGTGACTCAGGCCGTCGGAAACAGGTACATTTTCTTCAGATTCATTGAAAAGGAAATATATCATTTACATAAGTATTCACACCCCTGAGTCAATACTTTGTAGAAGCAGCTGTGAAACTTCCTGGGTAAGTCTTTAAGATCTTTCCACACCTGGATTGTGCAACATTTGCCCATTATTCTTTTCAAAATTCTTCAAGCTCTGTCAAATTGGTTGTTGATCATTGCTAGACAACAATTTTCAGGTCTTGCCATAGGTTTTCGAGTAGATTAAGTCGAAATTGTAACTCGGCCACTCAGGAACATTCGCTGTCTTCTTGGTAAGCAACTGCAGTGTTGATTTGGCCTTGCGATATAGGTTATTTTCCCGAAAGGTGAATTCATCTCCCAGTGTCTGGTGGAAAGCAGATTGAACCAGGTTTTCCTCTAGGATTTTGCCTGTGCTTAGCTCCATTTAGTTCATTTTTTATCCTGAAAAACTCCCCAGTCCTTAATGATTACAAGCATACCCATTACATGAAGCAGCCACCACTATGCTTGAAAATATGGAGAGTGGTACTCAGTAATGTATTGTATTATATTAGCCCAAAACACAACACTTCGTATTCAGGTCAAAAATTGAATTGCTTTGCCACTTTGCAGTATTACTTTAGTGCCTTGTTGCAAATAGGATGCATGTTTTGGAATATTTTTTTATTCCGTACAGGCTTCCTTCGTTGTCAATTAGGTCAGTACTGTGGAGTAACTACAATGTTTATCCATCCTGTTTTCTCCTGTCACAGCCATTAAAGTCTAACTGTTTAAAGTCCCCATTGGCATGGTGAAATCCCTGAGTTGTTTCCTTCCTCTCCGGCAACTGAGTTAGGAAAGACACCTGTATTATAATTCTGTTTTTTTTAGGGGGTAGATCAGCTTTAATATTGCAGATAGATTGTAGCTTCCATCAATGTAGTTGTCTGCATCACTTCCAATCCCCCATATATTTTTTTGCAAATATATATATACACTACTGTTTAAAAGTTTGGGGTCACTTAGAATTTTTTTTTGTTTTTGAAAGAAAAGCACATTTTTGTCCATTAAAATAACATCAAATTGATCAGAAATACAGTGTAGACATTGTCCATCCAAAGTGTAATTAATAACTTCACCATGCTCAAAGGGATATACAAAACCTGCTTATTTATTACCCATCTACCAATGTTAAACAATATCAAGTCCTTGCAACTTATTATGTGACTTGTTAAGTAAATGTTTTACTCCTGAATTTATCCAAATGTTAAATTCTGGCTGTAACACAACAGAATGTAGAATAAGTCAAGGGAATACTTTCTGAAGGCACTATATGTCTAAATGGTAAAACAGACTACAACCACTTGTTGCTAGCTGTACTATGAGGTAGAGTGCGTACACCGAAAGGCATCACGTACCATGATCGCCTGCTGGACCAGTGTGTTGCAGTGCTCACACATGTTCTTGAGGATCTTGTTAGCAGCATTGTGGCGGGCAGTGGTGGTTGACTTGGAGGCCACGGTCAACGGATAGATCAAAGCCTAGAAGAGGGTAGGGGGGAGAGGTCGAGCGATAGAGAGGGAGGGAGAGTTAATCAATGCACTACCAGTTCAGAGATATGCGTCCTAGGCCATCGCTCCTAGCCTGGGTGCCAGCAGTATGTCATTACCTGGGGGTGGTAGCGCCCAATGTCGGTGAGCAGCTGGTGGATGAGGCGGCCAACCAGAGCACGGGGAGTGTCGATGCGGGCAATCAGCTGGGGGATCACCTGCAGGCGAGGGGGCAAGAGAGGGAGACTTAATTTTGTTAACACCCCCTGGGGCAATGCAATGCGGCATTACTATTCAGTTACTGTCGTCCTGTACGAGACTTTGTTGAATGACTATTTTATGGATGATTCATGGCCCAAAACCAACCTTGCCCTTGGGAATAATTCCGTTTTCTAATACCCTTATCACAATGGACAGAACAATAAAAGCAAACCAAAAACATGCATGTGAGATGCGTACTTGTAGCCAGGTGTCTATCTGAATGGTTTTGATACCCTCCACCAGTGCCTCGTTGACTTCAGGCCAGTGTCCATAGTCAAACCAGAGGGTCAGGACCCTGGAGGAAGAAAACAGCATCATGTCAAAAATACTCTCTTGCATCCATTCCATCTTTATTGACAGGTTCAGACGAGAAGAAAACAACCACAGTTTCCCTGAATTTCAAACCGCATTTGAAGCAAAACAAATTGACACCAAACAATCAAAACGACACAATTTGGAATTGGAGCTCTTCTCTCTGCCACCAGAGGGCTTCCTCTCCACATATTTCAACTCAGCATCTATCAGTGTTGTCTGTTTGGGCTTTCAGACTACTGGCCATCTCAGTGCTGATCTAGGATCAGGTGCCCCCTGTCCATATAATCTTATTCATTATGATCTAAAATGGATTTAGAAAAAGGGATTTATTTAACCTTTATTTAACTAGGCAAGTCAGTTAAGAACAAATTCTTATTTACAATGACGGCCTACCAAAAGGCAAAAGGCCTCCTGCGGGGATGGGGGCTGGGAATAAAAATAAATAAAATAAAATAAAAATATAGGACTAAACACACTTTACAATAAGAGACAACACAACACTACATAAAGAGACCTAAGACAACAACATAGCAAGGCAACAACACATGAAAACACAACCTGGTAGCAGCACAAAACATGGTACAAACATTATTGGGCACAGACAACAGCACAAAGGGCAAAAAGGTAGAGACAACAATACGTCACGCCAAGCAGCCACAACTGTCAGTAAGAGTGTCCTTTTAAGACTCTTTGTGAATATAGGCCCTGGCCCCATGTGGGGACTCACCTGAGGGTGTCCTGGAGGTTGTTCCCTCTGGAAAGGGAGATTGAGCGGAAGAAGCCCTGGACAGCAGGAACCGTATAAAGGAGTAACGTCTTGGAGAGGTCCTGAACTCGCCAAACAACAGAGGGAGAATGAGGAAGAGGAATAATTGCGATTGATTGTACCTTGACTTCAGCAAGCAAGGCAATCAGTCATAGTCCTAACTCAAACATTCGCTCAATGTCTACCATTGACATAAACTTGTGATTGATGCAACATTTGAAGCACAGGTCTGTCAAGTTAGTTCGAAATGTGTCTGGTAGTGAAAGGGCTGGTTAGCGTTAGTGGACGAGTATGGTGAAGGAGAATCTAAGATGGCCACCGCCCTCACCTCGTTGGCCTTCTTCTGGCCTGGCGAGGGCACAGGGCTGTGCTCGGTGCTGTCTACTTCGCTGTCGCTGTTGCTGGCCTCGCTATTTGCGCTGGCGCCACTGATGTGGCGCTTCTTCTTCTTTTCGTCCCGGCCCTGGTTCTGGTGCTTGTAGTGCAGCACTGCCTCAAAGTTCATCACCGCCCATGCGTGCCAGGCCTGCGGAAAAAGGTACGCCAGGTGAAGAAATATATATATTGAACAAAATATATTATAAGACATAGAAAGTCTACATGTCAAAACATATGTTTGAACTGATGTTATCGCACTTATCACATCAACTTCCAGTCCGTTAGCCAATTAGTTTCCGGTTTACTGAAGGATACGTGAGATGTCCTGGAGGAGTCCGGCCCTCTGGGGAATATTCTGGGTCTAAACAGATGTCTATCATGTTCTTGGTTGTTATGTAATAAGCTACTGAGAGATGTGAGGGGGGAAGGGGCTTTCCTACAGTGTGGGGGCTTTCCTACGTGGCTTTCCTACAGTGTGGACATGGGCCTATACAAGCCCTATACAAGCCCATGGGCCTATACAAGCCCTTGGATCCTTTCAAATCAACTCATGTCTCTAATAACATACAAACCTTATGTTAAGTAAATGGAGGAGTCAGCACGAGGTGCTGATGGGAGTGACAGGGGTTGGAGGGGAGTGGTTAAAGGTGAGAGGGTCACTGACCTTGTACCAGTTGCGGTCGTGCTCTGTGGAGTGGTTGTAGTACTGCAGCACTTTGGGGATGGTGCTCTCGTTAATGCCCTGAAGACTGAGCTGCCACTCACCCAGCTTCAGGAAGCACCTAGGGAAGTAGGGATTGAGGGAGAGAGGGATAGGGAGAGACAGTCTTGGTCACTATATAGATCGTCGGCAAAATACGGCCTACGCTCGTTAAGTGTCTCAGAGTAGGAGTGCTGATCTAGAATCAGGTCCCCTCCTATCCATGTAATCTTATTTGTTTGTGATCTGAAAGGCAAAACTGATCCTAAATCAGCACTCCTACTCTTGAGACCCTTTATATGGACACTTAGTACCTGGGGCCTCATTTATCAAGTTGCGTGAGCACAAAAAATACTCAAAACCCTGCGAGCAGTTTTCCCGCAAAGGTTGGTATTTATAAAATGTTGAACTTGACAGGAAAGTGTGTGTATCTCCACGCAAATCACAAGAAGGTTGATCAACTGTATAGCAAGCAAATAGGCTTATTGTTCCTTTGGGGGAAATAGGTGGTGCTTGATGCATAGGAATAATAATAATGGTAGGCTAATAAAAACATTAAAACGTTGGCCTAATGATAAAATATGCATTTGCCGTTGGTATTTTAAATTGTATTATATAGGCCTAAATCACTATCATATTGTAGTCTCTACTTTCCTGACATAACTGGTTTAAATTATTTCCACTACACAACAAAAAGTAGCCTACTATTTATCAATCACTAATTCAATAGCCAAGCATGCTCGAAAGTAAATAGACCGGTAGCCTTGACAGTATGTGACAGTATGGGTAGGCTACAGTATTGCTGCGTGATAGGATTAGGAGCACGACATCATATCCTAGCCTATTTAATTTCAGATCCTATACCAAGATAGGAGACACACAATCATGTACTGATAATGTTTTTCTTCTTTTGCATAGAAGTGTGGGCTGTAGCATTTACTTTTAAATTGGTCGAAAGGACAATCAATCTGGCGTGCGGCCAGTGTTTGGCACTGCAACATTCTGTCCACTCCTCTACAGAAATGTGATAACATTTGCCATTGCGCTTTCTTTTAGGAATTATCATGGCCCAGTTCCAAAATCTCTTCCAAATCATACAGCAAATGAGGCTGTTTTTATTACCATAAAAGCTGAACGGAGGAAGTTTTCCAGGCGAGGTTATAGCGCTTGTTCATGACCGCACAAATATAATATGGCTCTGATCTATCAATGAAAACATCCGCAACACTATATGTTGCGTGTGACAGTTTGATAAACGCATATCATTTGTGACGCATGCAAATCCAAGGATCTCCTCGTATGCCAGAATTATGTACGGAATTTACACACGGTTGATAAATGAGCCCCCTGGTCCTAGATCAGCTCTCCTTTTCTGAGATGTTTGTGAATATGGGCCCAGGGCTGCATCAGAGTCTGATAAATTGCCTTAGCAACACACAATCATGTCAACAGCTATAAGGGCTGGTATGTGAGATGAAGCTCTTACACTAAGTCTGTTACACTAGTTAGTTAGTGTGATGAATGCTTTCCACGTGGTGTCTCCTGGCAGTCCATCTCCCCTCTCTAATTCCAGCCTCGTCCACACTCCTCTCTACCCTCTATTGCCTTGTATGACCACTGACATGCTTACCTAGGCCTAAGGCCAAGATCTGTGGGACACTTCTGGAGAAAATGGATATTAACTGAATCCACGTTTAACTTGACTATGAGAAAAGTCTGTTCTGTTGTAACAATTTTAAAAGTATGTTGGGGAAGTTCTCATACACTATGCTCAATGTCATCACAAGTTGTCTGGGGGAGTTGGCAATGGACGTTCAACGCAGTACTAGTGCAGTCCCTTAAAATAGAAGAGAATGATGGGAAAACTTGGAAATCGCGCAAAGACATTTATCATACTTAGGCGTCATTACTAAAAACAGTGGCGCATTAGCTACTGAAAGGTTTTGGGATCACTTAAGTGATTTTCAATGTTTTATATCGGTGGTGAGTGAGAGGGAACATTGCCTGGTGGTCGGTCTTCCCAGTCGTTGTGCTTGCTATTTCAATCATCATAAAAAAACACAGACACTCGAGGCAAACTGCCAAATAATCGAGTCGTGTTTGATTTACATGGGCCAAGCTCGTGATTGGTTTATAACACGTCTGACCAGGAACTGGCGAATGCTGCGCCGGCCATCCATCCCTCAGCTCCTAACAGTACGCTGCACCGTTTCCAGAGATCACTTCTAATAAATGATCCAATAGTATTGCGTAACGCTGCCGAGTGCTTTTTCCATGTGAAAATACAGTACTGGTTCAGTTCACCTCTGACAAACCCCTTCAGGGAAAAACACAGTAAAACCGTCTGCATGGGAGAACCACTAGTGCCAGAAGTGCTTCTCTGTTACCACAGGAACGCAGACCGGAGATTGCAGGTCTTATCCTGATCATGGCGTCGTAACATGCAAATACATAGCGCTGAAATTACAATGAATTCTTTCGGGATGGAGAATGGTGGTGTGTGTGTGTGTACAGACCAGGTGTACGCCATTCCACAGTGCCAACCCATTTGCAGGAAAGTGTGTCAGCACGTCTGGAAGAAAACAGTGCAGACAAACATTCCACAGACAACTAGAATCTGGAAGTGCAACAGCAGGTATGAAACACTCCTTTCCTGGTTTCCTGTTAGCTTGTTGCCTCAAGAGTTATGAGGTATGTATATTGTGTGTATGTATGTGTGTTTGTGTGCATTGTTGTGTGTGTGCCTCGAAGATGAGTGTTTTACTGTAAGAAGGCTTGTCTCCTGTGTGTGTGTGTCTAAGAGGAGTGTTTTTACTGTACCTTTTACTGTAAGTAGGCTCGTCTGCTGACCAAAGTTTCAATACAGTCAACCCATAAAGCTCAAGCGCTGTTTTTTTATCCCTGCTCGTGCTCATTTGGAGGCTATTGTGAAAACACAGCATTTTGCTGAGTAAAACCTCACACACAAACACAAACAAAACCTGGTGTGTCAGAAGTAAACTTTCCCCAAAAATAACTGGCCTCTGAGATTCCCTCTAGCGCTCATTTGAAGTCCGCTCCATGATGGAGAGCGCTTTGGGGAATGGGGATCATGCTGGAAGTATTTTCATGGGCCAGTCAAGCAAACAAACAACTTCCTTAGGCTATCATGTCTTGTAGAGGCATTCTGAAAACGGGAGTCTTTCTATATTTAATCCGTTGACGGTGTACACAAGCACCAAACAGAAATACATGCCACGAGCAATGGTGATTGGGAGCCTTCCAAAAAAGGGTGTTGTTGCAAATGGGAAGAGCTTCCAACAGGAATAGAGAAAGACCTCCAGTCCCTTTCTGCCCATAACTGATCTCAATTCAGCTTGTCCATCTGCAGTTCTAACCTTGGCCGTCAGGCTAAACCACAGCACAGATCCTGGACCAGCTGTTCATGTTACTCGTCCACTGCCATTGCTCAGCATCCGTACGCTGAAGGTGTAGTTGGGCAGACATTTTGTGTCAAAACAGCAACTATTCTTACAGAGAGAACAGGTGAAGATGGTAGAATGTGACAGGAGACAGGGTGAAGAGGCAGAGGGCAACACCCGGCCAGGTATGGGACATGCTGGGCCGGGGTGTGGGCCCAGCCAGGTGCTGACAGACGGCGCTTGCCAGAGACACACCTGGTTTCCAGTACCCGTGGGCACAATGCCACATTTGGTTGAAGATAAGTAGCTGGATTCCTGGATGCCCGCTGGCTGAAGGGTGAGTGATCGCACAGAATGAAAAGAGACAAAACTTGTCCGGGTTTGCAAAACTAAATGCCAGTACAAGGAGCGAGGGAGGGAGTATTATGACCAGGGTTGGGTCACGGTCATGGAGAAAGAGCACAACTCTCTGTACGTGACCCTTTAGGTGAGAGAGAACATGAGGGCTGGGAAAAGGTGTGTGTGTAAAAACAAATTCAAGCACCCAATTTGTTATTGCAGTGTTTGATTTGGTTTTTTTTTCCCCCCCTAGTGTCGTTGTGGTAGGAGTCCTGACCTGGCCATAAGCTTGTGGAGCTCCTGTTTGTGTTGCTGGTCCTCGGCCGCGATGGCATGCTGGGCCTGCTGCTGCATCCCCTGGACAAAGTGCTGCATGTGCTGGAAGGCTTCGATCTAAAGGGGGACAGAGGAACAAAAGGGACTCTCATTCAAAACAGGGATTTAACTCAACTCTCCTGTGAATGATATCGCCCCCCTCTATGATATTCGACTGTGTTCGACTGGGGGTTCTGAAGAGGGGGTTCTGAAGAGTTCAGTAGGGCAGGGTGTCGCAAAACCTTAAGCAATCGAAAACTAAAATCTGCATTCTTATAGACCCTAACGTCAGGTATTCCCTCACGGTTTCAAAACGTTTCCCCTCTACTGAGCAGGACCCCGTTGTTCCAGTCCCAGTCCAAAGAGTCCAGAGGGGGGATGGATGGCTCCTCTCTGGCAGGGACTGGGGTGCATGTGTCATTAAGATTCCTGCCTTGTGAGCGGCTCCTGCAGCTGGCTCTAGTATAGCCCTGTGGCGGGCAGCAGGAGCAGCACGCTCACACTTACGTAAGCCCAAGCCCCAGCATCCCCAACACTTCCCTAATGAGACCCACACTGGGAGAGCCAGGAACTTTGGAACACGTGGTAGAATGGTGTGTGTGAGGGGGGGGAGGAGGTGTGTGTGTAAAGGTGTGTGTGAGCATTTATATATCGACCGGTCCCCCTGTTGCTCTAATGGTGTGGTTGGAATGATGTGACATTTTTCACTGCTGGATTATTTACGCTCAACACACAACAGTCCACAATATTTCATGAACCTACACATTACAGCCCTGCATTTCCTTACGTTGCACAACAATGAGAAAACTACATTTTTCTTCAGCTACAGAGAAAGCCTGTAACAACGGTATAGCTACTATACCTTGTGTTGGCTCTTCCACATGTACTTCATGTAGGCATAGGTGACGTGGGGGTGGGCGGTGGGCAGCGGGTGATCCAGCTGCTTTGAGGGGTCCACCCCCAGGAGAAGGACCAGGGTCTTGTGGGCCAACGCCTGGGAGAAAAGAGATTCACATTGGTCATTTCTATCATAATACTTAACCTCACACACGCACAAACACAAACTGTACACACGAGGCTGGGTGCGGCATAGCGTCAGCCGCAGAGCAGCGCCAAAGTGGAAGAAAGTGTCTAAGGGGCTCAACGGTGGAAACCTCAAGGTCAGTCTCCTATAGCCCACTCAGACCTCTAGTCAGGGACCCCCAGCCATTTCACATATTTGATCTATTCCAGAGCTAGCACGCCTAATTCAACGAATCATCAAGCGCTTGATTAGGTGAATCAGGTTTGCTAGTTAACGGCTCCAACAATATTGTGAAAGTCTGAAGTCCCGAGGAAATGTTTGAGAACCACTGCCCTAGCTTCCAACTCCCATGGACGTAAAGACCCCCAGATTTCCCCAGGCTCATTTGAACCTCTAGCTAAATAAACAGCTTAAGTATACCACACTTCTGTGGAGGGAGTAACTAACCATTGACCCTTGTGGAAGGGCCTTCTAGAACAGTGAGGGCATTCTTTTAGGTGTTGCTCGTTTGCCCATAATCACGTTCTTTGCTCGCCGATTGCTCGCCGATTCTTTCCTGTGAGTGAAAACCGCTATAATTCTCTGACATCATACCGGAACGTTCTGAAAGGATTGCGTTACAATTGGAAAGCTGGTCGGCTGCCTGCAATCCACCACAATCACTTGCAATAAAACTGGCACCAGGGAGGGAAGACGGTGACACTTTCATTAAATGGGTTTGAGGTACGGTTTCTAAACAGTGCGATTTCTGAGAGGTGCGTTACATTTGCACAGCCGTTCCAGTGAGAGCTGAGTTCACTGGAAAAATAGGGATGTCAGTAAGAATCCAAATCCAGTAGAATACATTCCCCCTTGGATTGACACAAACCCTTTAAAGAATTGTTTGAGCAAATTCCTTCCATTCTGGTTGTACTAATGTCAACTGACAATGACATCACTTGAACTCAACCTGATACAACAGCTTATAGCTGTATCTGAAGGGAAATACATTAGTTAAATACGAGCCGATTGCCAAACAAGCTGGTTGTGTTTATAGCCATTTATGACAAAGAAATCAATACCCGGATACCGGTGAATGTTCCCTTTGTTTTATTGAGTGCAACGGTTTGTCCAAGTCTTTGTAAGGCCTGGTCGAAATGTTACACTTCATAAAACGTCAGCTGAACAATGGAGTGCATCAAATCATGCTTTCATACTATATGTTTTTGGAAGGATAACTGGTTGATGATGGAGACTAACCGGTTGAAAAAATAACCCTTACTGACATCCCTATTTTGAACCAATTGGCAAATGACCCATTAGCTGTTCCTGTGCTAGTGAACTCACCAAACGTCCACTCTTGCCACAGAGACTGGCGTACTTGAGCCAGGTCCGCATGTCCTCGTGGGGGTTGATGACCAGCGAGCGAACCATTAGGATCCTCTGCCAGTCCTCCACGATCCGCTGGCAACCCTAAAGACGGAGAAACAAAGAGCAATCAATCAATGATATCATTATTATTAATCAAAACACATATATTTCAAAAAGGCCCTTTTTACATCAGCAGTTGTCAAAGTTTTTTTACAGGAGACACGACCACACACAATGACCAGGTAGATAGTCTTTTTTTTCTATCATTCTATTCTCTAGAGCTCCCATACTCAACTGGCTGACTGGATCCGGACCACACACATATATGACTCCGGGATGCTGGCCTTCTAGGCAGAGTTGCAAAAAAATGGCCATATCTCAGACTGGCCAATAAAAATAAAAGATTAAGATGGGCAAAAGAACAGACACTGGACAGAGGAACTCTGCCTAGAAGGCCAGGATCCCGGAGTCGCCTCTTCACTGTTGACGTTGAGACTGGTGTTTTGTGGGTACTATTTAATGAAGCTGCCAGTTGAGGAATTGTGAGGCGTCTGTTTCTCAAACTAGAAACTCTAATGTACTTGCTCCTCTTGCTCAGTTGTGCACCCGGGCCTCACACTCCTCTTTCTATTCTGGTTAGAGCCAGTTTGCGCTGTTCTGTGAAGGGAGAAGTACACAGCGTTGTACGAGATCTTCAGTTTCTTGGCAATTTCTCGCATGGAATAGCCTTAATTTCTCAGAACAAGAATAGACTGACGAGTTTCAGAAGAAAGTTATTTGTTTCTGGCCTGTAATCAAACAAATGCTGATGCCCCAGATACTCAACTAGTCTAAAGAAGGCCAGTTTTACGTACATTTTTGTATGAACATCTGAGACATAAACAGAACAAGTTCCACAGACATGGGACTAACAGAAGTTGAATAATGTGTCCCTGAACAAAGGGGGGTCAAAATCTAAAAGTAACAATCAGTATCTGGTGTGGCCTCCAGCTGCATTAAGTACTGCAGTGCATCTCCTCCTCATGGACTGCACCAGATTTGCCAGTTCTTGCTGTGAGATGTTACCCCACTCTTTCACCAAGGCACCTGCAAGTTCCCAGACATTTTTTGGGGGAATGGCCCTAGCCCTCCGATCCAACAGGTCCCAGACATGCTCAACGGGATTGAGATCCGGGCTCTTCGCTGGCCATGCCAGAACACTGACATTCCTGTCTTGCAGGAAATCACGCACAGAACGAGCAGTATGGCTGGTGGCATTGTCAGGATGATCCTGCAGGAAGGGTACCACATGAGGGAGGAGGATGCTGTGACACATCGCCCCAGACCATGACGGACCCTCCACCTCCAAAACGATCCCGCTCCA
Source organism: Brachymystax lenok tsinlingensis (assembly GCA_030435695.1). Classification (NCBI taxonomy): domain Eukaryota; kingdom Metazoa; phylum Chordata; class Actinopteri; order Salmoniformes; family Salmonidae; genus Brachymystax; species Brachymystax lenok. The sequence goes on along the minus strand of CM059802.1, from coordinate 33,404,961 downwards.
GAGTACAGGCTTCGGTCTAACGCTCATTCTTTCGACGATAAACGCGAATCCGACCATCACCCCTGGTGAGACAAAACCGTGACTCGTCAGTGAAGAACACTTTTTGCCAGTCCTGTCTGGTCCAGCGACGGTTGTTGCTGGTGATGTCTGGTGAGGACCTGCCTTACAACAGGCCTACAAGCCCTCAGTCCAGCCTCTCTCAGCCTATTGCGGACAGTCTGAACACTGATGGAGGGATTGTGCATTCTTGGTGTAACTCGGGCAGTTGTTGTTGCCATCCTGTACCTGTCCCGCAGGTGTGATGTTCGGATGTATCGATCCTGTGCAGGTGTTGTTACACGTGGTCTGGAACTGCGAGGACAATCAGCTGTCCGTTGGTCTCCCTGTAGCGCTGTCTTAGGCGTCTCACAGTATGGACATTGCAATGTATTGCCCTGGCCACATCTGCAGTCCTCATGCCTCCTTGCAGCATGCCTAAGGCACGTTCACGCAGATGAGCAGGGGATCCTGGGCATCTTTCTTTTGGTGTTTTTCAGAGTCAGTAGAAAGGCCTCTTTAATGTCCTATGTTTTCATAACTGTGACCTGTCTTTTAACAACAGTTCCACAGGTGCATGTTCATTAATTGTTTATGGTTCATTGAACAAGCATGGGAAACAGTGTTAAAACCCTTTACAATGAAGATCTGTGAAGTTATTTGGATTTTTACGAATTACCTTCGAAAGACAGGGTCCTGAAAAAGGGACGTTTCTTTTTTTGCTGAGTTTATTTAAATGTATGTTTATTTTGTGTTCCCCTTTTTGGTTTGTTCTACATTTATTTTCACTCCCTTACCTAAGTTGGTGTGGGTTTTCTTTTCTTTTGATTAGTCTGTTATCAGGCAAGTCCAGTGGGCTTCCATGGTGGGTGTTTAAGACCCTACTGAAGTTCGCTTAGCCAGAAGCAAGTCAGTAGGCACCCCCATGGATGCCTTTCATACACACACACACACACATATATATATATATATATATATACACACAAATTTATATATACACACACATATACATGCACATATATATATACACACACACACACACACACACACACACATATATATATATATATACACACATACATATATATATATATATACATACACATACAAATATATTTTCCTTTATTATTTCCCACAAACCCTACCACCCTCCCCTAATCGTAGTAAACTAATAAACAACAACACTTAGGCTTCTACTTCCAGCTTATACATACTATGTACATTTTACGTTCACAATCTATGTTACAATAGTTCTATTTTGTTTGTTTTTAGTCCTGGCCTTACTCTAACCTCCACCTTTCCAATTAGTCCCACCCTTCAGCTAATTCCAACCCCTGCCATCTATCTTTTAACACCATCCATACTGGATTTCTATTTGCCATATATTTTTCAACTGTGCTGCGATGCTTCACAAAAGTTCTGAACATTTATATTCTCATAGTTTCTACAGATTGTAAATTAAAGATAAATATGTTTGCTAAAAGTATTATTAATCGATTGACTATGCCTTTTCAAATCACCAAATACTGCTAGCCGCTCTTAAATAGCACCTGTGGCAGCACTGGTGAAACTAACTACTGACTAACGAGGCGACAGGTGCAACACATCCTGACCAACGAGGATGATTCCAATCAGGGCAAACCACATCCAAACAGAACCAAACTCGAGTCAAAAATGAAATGGAGCAAAACCCAAAAAACCTATAACAATCTTAAATAACTTTTTTAAGAGGCCCCAGACTTTTATGTGAGGACACATGGTTCTTGTATCAGGTGGTTCTCAGTTCACAGAAATGCTTTACACTTCATTCCAGGGGTGCATCCCAAATGGCACCCAATTCCCTATAGAGTGCCCAACTTTTGTCCGGAAAGGGAATAGGGTGCCATTTAGGACACAGCCCAGGTCGTTTGATGGAGGAGTGTGCGACTCTCTTGACAGATGTGTCAGGTTCGTCGGCAATAAATCACAGGAGAAGAAGAGACTGTCAACATTTCACCAGACTCTGGTGCTGCCATTAAACTAGCCCTGTTTTGTTCTGCTGGAGCCTCGCAATCCAACCCCCCCACCTCCTCTTATTTTATGAATGGAAAGAGTGGAACCATCAAGACCTTTCACTTCACAAGGACATGAGGAGGGTTTAGGGTTTATATATGTAGAAGTAAATAATATCCTTGTTGGTGTGTATGCAACGAATTCAATCACTTTTTGACGACATCTCTTTTGATTTAAACAAAACTTCCCATACGTTTGCCCATGGAATAAGTAACTTTTTGGACCTGAACGACAAAACATTCAGGAGATAGAGGTACTCAAATGTAACCATGTTGCATACCCCACCACAGCAGTTTGCCAAAAGGCATGAAAAGAAACAAGATTCTCTGGTCCAATGAACCCAAGATTGAATTCTTTGGCATGAGTGCCAAGGGTCACGTCTGGAGGAAACCTGGCACCATCCCTACGGTGAAGCATGGTGGTGGCAGCATCATGCTGTGGGGATGTTTTTCAGTAGCAGGGACTGGGAGACTAGTTAGGATCGAGGGAAAGATGAACGGAGAAAATTACAGGGAGATCCTTGATGAAAATCTGCCCCAAAGCGCTCAGGACCTCAGACTGGGGCGAAGGTTCACCTTCCAACAGGACAACAACCCTAAGCACACAGCAAAGACAACGCAGGAATGGCTTCGGGACAAGTCTCTGAATGTCCTCGAGTGGCCCAGCCAGAGACCGAACTTGAACCTGATCGAACATCTCTAGAGAGATAGCTGTGCAGGGACTCTCCCCATCCAACCTGACAGAGCTTGAGAGGATCTGCAGAGAAGAACGGGAGAAACTCCCCAAATACAGGTGTGCCAAGCTTGTAGTGTCATACCCAAGAACACTCAAAGCTGTAATCGCTGCTTCAACAAAGTACTGGGTAAAGGGTCTGAATACTTATGTAAATATGATCATTTCTTTTGCAAACATTTCTAAAAACTAGTTTTATGCTTTGTTATTATGGGGTATTGTGTGTAGATTGATGAGAAAAAAATATTTTTTAATCAATTTTAGCATTATGCTGTAACATAATAAAATGTGGAAAAAGTCAAAGGGTCTGAATACACTGTATGCACTGTATGTTGTAGCTTAGACCCTACTTAAACTTGAGGCCTTTTTGTTGTGCCCGCATTGGTTACGACACATGCTCTTGAATAGAGCATGGGCGTCATTTCAATCATAGAATTCATAGAATGGACCTATCCCTTCAGACCTCTGTAATTTAGCTGGTACACCATTGACATTTCAAATGGATTGTAATTGTTACTTCTAATTACTACCACAAAGATGGATGCCGGTCCACAGACCATCCAATGTCAACTTAAATGTTCATGTCTGTTCTACTATCAATCTTTCGATTTCAATAGGTTTCCTATGGAGGATTAACTGTATAATTAAAACTGATATTCCCATTCAAGTTAACATTCTCTGATGCGTGGACCTCCACAAACATCTTTGTGGTACCATTTGAAAGTGAAAATGTAAATGTTATTCCCATTTTAGTCAATTTATCAGCCGAAGCATGACACCCAACCTGTATTCCTTTCCAGTGAAGAATACATGGATGCCTCATGGTATGGTGGGGTATGCAAAATGGTTCAACGTTGAGCACCTTTATCTCTTGAATATTTTGACACTCTCTGAGTGAGCACTTCTACCATGGGCAAATACACTGAACAAAAATATAAAGGCAACATGTAAAGTGTTGGTGCCATGTTACAAAGATTCCAGAAATGTTTCATACGCACAGAAAGCTTATTTCTCTCAAATGTTGTGCACAAATTTGTTTACATTCCTGTTAGTGAGCTTTTCTCCTTTGCCAAGACAATCCATCCACCTGACAGGTGTGGCATATCAAGAAGCTGATTAAACATCGTTACACAGGTGTACCTTATGCTGGGGACAATAAAAGGCCACTCTAAAATGTGCAGTTTTGTCACACAAGTCCACCAGGTTGTTGCCAGAGAATTTAATGTACATTTTTCTACCATAAGCTGTAGTTTTAGAGAATTTGGCAGTACGTCCAACCGGCCTCACAACTGCAGACCACGTGTATGGCCCTGTGTGGGCGAACGGTTTGCTGATGTCAACATTGTAAACAGAGTCCTCCATGGGTGGCATTGAGGGTTATGGTATGGGCAGGCATAAGCTATGGACAACGAACTCAATTGCATTTTAATCGATGGCAATTTGAATGCACAGAGACACCGTGAAGAGATTCTGAGGCCCATTGTCGTGCCATTCATCCACCACCATCAGCTCTTATTTCAGCATGATAATGCATGGCCCCATGTCCCAAGGATCATACATTATTTCTGGAAGCTAAAAACGTCCCAGTTTTTCCATGGCCTGCATACTCACCAGACATGTCACCCATTGAGCATGTTTGGGATGCTCTAGATCGAGGTGTACGACAGCGTGTTCCAGTTCCCGCCAATATCCTGCAATTTCACTGCATGAGGCAAATGGTGGTCACACCAGATACGGACTAGTTCTCTGATCCACACCCCTACTTTTTTTATTGTATCTTTGACCAACAGATGCATATCTGTATTCCCATCCGTGTGAAAGTCATAGATTAGGGCCTAATGAATGTTTTTCAATTGACTGATTTCCTTATATGAACTGTAACTCCGTAAAATATTAGAAATTGTTACATGTTGCGTTTCTATTTTTGTTCACTATATGTATGGAAGGTTTTGTTGAAATCAAAAAGGGTACTGTTACAAAGTGATTGAATTCAAATGGATTTACCCAGATGTTTGTGTGGGTGTGTGTGTGTGAGGGTGAAGGTGTGTGTGTGTGTGTGTGTGTGTGTGTGTGTGTGTGTGTGTGTGTGTGTGTGTGTGTGTGAGAGAGAGAGAGAGATTGAAGGTGTGTGTTGTGTGTGTGAGCACACACGTATGTGCCTATCTTGGGTGAAGCCTCCAAATGTCAGTAACACTTGAGCTCACAGAGACAGAGAGAAGAGAAGACAGAAGAGACAGACCAGACAAGAGACAGAGAGACCAGACAAGAGACAGAGAGACCAGACAAGAGACAGACAAGAGAAGAGAGATGAGAGAGACAGAAGAGACAGACAAGAGAAAAGAGAGAAGAGACAGAGATGAGAAAAGAAGAGACAGAAGAGAGAGCGAGACAGAGAGAAGCTACAGAAGAGAACAGAAAAAGGAAGAGAAGATAGAGATATGAACTGCATTGTGTGCACTGTAACTCACCACACCTACTTTTAGGTTTTCAATCTGGCGTTCAGTCTGAGCGTGTTCCAACCCGACAGTGGCCTTAAAAGACCTCCAAGGGTTGTTTTGATTCCCAATTAGAGTCGGTGGTAATGGATTTAACTACACACAGCACATGGATCCAGTTCATTTTTTGTTTGGGTAATTTTCTGGATAGACTGGTGTTCGTATTGAGTTGCACAGTCTTGGCCGGCGACCTCATTTTCCTTCAGAGCGGTGGTGTTGTGGCCTCTAATTTAGTCTTTTATCAAACTGTACAGGATATAACTCTGTAATTATCAATAAAAAAATTATAATCATTGTAATCAAAATCCACCTGTCAGGAAGCATATGTTTGGAACAGGTTTGAGAAGGGTTACAATTTAAATAAGGAAAGTTAAGGATGCTTCCCACATAGTTGTAATTTCTCAAGTTCATATTCGGTAAATTAACAACTCAATAAGAGAATACAACTGAACTGTCTGTTTTACCTCAATACCAACAACAATGGTTTCAACTGCGCAAGAGTCTGGCCGAGCGGTAGTGCTTTTGACACAGGACCACATGGTGCCAGGACAATAATCTTTCCCTCAAAATCAGCAAGACGCCATGCATCGAAAGGTGCTGATCGTGGACTACAGGAAACAGCAGGGGGAGCATACCCCTATCCACATCGAAGGGGCTGTAGTGGAGCGGGTGGAGAGCTTCAACGTGGTCCACACACACCAGCACAGTCCTGAAGAGGGCACAGCAGCTCCTTTTCTCGCTCAGGAGGCTGAAGAGATTTGGCATGGGCCCTCATATCCTCCAGAAGTTCTATAGCTGCACCATTGAGAGCATCTTGACTGGCTGCATCACCGCCTGGTATGGCAACCTGCACCACCCTCAACCGCAAGGCTCTACAGAGGGGTGGTGCAGACCGCCCAGTACATTACTGGGACTGAGCTCCCTGCCATCCAGGACCTTTATACCAGGCCCAGAAAATTGCCAAAGACTTCAGCCACCCAAGCCATGGCATGGTCTCTGTGCTACTGTCAGGCAAGTGGTACCGAAGTATCAGGTCTCGGACCGAAAAGCTCCAAGCAATTAAACTGTTGAGTAGCTAATCAATGGCCACCAGACTATCTTAACTGTATAGACTACACTAAATAACGTCCTCTGTCAACTGCGTTAATTTTCAGCAAACTTAACAGGTGTAAATATTTGTATGAACATAAGATTCAACAACAGACATAAACTGAACAAGTTCCACGGACATGTGACAAAACAGAAATTGAATAATGTGTCCCTGAACAAAGGGGGGGGGGTCAAAATCAAAAGTAACAGTCAGTATCTGGTGTGGCCACCAGCTGCATTAAGTACTGCAGTGCATCTCCTCCTCATGGACTGCACCAGATGTGTTATTTACTGTATGTTTGTTTATCCCATGTGTAACTCTGTGTTGTTTGTGTCGCACTGCTATGCTTTATCTTGGCCAGGTCGCAGTTGTAAAAGATAACTTGTTCTCAACTGGCCTACCTGGTTAAATAAAGTGCCAGTTCTTGCTGTGAGATGTTACCCCACTCTTCCACCAAGGCATCTGGAAGTTCCCAGACATTTCTGGGGAATGGCCCTAACTCTCACCCTACGATCCAACAGGTCCCAGACGTGCTCAATGGGATTGAGATCCGGGATCTTCGCTGGCCATAGCAGAACACTGACATTTCTTGCAGGAAATCACGCACAGAATGAGCAGTACGGCTGGTGGCATTGTCATGCTGGAGGGTCATGTCAGGATGAGCCTGCAGGAAGGGTACCACATGAGGGAGGATGTCTTTCCTTGTAACGCACAGCGTTGAGATTGCATGCAATGACAACAAGCTCAGTCCGACGATGCTGTGACACACTGCCCCAGACCATAACGGACCCTCCACCTCCAAATCGATCCCGCTCCAAAGTACAGGCCTCGGTGTCCGCTTCATTCCTTCAACGATAAACAAGAATCCGACCATCACCCCTGGTGAGACAAAAAACCGCGACTCGTCATTGAAGAGCACTTTTTTTCCTAGTCCTGTCTGGTCCAGCGATGGTGGGTTTGTGCCCATAGGCAATTGTTGCCGGTGATGTCTGGTGAGGACCTGCATTACAGCAGGCCTACAAGCCCTCAGTCCAGCTTCTCTCAGCCTATTGTGGACATTCTGAGCACTGATGGAGGGATTGTGCGTTCCTGGTGTAACTCGGGCAGTTGTTGTTTCCATCCTGTACCTGTCCCGCAGGTGTGATGTTCGGATGTACCGATCCTCTGCAGGTGTTGTTACATGTGGTCTGCCACTGCGAGGACGATCAGCTGTCCGTCCCAGTCGCCCTGTCTAAAGCGTCTCACAGTACGGACATTGCAATTTATTGCCCTGGCCACATCTGCAGTCCTCATGCCTCCTTGCAGCATGCCTAAGGCACGTTCAAGCAGATGAGCAGGGACTGTGGGCATCTTTCTTTTGGTGATTTTCAGAGTCAGTAGAAAGGCCTCTTTAGTGCCCTAAGTTTTCATAACTGTGACCTTAATTGCCTAGTAGTATGGGAAACAGTGTTTAAGTATGGGAAACAGTGTTTAAACCCTTTACAATGAAGATCTGTGAAGTTATTTGGATTTTTACGAATTACCTTTGAAAGACAGGGTCCTGAAAAAGGGACGTTTCATTTTTTGCTGAGTTAATACAAAAGTATGTGGACACCCCTTCAAATTAGTGGATTGGGCTATTTCAGCCACACCCGTTGCTGACTGGTGTAGAAAATTGAAAACACAGCCATGCAATCTCCATAGACAAACATTGGCAGTAGAATAGCCTTACTGAAGAGTTCAGTGACTTTCAACATGGCACGTCATAGGATGCCACCTTTCCAACAAGTCAGTTCGTCAAATTTCTGCCCTGCTACAGCTGCCCTGGTCAACTGTAAGTGCTGTTATTGTGATGTGGAAACGTCTAGGAGCAACAACAGCCCAGCCGTGAAGTGATAGGCCACACAAGCTCACAGAATGGGACCACAGAGTGCTGAAGAGTGTAGCGTGTAAAACATTATCTGTCCTCGGGTTGCAACACTCACTAGCGAGTTCCAAATTGCCTCTGTAAGCCAAGTCAGCACAAGAACTGTTCCTTAGGTGCTTAATGAAATGGGTTTCCATGGCCGAGCAGCCGCACACAAGCCTAAGATCACCATGCGCAATGCCAAGCCTCGGCTGGAGTGGTGTAAAGCTCGGACTCTGGAGCAGTGGAAATGCGTTCTCTGGAGTGATGAATCACGCTTCAACGCTACCTGCCCAATGCATAGTGCCAACTGTAAGGTTTGGCGGAGGAGGAATAATGGTCTGGGGATGTTTTTCATGGTTCAGGCTAGGCTCCTTAGTTCCAGTGAAGGGAAATCTTAATGCTACAACATACAATGACATTCTAGACAATTCTGTGCTTCCAACTTTGTGGCAACAGTTTGGGTAAGGCCCTTTCCTGTTTCAGCATGACAATGCCCCCGTGCACAAAGCTGTAGAAAAACTTGACTGGCATGAACAGAGCCATGGTCTCAACCCCATCGAAAACCTTTGGGATGAATTGGAACACCGACTGCGAGCCAGATCTAATCGCCCGACATCAGTGCCCAACCTCACTAATGCTCTTTCGACTGAATGGAAGCAAGTCACTGCAGCAATGTTCCAACATCTAGTGGAAAGCCTTCCCAGAAGAGGCTGTTATATCAGCAAAGGGGGGAGCAACTCCATATTAATGCCCATGATTTTGGATTGAGATGTTTTATTTATCTAACTGCATCGTTGGGAAAGAGCTTGCAAGTAAGCATTTCACTGTAAGGCCTACACCATTTGTATTCGGCTCATGCGATAAATACAATTTAATTTCCCACAGACAAAAAACGTTCCTCAAAGTCTAGCCTGTAGGAATGTTGGGCCAGCAACCGGAAGGTTGCTGGATCAAATCCCTGAGCCGACAAGGTAAAAAACGGTCTTTCTGCCCTTCACTAAGGCAGTTAACCCCCAACAACAACTGTTCCCCGGACGCCGATGATGTGGATGTCGATTAAGGTAGCCCCCGCACCTCTCTGATTCAAAAGGGTTGGGTTAAATGCGGAAGACACATTTCGGTTGAATGCATTCAGTTGTGCAACTGACTAGATATATCCCCTTTCCCATTTCATTTGATTTCATATATCAAAGCAGAGGGTGATTTCATATACCAAAGCAGAGGGTGATTTCATATACCAACCTCACTAGGTTCCTTCAAAGTGAATGGACAGTGTCCTAGTTTGTCCAGATGTGTTTGCAGGGGGCAGGTAACATCAAGTGAACAGGAAACGCATGTCAAACTCCTCAAGACGTATGGAACATTATTCCGACTGAAGTGGTCTCCTATGCACGGTCATCCCTCAAGTTTATGTTTAAGGTGTGTGTATCATCCATTCCAATCACCTATATCCTTTTCCACATGCTCCCTTAACCACCCTCTCTCACGTTTGTGTGTGTGTGTGTACGTATGAATTGTGACTTTGAATGTGTGTGTCCCGTGTGTGCGTGCGTCCGTGTGTGCGCCCGTGCGTGTATTTGTGTGTGTGTGTGTACGAGTGTGTGTGTCAGCGCCCCTCTCCAGTGTGTACCTGTAGCCTTTCCCACCAGGTGTCTCGGATGATGTCCCTCCTCTCCGGGACCAGCTTGTACTGGATGACCTCTTCCAGCTCTGACAGCATCTGACACGACACCATGGCCTGCACAACAACAGCAGCACTCAATCACTGTACAGTACCCCCTCCTCTGGTAGCACTTCCTTTCAAGGCACTAGATCAGGATAACATTTTCTCAATCATAAGCTGCTCATATTTAATGGAGAACCACAGGTTGGTGTGCAGTGATACAGGAACATGAATGCTGTCATAATGGCAGTTGTAGTAAGTATTACTTATTGGATTTGAGTGTATATGTAGTACTTTTCCCACCAGGTGGTCAAAGTGTATTTACAGTAAATACATAGTTTCCAGTAAATGCATAATTGTAGGGCTACCTGACTAAACAAACATTTACTCTAGTCTTTTGTCTGTATGTGGTGGATAGCTGTATGATCTCCTGTGACCATTTTCACAAAATATGGAAAAGACCACCAGCACTCTCAAATCAAATTTGACTTAGATTTATTACCGGCGGTCAAAATGGACACAAATTGACCATAAAGTTATATAGGCATATTTGTCCTCATTAGGAGAGTGATGTTCTTTACCCCATATGCTCTGCTGTAACTCTCTCCAGCCATGGCTGTCAGCTCTGCGTCCAGTAGATCTCTGGCCTTGTCGATACACTGGAATAACACACACGTAGGTACGCACGCACACAAACACACACAAAAATTACTTTTTGGTTACCAACTGGAAAATGGATAGCTTCATACAGAAAGCAAAAGTAAAGTCACAGACAGAACAAATAAAAGTGAAGGATCAATCGGTGAGGTTGATTTGTGAACATATTTCATCCACATGTCTGCTTCTCAGTCTCTCTCTTTCCCTCTCCATCACTCCCACCCTACAGTAAGAATAAGGAGGAGTCAAATGGGACCATTTTCTTAGTAAAGACAAGGGACTAGAACTCAGAACATGCCGTGAGGGAAGCAAAGGATGCATCCCCAAATGGCACCCTATTCCCTTCATGGTGCACTACTTGTGAGCAGAGCCCTATGTGCAGCAAATAGAAAATAGGGTGCAATTTGGTCTTCAAGCTTAGTATAGACTCTAGTTCCCCAAATCACTCCAACCCATACTTGTGTCAACTCTGGGCACCTCTACCCCGACGACACCAATGGGTTTGGACTGAACCCAATTCATACAACAACCAGCCTCTTAGGGCTGGGCGGTTTACCGTATTTTACCGGCACCGGACCGGTTTGGGTTTTTACTTTACCTTCTATAACGATATTTGAATGTTTGGTTTGTTAAATGTGATACGCCGTGTGTAACGTCCATTTTTATAGTTTACCGCTACTTGAGCCATCCCTCTCCGCTCTCTCTCTCTCTCTCTCCATGCCGCTTCCCACACAGACCTGGTCCCACCCCGTCACTCAAGGAGCGCATTTGTTGTTGCTTGACCACAAGACACTTTCGTTGTCTGCATGGTCAATGCAGCACATGCAACAATGTTGATGACAACGACGTTGTTTCCACTTTGATCTTAATATAAATCCATAAGCGTTATATAATTACAATATTAGTTTGTGTTTCTTACAAACTAGCTGTTTGCAGATGTATTTTCTTAGCAAGTTAAGCTAAATGGTGTTAGCCACTAATGCTAATCGCTAGTTAGCTAATAAAATTATTGAGTCAGAGCAATTGTAGCTAGCTAATACAGCCTGATATCAGTATGGTGGAGGCTTAAATCAGCATGTTGTTTGTGCAACAGTATCTTCTAAATCAAAGAGGAATTGGCGAAGATTGAATTTGTTGACTATATGAATAAAGATTTAATGTAGCCAAAGATTTTAGGGTCCCCTAGGAAACACTGAACATCACCTTGGTTCCTACCCTGTCACAATAACTCGTCCATGGCATTTTCATTCGTTGTCATGTTAAACACTGTATTCCACTATTATTTATATTCTAACTATAGAATTATAATAAACATTCTATTTCCATGATTCCAAAAGTTCACCCAAGTCTTTTGATCGAAATCACAATTGCAACATTAAAAATAAGGCCTAGTATTTTTGCCCACATCGTGGCAGTGTGGAAATGATCTCAAACGAGTGCAGGAAATGCAGGAATTGATGGAAATTGAGGAAATTATTTTAGGTTGAAGTTGAATTGAACAGTATAAAACAATCCGAATGGAGAAACACCCATAGAAATAATTTAGAATATGTGTGTTGCCACTCTAGGGCCATGCACTACTCATAAAGCAAATGTAGACATTTTATTAATCCAAAACATAAAATACAGTCCTAAAAAATTTGAAAATTTGAAAAATACCATATATGACATGATATTTTGGCCATATCGCCCAGCCCTACAGCATCTAGTGAGTCATGGAATAGCACACCAGCGAGTCATGGAATAGCACACCAGTGAGTCATGGAATAGCACACCAGTGAGTCATGGAATAGCACACCAGTGAGTCATGGTATAGCACACCAGTGAGTCATGGTATAGCACACCAGTGAGTCATGGTATAGCACACCAGTGAGTCATGGTATAGCACACCAGTGAGTCATGGAATAGCACACCAGTGAGTCATGGAATAGCACACCAGTGAGTCATGGAATAGCACACCAGTGAGTCATGGAAAAGCACACCAGTGAGTCATGGAAAATCACACCAGTGAGTCATGGTATAGTACACCAGTGAGTCATGGTATAGTACACCAGTGAGTCATGGTATAGCACACCAGTGAGTCATGGTATAGCACACCGGTGAGTCATGGAATAGCACACCGGTGAGTCATGAAATAGCACACCGGTGAGTCATGAAATAGCACACCGGTGAGTCATGAAATAGTACACCGGTGAGTCATGGAATAGTACACCAGTGAGTCATGGAATAGTACACCAGTGAGTCATGGAATAGTACACCAGTGAGTCATGGTATAGCACACCAGTGAGTCATGGAAAATCACACCAGTGAGTCATTGTATAGTACACCAGCGAGTCATGGTATAGCACACCAGCGAGTCATGGAATAGCACACCAGTGAGTCATGGAATAGCACACCAGCGAGTCATGGAATAGCACACCAGTGAGTCATGGTATAGCACACCAGTGAGTCATGGAAAATCACACCAGTGAGTCATTGTATAGTACACCAGTGAGTCATGGTATAGCACACCAGTGAGTCATGGAATAGCACACCAGTGAGTCATGGAATAGTACACCAGTGAGTCATGGAATAGTACACCCTATTTTGCCTTGCCAACACAGACACATTGAGTTACTTTGATTAAGCCAGCCACCCGCCTTGTTAACACAAAATTAAGCAATTATGGGCAGTCAAATGAACTGCTGAGGACTTGCACTTTGAAACTACTCTCTAACAGTTATGTAATAGTCGTCGCCAATCTCATTACTCTTCCACAAAGCATCCCTGCTACCTTTTGACTTGGTATTAAGTGGACATATAAAACATTCAGTGAGAGAGGGAGAGAGAGTAAGAGAAAGAGAGAGAGCTGTATCGAACGAGTGACAAAGAAAACAAAGAGGTACCTTTTTGGAAATCCCCCCAATCTTATTGTCATGTGAAGGCTGTATTCTGTACACTGTCATTACCCAGGGCCAGAGGACTGCCACAAGAAAAGGAAGACCTAGAGTTACCTCTGCTGCAGAGGACAAGTTCATTAGAGTTACCAGCCTCAGAAATTGCAGCCCAAATAAATGCTTCACAGAGTTCAAGTAACAGACACATCTCAACATCAACTGTTTGCGGAGACTGCGTGAATCAGGCCTTCATTGCTGCAAAGAAACCACTAAAGGACACCAATAAGAAGAGACTTGCTTTGGCCAAGAAACACAAGCAATGGACATTAGACCGGTGGAAATCTGTCCTTTCTGATGAGTCAAAATGTGAGATTTATTTTAGTAGGTGAACGGATGTAGGTGAACGGATGATCTCCACCTGTGGTTCCCAATGTGCTTTGCTGGTGACACTGTCAGTGATTTATTTAGAATTCAAGATTTATTTAGAATGTGCTTAGTGGGACTATCATTTGTTTTCCAACACACCTCCAAGCTGTAAGGGCTACTTGGCCAAGGAGAATGACCGAGTGCTGCATCAGTTGACCTGCCTCCACAATCACCCAGCCTCAACCCAACGTTGATGGATTGAGATTTGGACCGCAGAGTGAAGGAAAAGCAGCCAACAAGTGCTCAGCATATGTGGGAAATCTTTCAAGACTGTTGGAAAAGCATTCCAGGTGAAGCTGGTTGAGAGAATACCAAGAGTGTGCAAAGCTGTCATCAAGGCAAAGGGTGGCTACTTTGAAGAATCTCAAATATAAAACATATTTTCACTTTTTTGGTTACTACAGGACTCCATATGTGTTATTTCATAGTTTTGATATCTTTACTATTATTACTACAATGTAGAAAATAGTAAAAATAAAGAAAAACCCTGGAATGTGTCCAAACTTCTGACTGGTACAGTATATATTAAAAATTAGGAACAAAAAAATTAAGAGTACAGATTATTGTATGGGATAATATACAAATGTGTTCGTGAAAGATAATTTGAAAAAAAAAAACATGTTTGAGTACATCTGTTTATTAGTTTCTTTTCATTTTGATAAGAGATCAACATTTAATGAATTGGTTATTTGTTGATGTAAAAAAGTATATTGACCAATTTTAAGGTTTGGTCATTAGATTTGGGGTGGGGTTGCAGGAAATGATTGCCAAAAAAATGGGGTCCCCAGAAATTCTAGCGGGAAAAGACTGGGTCCCTGTTGAAAAAGTGTAAATACCGCTGCCTTAGCCGTACTGTAATTTTAATGGTAGTGTGGCTATAGCATTGTAGCATTATCTGTATTCTGGAAAACAGGTAGGGCCAGTGCCATGACAAATCAACAGGACCCGCTTCATCTATCATACGAAAGCCAGAAGACGAGGATAAGGAAAACCATTGTTTTAAGAGGAGTGCACCAGGCGGTTTCCAAATCATGTGACTTTCGGCGATATGGTCTGTGGTACACTCTACATGACCAAAAGTATGTGGACACCTGCTCGTTGAACATCTACTTCCAAAATCATGGGCATTAATATGGAGTTGGTCCCCCCTTGGCTGCTATAAAAGCCTCCACACTCTTCTGGGAATACTTTCCACTAGATGTTGGAACATTGCTGCGGGGACTTGCTTCCATTCAGTCACAAGAGAATTAGTGAGGTCGGGCACCGATGTTGAGTGATTAGGCCTGGCTTTGCAGTCGGCGTTCCAATTCATCCCAAAGGTGTCCGATGTGGTTGAGGTCAGGGATCTGTGCAGGCCAGTCAAGTTCTTCCACACTGATCTCAACAAATAATTTCTGTATGGACCTCGCTTTGTGCACGGGGGCTTTGTCATGCCGAAACAGGAAAGGGCCGTTCTCAAACTTTTGCCACAAAGCTGGAAGCACAGAAACGTCTAGAATGTCATTGAATGTAAACCACTACTAAAGGACACCAATAAGAAGAAGAGATTTTTGGGGGCCAAGAAACACGAGCAATGGACATAGACCAGTGGAAATCTGTCCTTTGGTCTGATGAGTCCAAATGTGAGATTTTTGGTTCCAACCGCAGAGTCTTTGTGAGACGCAGAGTAGGTGAACGGATGATCTCCACCTGACGTTGCTTCCAGAAGCAGTTAGGAACTCGGTAGTGAGTGTTGCAACCGAGGACAGATGATTTTTACTCGCTATGCGCTTTAGCACTCGGCAGATCCGTTCTGTGAGCTTGTGTGGCCTACCACTTCGCGGCTGAGCTGCCGCCATTGCTTCTAAACGTTTTCACTTCACAGTAACAGCCCTTACAGTTGAGCAAGCAGCTCTAGCATCCTATGACGGTGCCACGTTGAACGTCACTAAGCTCTTCAATACGGCAATTCTGGTGCCAATGTTTATCTCTGGAGTTTGGCTATGTGCTTTATTCACTTGTCAGCAACTGGTGTGGCTGAAATAGCCGAATCCACTAATATGAAGGTAGTCCACATACTTTTGTATATATAGTGTATATCATGGCTATATTGGCGCTGTAAATGGTTGTTAGGGAAAGCAATATTGTGTCTAACGGGAACACTGTAGGAACAGATAAATCCTTTCTGCTGATTTACAACATTGACGTATGACTTCTCAGGCAGATGCATGCTCTCAACCTCCCAGTACACATCACTGCTACCCCAAAGAAAGTCGCAAAGTACAACCGTCTGGAATCAAAAGACTTAAGCGCAAGGATAACCAAGCATATCCGGAAGACAACTGAGCTCATGTTGACATTTTGGCTTTAACTCTTTCCCCATCTGTTTTTCATTCAGCCTCATTCAATGAGAACAGGCTCATCGTCAGATAATCACCTTTTTCCCTTTTCAGTGGCAGGAAACCTATTGGCCACACCTGGAGTTAATCAGAATTAGATGGGAGACAAAGGATCGGGGGGCAGGCAGGGTGCATGTCTCTGGGGGTTAAGGTAAAAGAGTGACTGGCTGGATGGGTCTACAGGGGTAGGAGGAACACAGGTGTGCACCGATGTCAGTGGTCGATCCAGACCATCCACTGTCATCTAGACTGGATGGATCGACCCCCAGAGACCATGAGCTCATCGCAGACTCCATTGCTCATCCCACAAAGAAGCTCATCTTACGGGACAGACTTTGTTGATACCTTGCTTCTTTATTTTGCTGCACGCTTTAAGTTACGATGATTTACGATTGGGAGTTACCTAATGATTCCACACCAAGGAAGTGCCACATGTTAAAATAAAAAAGCTGTTGGATGTTTTATTCCTTCTATGAAAGGAAGAATTGAACAAATGTAATTATTGTTGGAGCATTTGTGTGGTCATTGATACATGTATACTGAACAAAAAGATAAATGCAACATGTAAAGTGTTGGTCCCATGTTTCATGCAATGAAATAAAAGATGCCGGAAATGTTCCATATTCACAAAAGGCTTATTTCTCTCAAATGTTGTGCACAAATTAGTTAACATCCATGTTAATTTCTCCTTTGCCAATATAATCCATCCACCTGACAGGTGTGGCATATCAAGAAGCTAATCAAACAGCATGATAATTACACAGGTGCACCTTGTGCTGGGGACAATAAAAGGCCACTCTAAAATGTGCAGTTTTGTCACACAACACAATGCCACAGATGTCTCAAGTTTTGAGGGATGTGCAATTGGCATGCTGACTGCAGGAATGTCCACCAGAGTTGTTGCCAGAGAATTGAATGTTAATTTCTCTACCATAAGCTGCATCCAACATAGTTTTAGAGTATTTGGCAGTACGTCCAACCGGCCTCACAACCGCAGACCACGTGTATGGCGTTGTGTGGGCGTGCGGTTTGCTGATGTCAACGTTATGAACAGAGTGCCCCATGGTGGAGGTTATGGTATGGGCAGGCATAAGCTACGGACAACGAACACAATTGTCTTTTATCAATGGCAATTTGAATGCACAGAGATACTGTGACGAGATCCTGAGGCCCATTGTCATGCCATTTATCCGCCGCCATCACCTCATGTTTCAGCATGAAAATGCACTGCCCCATGTCGCAAGGATCTCAACACAATTCACGGAAGCTGAAAATGTCCCAGTTCTTCCATGGCCTGCATACTCACCAGACATGTCCCCCTTTCAGCATGCTTGGGATCGACGTGTACAACAACGTGTTCCAGTTCCTGCCAATATCTAGCAACTTCACACAGCCATTGAAGAGGAGTGGGACAACATTCCAAAGGCCACAATCAACAACCTGATCAACTCTATGCGAAGGAGATGTGTCACGCTGCATGAGGCAATTGGTGGTCACACCAGATACTGACTGGTTCTCTGATCCATGCCCCTACCTTTTTTTTAAAGGTATCTGTGACCAACAGATGCATATCTGTATTCCCAGTCATGTGAAATCCATAGATTAGGGCCTAATGAATTTACTTCAATTGACTGACTTCCTTATATGAACTGTAACTCAGTAA
Source organism: Brachymystax lenok tsinlingensis (assembly GCA_030435695.1). NCBI lineage: Eukaryota > Metazoa > Chordata > Actinopteri > Salmoniformes > Salmonidae > Brachymystax > Brachymystax lenok. The sequence goes on along the minus strand of CM059802.1, from coordinate 33,387,005 downwards.
AATCTTTGAAATTGTTGCATTTATATTTTTGTTCAGTATATTTTGTACGTTAATGGAAAAGGCTGTACATTTTTTGGACCTTTTCACACCTTGCTACGAAATCTGCAAAAGTGCCAGGCCAGCATCATTTAGGAAAATGGAAAAACCTACATAAAAAACTATTGACCTGTTAGGTCATCCTGGGTTCGCATATGTCAAGTATGTGTTTCACTTACCATTACCCCCACCTAAAGCAATGTTGCCTCTATTGATTTAAATGTAATAATATTTGCGTTTGATCACTTTCATGTTACTTCGCCACTTTTTTTGTACCCTTGTCAAGGAAACATATCTAGGGGAAACAATGGATGCTGATGTCTCTCACCTGCTGAGCCAATGAGAAGAGGTCCTGATGCAGAGCGAGTACGGCCCTGTAGAAGGCTCCATCGTGTGTGTCCCTGGGGATCATACATGTATACTCCTCCATGCTGTCCCAGTGGCCTACACACACAAACACACACACAAGCTTTGTGGTTGTACCCCCACCACATGAAATTAAAGCGCAATGTAGTCTAATATAAAACGTCTGTTTCCTCAAGACATTAATAAAAGTCTGAACCCAGTGCTAAGGGTTCAATTATAGCGACTTATTTATAAGTCCTAATATCAGACAGATATATAATGAATCAAGGAAAACCATACATCATAATTATTATTATTTAAGGCTGCAATATGTAACTTTTTGAGAGACCACGAACAAATTCACAGACATTTGAGTTATAGATATGTCATTCTAATTTGAAGTAAGTCTAAGAAGCGGCAGATCTGTTCTATGTGCACTATTTCTATGCTTCCCGTACTTAAGTTTAGTTTTAGCGTCTTTTACTTTCGGTTTTGTACACCACGTTCAAACAGCTGAAAACATAATATTTTGTGTTATGGGAAAATATATTTCACAGCGGTATAGACGGTAAAATGATTCTCTACACTATACTTGCTTGTTTTGTCACAAATTGAAATTAGGCGAACTATTAGAATTTTAGCAACCAGGAAATGAATGCTTATGTTTCCTCAGACTGCAGCCAGTGTTTGGGCATTCATGGGGTGCATTGGGGCCAGTGGCTGAGTACTGTGTTGGGGTTACGGATCAGGTTCTAATGTAATGAAGCCGTAGGCTTCCTGGGCTCCATAAGCAGTATGCGTGTGGTCTTGATCAGAAAATAGACTGGTGTAAGCTGAGGTAGTGTTTTTCTCCACCATAGAACATTATGATACGGTTACTTATGGGTGGATGCATTCCCATCTGGATGGTCGAGCTGTCGCTGTTATCATTACTGCTTGGCTTCAATTCCAGCCAGTCAGACAAACGGAAGGCCGCTTACTGTATAGCGCTCCCAGAAGAGCTCTGTGGCAGAGGTGTGGCGAACAACATCGCATTCTGAAATGTGTCCACTGTTCTTATGTACCAATTGCTTTTTGAATGTACAGGCATCTGCATATCAAATTATGTCAATTTGTTGCTGGTCATTTGCACAAGAACTGCTCCTACTTTAGTATTTCAATACTCTAACCCGTCTCACCATTTACTGCATCTTAAATATGGTTGTCACTACACATTTCCCAATTGGGACAATAAAGCTATTGATTGAATGGCTAGCTGTATTGAATTTTGTCAATTACATTACTGTGACTATAGTATATCAAATACAGGAAAATACACTTCTGTACATGGTACCTTCAAACACCATTATCTTTAAAATGGGTCTGCATTGGTCAAACCATTTTATAATAGGTTTGTAATTATTAGATTGAACTATTAAAGTAGTAATAAAGCAATATGACTTCTATAGTCATTTTAAGCATTTTGTAAAAAGGCTGATGCAGGGTTGAGTGAGAGCTCTTACCTAGACCCCAGGCTGCAGCGGCTGCCATCCGTGCCATCTTGGCCTGCGTATCCTCAGTGACCAGAGTCCACTCCTCACAGCACTGCTGGTGCAACTGGCCCCTGTGCAATGAAAATCATTTCAAAAATAAAAACAACGAAGTGAATTCTTTGCTACATATTTTTGTTTGCGGACCCACTATATTCTTTGCGACAATGCTGATACACATACGCACCCACGCAAACACACAAGACTGCTTTAGGAAAAGTTAAGTGACAAAACATTTTAGAGGCCATCCTCTTTGGCAGCAGAGACAAAATTTTGCTAATTTCCTGCAATTAGAAAATGTGCAGTTTTAAAGCAAATGTCCTGCAATTCTAGGAAAACTTAGGCCATGTATGCTATTTGAGTGACTCAAATATTATAACATAATCAATGGGGGCCCCCCATGCCATAACACTTTTGGAATTTTAGATTCTAGATAAGGTGGTTGTTCGTTCTCAAAGATGATCTTATTTAAAAAGATATAGCTCCATTATCTTTTCTATATACTTTATATCTGGTTTTAGTCCTTTAAGTTGACACAGATTTTTGGTTACTTTCTTTTTACATATTTTTGGGAGTGGCGGCAACAATTTAGCAACGGCGGCACGCCGCTACTAAATTAATATAGGGGAAAAACTGAAAGACAAGACTCGGCTAAGTGTCAAATTAAATGTAATCTTTATACTAAAATGTTTTCATTTTCCACCACCAAACCACATTTGATTTGTTCATTGACCAGTATAGCCCGCGGGACTGGCACGGAATGAAAAGAGAAGGGGACAGAGCTGAATAATGGATGCTCATCTTCACTGAGAACTTGGCTGAGTCTACCTTTTTTTTTTTATTCCCTGGTAAACATGATCCAGCCAGCCTGTGACCGCGGTCCTGATCATATCAGATATCACTGTAAACAAACTAAAACTAACGTTCCCTCCGATTTGAACTCAACCGGGACAAAACGTACAACCAGTACTGCGTGTCTTCACCCGGCTCCATATGGGTGGAACCCTCAGCGCTTGCACAAGTTTGCAGGGTGAATAACATTGGATGAGTGCGGCAACAGATTAGATGGGGTGAGTCAGACAGGTTTGTGTCTGATAGATATGAAGTGGTTCCCCAGCTATGGCATAATAATAGGGGGGTTAGAACACCACAAAGCCCCAGTGTGCTACAGCCGTGCATGTCTCACGTAGCATAACGCACCGTTGTCAAGGGCATAACGGAAAGTGCTACGGCTATCGGATGACTCAGCAGCCCATCACTCAACTCAATGGAGGTAAATTCCACCTGAAATTAATATAAAAATAAATAGAGGGAAATTGAAGACAGACATTATTTCTTGGTACTTTGTTTTGGTATAGAGCGGAGTGTGAGCATGAATGCCTGATCATTCATTTAGTCTGTGGTAACCTTGCCAAACAGTAAAGGAATATGGAAATGGGATAAAACTAGCAAAAAGCATGAATTGATGCCCACCCAAAAAAGCTGCAGAGGTGCTGACTAACAGAATAGTAAACGTATGAAAAAATAAAGAACGTCACACACACTACTCCCAATGATGGATAATACACCAACGTTTCAGCACACAGTCCCTTCTTCAGGGTTTACAATTTTTTTAAATGGAATAAACACTAAGCACTGTATTGAGACAGTTGGGCTATGCTTTGCATTGAATAGGCAATTGTAATCATCTTAAAAACAGGTTGGAGCCCTTTTGGGTCACTTATTTACTTTGAATGAGCTGATGACGCGGATGCTACGCTACAGGACTGTTTTGCTAGCACAGACTGGAGTATGTTCAGAGATTCATCCAATGGCATTGAGGAGTATACCACCTCAGTCATCGGTTTCATCAATAAGTGCATCGACGACGTCGTCCCCACAGTGACCGTATGTACATATCCCAACCAGAAGCCATGGATTACAGGCAATATCCGCATCAAGCTAAAGGCTAGAGCTGCCGGTTTCAAGGAGCGGGGCACTAATCCAGATGCGTATCAGAAATCCTGCTATGCCCCCAGACAAACAATCAAACAAGCAAAGCATCAATACAGGATTAAAATGGAATTCTACTACACTGGCTCTGACGCTCGTTGGATGAGGCAGGGCTTGAATGCCTAAATGATTACCGCCCGGCCCCGTAGCACTCATGTCGGTAGCCATGAAATGCTTTGAAAGGATGTTCATGGCTCACATCAACAGCATCCTCCCGGATACCCTAGACCCACTCCAACTCGCATACCGCCCCAACAGATCCACAGATGACGCAATCTCAATCGCACTCCATACTGCCCTTTCCCATCTGGACAAAAGGAACACCTACAGTTGAAGTCGGAAGTTTACATACACTTAGGTTGGAGTCATTAAAACACATCTAAGAATTTTTTCCAACAATTGTTTACAGACAGATTATTTTACTTATAATTCACTGTATCACAATTCCAGTGGGTCAGAAGTTTACATACACTAAGTTGACTGTCCCTTTAAACATCTTGGAAAATTCCAGAAAATGATGTCATGGCTTTAGAAGCTTCTGATAGGCCAATTTACATAATTTGAGTCAATTGGAGGTGTACCTGTGGATGTATTTCAAGGCCTACCTTCAAACTCAGTGCCTCTTTACTTGACATCATGGGGAAATCAGCCAAGACCTCAGAAGAAGAATTGTAGACCTCCACAAGTCTGGTTCATCCTTGGGAGCAATTTCCAAATGTCTGAAGGTACCACATTCATCTGTACAAACAATAGTATGCAAGTATAAACACCATGGGACCACGCAGCCGTCATACCGCTCAGGAAGGAGACGCGTTCTGTCTCCTAGAGATGAACATACTTTGGTGCAAAAACTGTAAATCAATCCCAGAACAACAGCAAAGGACCTTGTGAAGATGCTGGAGGAAACAGGTACAAAAGTATCTATATCCACAGTAAAACGAGTCCTATGTCGACATAACCTTAAAGGCCGCTCAGCAAGGAAGAAGCCACTTCCAAAACCGCCATAAAAAAGCCAGACTACGTTTTGCAACTGCACATGGGGCCAAAGATCGTACTTTTTGGAGAAATGTCGTCTGGTCCGATGAAACAAAAATAGAACTGTTTGGCCATAATGACCATCGTTATGTTTGGAGGAAAAAACACCATCCCAACCATGAAGCACGGGGTGGCAGAACCATGCTGTGGGGGTGATTTGCTGCAGGAGGGACTGGTGCACTTCACAAAATAGATGGCATCATGAGGAAAGAAAATTATGGGGATATATTGAAGCAACATTTCAAGACATCAGTCAGGAAGTTAAAGCTTGGTCGCAAATGGGTCTTCCAAATGGACAATGACCCCAAGCATACTTCCAAAGTATGAGTGGCCATCACAAGGCCCTGACCTCAATCCTATAGAAAATGTGTGGGCAGAACTGAAAAAGCGTGTGCCAGCAAGGAGGCATACAAACCTGACTCAGTTACACCAGCTCTGTCAGAAGCAATGGGCCAAAATTCACCCAACTTATTGTGGGAAGCTTGTGGAAGGCTACCCGAAACATTCAACCCAAGTTAAACAATTTAAAGGCAATGCTACCAAATACTAATTGAGTGTATGTAAAGCTTCTACTTCACCCAAATCCAGATAGCAGATGTTCTGAAAGAGATGCAAAACCTGGACCCATACAATTCAGCTGGGCTAGACAACCTGGACTCTCTCTTTCTAAAATGATCCGCCGCCATTGTTGCAACCCCTATTACCAGTCTGTTCAACCTCACTTTCGTATCGTCCGAGATCCCTAAAAATTGGAAAGCTGCCGCGGTCATCCCCCTCTTCAAAGGGGGTGACACTCTAGACCCAGACTGTTATAGACCTATATCCATCCTGCCCTAAAGTCTTCGAAAGCCAAGTTAATAAACAGATCACTGACCATTTCGAATCCAACCGTACCTTCCTGCTGTGCAATCCGGTTTCCGAGCTGGTCACGGGTGCACCTCGGCCACGCTCAAGGTACTAAACAATATCATAACCACCATCAATAAAAGACAGTACTGTGCAGCCGTCTTCATCGACCTGGGCAAGGCTTCGACTCTGTCAATCACCGTATTCTTATCGGCAGACTCAACAGCCTTGGTTTCTCAAATGACTGCATCGCCTGGTTCACCAACTACTTCTCAGACAGAGTTCAGTGTGTCAAATTGGAGGGCCTGTTGTCCGGACCCCTGGCAGTCTCTCTGGGGGTACCACAGGATTCAATTCTCAGGCAGACTCTTTTCTCAACGATGTCGCTCTTGCTGTGGGTGATTCTCTGATCCACCACTACGCAGACGACACCATTCTGTATACTTCTGGCCCTTCCTTGGACACTGTGTTAACTAACCTCCAAACGAGCTTCAATACCATACAACACTCCTTCCGTAGCCTCCAACTACTCTTAAACACTAGTAAAACCAAATGCATGCTTTTCAGCGTTCGCTGCCCGCACCCGCCCACCCGACTAGCACCACTACTCTGGACGGTTTTAACTTAGAATATGTGGACAACTACAAATACCTAGGTGTCTGGCTAGACTGTAAACTCTCATTCCAGACTCATATTAAACATCTCCAATCCAAAATTAAATCTAGAAATCGGCTTCCTATTTCACAAACAAAGCCGCCTTCCCTCACGCCGCCAAACATACCATCGTAAAACTGACTATCCTACCGATCCTCGACTTTCGGCGATGACATTTATAAAATAGCTTCCAATACTCTACTCAGCAAACTGGATGCAGTCTATCACAGTGCCATCCATTTTGTTACCAAAGCCCCCTTTTACCACCCACCACTGCAACCTGTATGCTCTAGCCGACTGGCCCTCGCTACATATTCGTCGCCAGACCCACTGGCTCCAGGTCATCTATAAGTCGATGCTAGGTAAAGCTCCGCCTTATCTCAGCTCACTGGTCACGATAACAACACCCACCCGTAGCACGCGCGCTCCAGCAGGAATATCTCACTGGTCATCCCCAAAGCCAACACCTCCTTTGGCCGTCATTCCTTCCAGTTCTCTGCTGCCAATGACTGGAACAAATTGCAAAAATCACTGAAGCTGGAGACTTATATTTCCCTCACTAACTTTAAACATCAGCTATCTGAGCAGCTAACCGATCGCTGCAGCTGTACATAGCCCATCTGTAAATAGCCCACCCAATCTACCTACCTCATCCCCATATTGTTTTTATTAACTTTTCTGCTCTTTTGCACACCAGTATTTCTACTTGCACATCATCATCTGCTCATCTATCACTCCAGTGTTAATTTGCTAAATTGTAATTACTTCTCTACTATGGCCTATTTATTGCCTTACCTCCTTACGCCATTTGCACACACTGTATATAGACTTTCTTTTTTTCTATTGTGTTATTGACTGTACGCTTGTTTATTCCATGTGTAACTCTGTCTTGTTGTTTGTGCTCGGCATCTGACCTTAAGGTGCTACAGAGGGTAGCTCATTCGGCCCAGTACATCACTGGGGCCAAGCTTCCTTCCATCCAGGACCTATATAATAGGCGGTGTCAGAGGAAAGCCCATAAAATCATCAGAGACTTCAGTCACCCAAGTCAGACTGTTTTGTCTGCTACCGCACGGCAAGCAGTACCAGAGTACCGTCTAGGACCAAAAGGCTCCTTAACAGCTTCTACCCCCATGCCATAATAAGACTGCTGAACAATTAATAAAATGGCCACCGGACTCCATTCGTTTTGTACACTGCTGCTACTCGCTGTTTATTATCTATGCATAGTCACTTCGCCCATACATACATGTACAAATTACCTTAACTAACATGTACCCCCGCACACTGACTCGGTACCGGTACCCCCTGTATATAGCCTCGTTATTGTTATTTTATTGTGTTACTTTTTATTATTTACTTTAGTTTATTTGGTAAATATTTTCTTAACTCTTCTTGAACTGCACTGTTGGTTAAGGGCTTGTAAGTAAGCATTTCACGGTAAGGTCTACACTTGTTGTATTCGGCGCGCATGTGACAAATAAAGTTTGATTAGAAGAGTTAAATACAACCGTATGGACTGACTCATCACCCATGGGGTTGCAGAACAAAGAGCTGCACTGTCATCTTTGTGTCCTCACTGTTTTTTCCTTAGCTGGAAACAATGTATTCCCCCCAGACTGCTATCCTGAAGTAATGTGAAGTAATGACAGTCAATTTTTATGTAATCCTGTCTGTTTACCCATTTCTCTCACTTGAATCATGTTCTTGTACAAAGAGAATATCATCAGGGGTATACAACGATGGCGCAGCACAGACGGTTACATGAGCTAATAGTTGTCTGGTTAGCTTCACGAACTCCGGGACGGTCCACATTTTTCCAAACTGTTCTAACATTGTGTGATTTCCTTCCCAGCAGCTTTGCTCCTTGAAGGCATTTATACAGCAAATAAGTTGAATCACCTGTGGAGAGGGAGGGAGGGAAGGATGGAGGAGGGGAGAGAGAGTGAGAGAGCACAAGAAACAAAGAGGGAGAGAGAGAGAGAGCATGAGACAGACAGAAAGAGAGAGAGAGCGTTCTTGAGTTCAATCTTGGAGCTGGCTGCCTGGAGCTGTGGTTGAGGGTTTCAGTGTACCGAACCAACAGGCCCAGTCACGAACTGGCCTGGACTGACTGTCCTCGCACATTTTCCTGTAATATTACCAGGCTCTCGTTAGAGGAAACTATTGACTTTTTCCCCTGTCGCTTCACGCCCAGTCATCAAAGAAGCCCAATGTCAGATTCCATTAGTACAGACTGCCGGAGCGGTCGTGAGCAAGTACAAAGAGTCGGGGACGGGTCTGCTCCCGGCGAATCTTCTCTGTCAAAGACCCTGTCTTTCTCTATTACATTCAACTTTTTGAATAAGGTGAGCAATACGGTGAGCAACACTCACTCCAAAAAGGTTATTCACAATCGTAACACGATATGACAGCTGTTATGTCACCTGAGATTACATTATGTCATGACAGAGCATTAAAGTTCCAGAGTAGACCAGACTTTCCCCCCATAATATTTAACACAGCACCTAACAGTGAATGGAAAGACACTTAATCTACTTAGGCCTACACAAAAGGAGTTGCCTCCAAATAACTCTCCTTTGATTGACATCGAGGAGAGACAGAACACACGATTGTCCAAGGTGACTCCAAAGTGTTGTGACTCACCATTCGCCCAGAGCCTCCAAGCAGCGCATGCGCCCCAGGATCAGCTCAGGGTCATCCTTGTTGATGTCGATCTTCTTGTCGTACGCCACCAGGGCATCCTCCCACTCGTGGAGCTTCTCGTACCAGGTGGCCTGGATTTCCTGTTCAGAAACAAGAGGGCACGAACACTTTTAAAGCTCCTAATTCACCGCTTTATTGACAACGTTCCGATCGTATGACCACAAAGATGTACGTATGACCACACACTTTCTATAGACTGGATTTCCTGTTAAACAACACAAGCAGGTGGTGCGAATGACTTTGATAATTAGCTATCCGATATACTAACTATAAGATGATTCTTGCTTGCAGTGTATGGCCATCTGAACGCATACATGAGAATGCAATGATTGTTTTTGTTCCATTTGCGGTAAGATACAAAAACTGCATCTGATTTCAATCTGCTCAGGGCTAAAGCAAGCCATACACTGGACAGTCAGGTCCAAAATTACTGGCACCCTTGATGAAGATGAGCAAAAAATACAAATAAATTATACAAATATTGAGATATATGGTATGCAACAAAAAAACTCATTCCAGATCCTTGATATCCTTGATCTGCTCTTATGGACTGCCCCCTTTAATTCAAACCATTGGACTTCATCCCCATTGAAACCTGAGACAGATGGCCATTGCAAAATGTTGATTTAATTGAAAACAGGGGTGCCAATCATTTTGACCCTTATCTTATTGAGAGAAAATTTTTTACTTCTTTAACAAAATCTATTTTTCTGTATGGATTCTTTTCAGAATTACTTGTATTTCTACTAAACGCTAATGCCCAAATTATGAGATAAAATATACATGGAAAACAAGTGGTCATCAGTGTCATAAAAAGGGTGGCTTGAACGCATGAGTGAAGATTCCCACCATGGGCGTCTCTCGACCTCTGGCGACCTGGTGATAAGCCTGACTGGGATGCCAAACAAAGAAGGTGCCACCGGGCGCAATCTTCTGCTTCGCTCACCCCATAAACGCTACTCACTGTTTACCTTATAAACAAGGTTTCCTGGAAGCACTCTCCAAGGTGCTTTTAATTCTGAAAATGTTTTATGGAGAACATAATTACGTCTCGAAAAAGACAGGCAGTAGGGCACTTTAGTCAGGCAACCAAGTGTGAAATAGTCGGAGGCCTAAGAGCCGGACTCGGGGCTAAACGTAGTCTTTTAATAAAAAGCAACGGCACATACTGTAAAATGATATATCGGCCTGGTTGTGTCAACAAACACACAAATCTACACATCAAAATACACGAAGAAATAGTTAACACTAGAAAAGCCTGGCCTCGAAGGACCCCTCTTCGAGCCAATGACGAGTCTTTTGGACATCAACATTTTAACAGTCTCATAAATACATTTCATATATGCTCTTGCTAAAATAATAATTTGGTTGTATTTATTTACTTCTTAAGTAACATTAGAATACGAAAGAAAATGTATTTCAAAGAACACAATAGCATTTTCATTAGTTTATGTAATTGTAGGCTATAAGTACAAATTAAAAACCACTAAAACAACACAATTAAATCCATTAAATAAACAATCACAAAGTTAATAAATAATTAAAGTGTTAAGGGCAGGTCTTAAGGAACATTGAGACTAAATAAATGCATTTCAAAAGAACAGAATGGCATACTTTGAGTTTAAATATATGACTGTGCTTTGAGTGTTGCGAGTGCATGTGGAAAGTGCATGGAATCACGGGAAGTTATATATTGAAATAGAGCTGAAGGGGTCATCTTTTAAAGAGTTGTTTGGCAAGGATAGGTGATTAGGAAACTGCAGAATCTGCTCTTTCTGTTACTATAGACATCAAAACGTCTTACCTGCTTGTGACTTTTTGTCACTCTGTTTCCCTGCCTTTGTCAATTCTAAGCTGCGCCATTCATCAGATTCTTCATATACAATTTAACAAGTTATATTGTCACCCATCAGACTATTGTCAATCTAATCTTGTCTTTAGGCCAACTATTATTATATGAGTGAAATTAGTATCAATATAGTTTTAGGTGTAGTTTCCATGGGCCATCATCAGCTGCGTAGGCTGACTGCCAGTGAATGACTGGTGGTGAATGAGGGGCAGGGAAAATAACTGCTTATAAAACTGCTTATAACACATTCTGTTAGTGATATTAAGATTCCTACAACAACAACAGGGTGTTATATAGACTTATTCAGGAAAAGTTGAGGAAGGGGGGAGGGAAATTACTAAAAGAAATGGCAGAGTAATTAAAAATGTATATTTGTTTTGCGTCCGTCCACATGTTACCCTTTGCTTTTCTAGTTTTAATTGAGCACAAAATCAAGATTTTGCAATGGTCATATCAGTCTTCGGACTTGAACCCCTGTGGTTTTAATTGAAGAAGGTAGTCAATAAGCACAGACAAAGAATATCAAGGATTTGGAAAGATTTAGCATAAAATGTAGATTAGTATTCGTATTATTTATTATATACAGTATTTTTTGCACATTTTTATCAAGGGTGCCAATAATTGTGGACCTGACTGTATAAACTATACTTGTAATATACTTTCCAAGCACACTACTGTATGCATTTTTTCTGAATTACTTTTATGATGAACAAGTGGTCATCAAGCCACCCTCTTTACGACACTGAACGCATAGGTGGAGATTCCCAACATAGGCATCCGAGTAGTCAAATAACCTCTTTCTGTTGACTTACTGTATGTCTGTGACCTCGGGAGGAAGTGATGCGCAGAACTGTCTCGACCTCTGGCGACCTGGTGATAAGCCTGACTGGGATTCCAAACAAAGAAGGTGCCACTGGGCGCAGTATGCTGCCTCGCACACCCCGTAAAACACTACTCACTGTTTACCTCATGAACAAGGTTTCCTGGAAATGCTCTCCGAGGTGGTTTTATTGTAAACTTTTACTTCTGAAAATGTTTTATGAAGAACATAACTACAGCTCGAAAAAGACAGGCGGTAGGGCACTTTCGTCAGGCAACCACCTGTGAAACAAATCGGCCATATACCCGGACACTGGGCTAAAAGTAAATAAATAAAATACAACGGCACATACTGTAACAGGATCTGTCGGCCTGGTTGTGTAGAACTTGTAGACAAAGTTTTAAACGGGGGAGAGCTTAACAAATGTGTCTTAATTCACTGGTCGCGCTCATACACAGATCAGTGGACTGATCAAATGAGGGGGAAATGTAAAATGGCAAAATTACACAGCGTGGTGCAATTACGCGACAGGGGGAAACAATCAAGAAAACGAACAAACAAAGAAGCCCATTCTCTCTCTCTGTGTGTGTGTGTGTGGGTTCGTACACATTTTGAAAGATGAAATTTCATTACAACAATTGGCGGCATCTCTACGTACGTATAAAAAAAAGTAAGTAACGTGGTATCGACACTGGGAGGCTGCTCTCTGAACCCATGTACAATCTCCTGTCGTAGTGCAAGGCACTTAACCCCCCCAAGTAGCTATACCTGTTAGGCAACTGTATAAAACACAGGGTCAACCCTCAGTCTGGAGAGCTATTGGGTGTGCAGGCTTCTGATCAAGCCCTGCTCAAACACATCACAGCCACTTTATCAAGGTCTGGTTGAGCAACTAATTTCTAAAATGTGTTTTGTTAGAGAGGGACTGGAAGCCTGCACACTCATTATCTCTCCTGGAGGATGGTTGACCAACCTATGATGTATAACATTGCTACATTACAACCAAATATGTTTTAATGTCTTTTGAAATAATTAGCTCATTCAATATATCAAAGATCAAATGGTTATGGTAGGCTAAAAAACGTTTTATTCAGCTGAAGCAAGCCCACAAATTTTCTTCAGGAAATGTACCTTATCTAGTTTAGTCATATTTATCTTAGCTACCTTAGAAGTGTTTACTTTGCAGGCTGACTAGTATCTATTGAGTTGCAATGTCCCATACATTGGATACCCAAATAAACTGGAAGTATCTACAAAAAGTTTTGAAGCCACATTATCTAAAAGAAAGGCTACATCTATTATTTTATCCTAAAATTACTGTTCACGATTCAAAACTTATTTTGATTCACATAATCAGATTCACCACGATTGAACCAAATCTCAAGTAATACAATGCTGAGGTGAATCGTTCATTTTAGTCAAAAATTATTGTTAAAATGAATCAACTTTTGTATGACATTCGCGATTTGTATGGCCTCATTCGTGAGTGTTGGTGGAAAGTTTTTGGAGACGACATGATGAATACAAATACATGCTAATAATAGATAAACAGTTAACTAGAAGGTACAATATATGTTTGAATTGGCTACCTAGATATTAGTCTGTTCTCTATCATATTTTATAGGCCTACCTGCTGCTGCAATGTCTCTCCTTGATCCACAGCCCACTTGTCTTGCACCCATGAAAGTGATGAGTGCAAACCTAGACAAGCTAAAGTGTCATTCTGATGTGTTGATTTTTATTTGATTGATAAAATATTTAAAAGCTGTGCCTAAATAAATGTAATTAACATGCATTAAATTAATTTCCATTACTTTTCTGATTTTATCCTTTTCCAAAGCTTTTCCAGGCCTGGAAAACACCATTTTAAAATGCCATGACTTTTCCAGGATTTTCATGACCGTATGAACCCCGGTGTGTGGAAAAAGCAGGGCGAGGGCTCCCAAGGCATGTACTCTATTTAGAAAATCATATCTGGAGCTGGTCCCGTTGGAAAACATGAAACGCTTTGAGGAATAACAGCAGGGAGTACTACGTATTACAGTTAAAATAACAGAGGAGCCTCTGAAAATCACCTGCAATGAAGATAAATTAACCTTGGCCAAGACGCACACAAAAAAAGTTACATAAAGAATAGTGTTTGGTTTATAAAAACCATTTGAGAATATTAATAGAAATACAGACGCCACAAATGTGAAAAAGTTATACATATTGCCGGCTTTCCACTTGGCATGTGAAGCGATCCCACAGGGACATGACCAAATAGTGTGTTTAAAGTCATAAAAGTGTCTTAAAACTTCACTGTTAAGTCAATATTACAGTGAGGGACTTTGGTATGGTGCATAAATACATTTTACAATTTGGAACAAAACCTCCACCAGTCCATCTTAGCAGACGAAGGAGAAATTGTAGAAATAATAGTATCAGGTATGTGATTTTTTTTAAATATATTTTTTGAAACTATTAACTGGAAGAGAAAAAGCCCAATATCTCTACACCTGCATACAAAGCTATTGACCATGGAAGTAGATGTCCTCTGCACGTGTTGGAAAGTGAGCACAGGATGCTGTAGAGCACATGTTTGAAAGCTGCTCATCCTCTTGTTAAGGATACAGTTTGCGGGAGGAGGTGAGGTAAGGAGACGCTAGTGTCAATTTAAAGTGCATGTACTGTAGAGATGAATGTAGACAAAAGTCACTTACCAGTTCGCCAAAGTGCTTCATGGCGTACTCCAGGACCCCGGATGCTGCCTCTGGCTGCTGCAGTTTGTTATTGATGCTGGAAGAAGACACATAAGCAGAGACAGCTTTACGTCAATATTCATACCCAATCTGGCAATCGACTCCGGCACTCTCCCGTGTCGCATACAGTGGGGTCCGATATTTATGGACACCCTTGAAAAAGACGAGCAAAAATGACTATGAAATAAATAATTCCAATACCGAGCTGAAGTTGAAGTCGGAAGTTTACATACACCTTAGCCATATAAATTTAACTCAGTTTTTCACAATTCCAGACATTTAATCCTAGTAAAAATTCCCTGTCTTAGGTCAATTAAGATCACCACTTTATTTTATCTTGATACTGTTACCAATTATACAGTCATTCTGAATGAGGATGGTAATTAAGTCTCTATAACCAACATGAGGTGTGCCACAAATGCACTGGCTGGCTAGGCTTCCTAGACATTTTCATTCAAAATTATTGACTGAAATGAACGCATCAACATACTGATCACATACACTGTGTACAAAACACAACCCTGCTGAGAGAAGACATGTTTGGAAATAGATAACTTTTTCTTATCTACAGTACATTAACAACATACTGTAACAGAGGGGGGGCGTATAGTAGGCTTACAGTGTTTTCCCAAGACCAGCATGTGTTGCAAGTAGGGTTGCACATTTTGGGGAATATGGAGGTGGAAACTTTCCGTGGGAATTAACGGGAATATATGTGAATTAACGGGAATATATGCAAATATATATTAATACTATTTAAATGTAGATGTTTTTTGCATTGGATATATTTACCATATAATATGGAGACATAAACTTAAACCTTTTATCATAAGTAGACATAATTGCAAATTATTAAATCCTTCCAATTGAAATAAAAAAAACTATTTAGTTACGAATTGAACTTTAATTAAATGAGTTGACTCTTCACATTGGATGATTTCACTGAACAACAAAAGGGAATATTAAATGATCCCCAATGATCCATCGCATCTCCCAAAAACATTTTCAACATACATCTGTAAAATGATAGTCTAGAAACTTCCCCTCAGGCTTCCATGTCTTCTCCCTGGACCTCCTCAATGTCCACCTTTTGAACATCAGACTCTGAAGTCTCATCTTCACTGTCACTTTCCAAACTTGTTGAGGATGGCTCGTTGTCAGGTTCAAAAAGCCTCACATTTGCCCGGATGGCCACCAATTTTTAAACCCAATATATTGGTCAGCCTGTTGCATGCTTTGGTGTGTGTGTTCCCAAACAAGGACCAGTTGTGCTCTGAGGCGGCTGATGTCGGTGGGATTTGAAGGATGATGGAGGCAACAGGGGAAAGAGCCTCAGATTCACAAAGTCCCTTCCACCAGGTGGCTGATGAGATATGTTGGCACGACTGCCATATTGCATCTCCATCCCAAAGCCCTTGCTTGGAAGTGTACTTTGCCAGACTGCCAAGAACCTTGCCCTCATCCAGGCCAAGATGGCGAGACACGGTAGTGATGACACCATAGGCCTTGTTGATCTCTGTATCAGACAGGATGCTCTTGCCAGCATACTTGAGGCCAACATGTACACTGCGGCGTGTATGGGCTTCAGGCAGAAGTCTTCATGCTTTTTGATGTATTTAAGAACTGCAGTTTCCTCTGCTTGCAGCAACAGTGAAGTGGCTGGGCAGTGGGGATTTCTTCTCTTACATCTGCAAGCAGAGTCTGAACATCAGACAGGATGGTATTGTCTCCTTCAATCTGCGCAATGGCTACTGCTATAAGTTTCAGGAGTTTCAGGCTGCTTATCACTCTCTCCCAAAATACATCATCCAGGAGGATCCTCTTGATGGGACTGTCCATATCAGCAGACTGTGATATGGCCATTTTTTGGAAAGACTCTTTCCCCTCCAGGAGACTGTCAAACATGATGACAAAACCACCCCAACGAGTGTTGCTGGGCAGCTACAATGTGGTGCTCTTATTCTTCTCACTTTGCTTGGTGAGGTAGATTGCTGCTGTAACTTGATGACACTTCACATACCTAACAATTTCATTGGCTCTCTTGTAGAGTGTATGGTTTTATGTGCCATGATGTCCTTGAGGAGCAGATTCAATGCATGAGCAGCACAGCCAATGGGTGTGATGTGAGGGTAGGACTCCTCCACTTTAGACCAAGCAGCCTTCATGTTCGCAGCATTGTCTGTCACCAGTGCAAATACCTTCTGTGGTTCAAGGTCATTGATGACTGCCTTCACCTCATCAGCAATGTAGAGACCGGTGTGTCTCTTGTCCCTTGTGTCTGTGCTATTGTAGAATAGTGGTTCAGGGGTGGAGATGATGTAGTTAATTATTCCTTGCCCACGAACATTTGACCACCCATCAGAGATGATTGCAATACAGTCTGCTTTCTCTATGATTTGCTTGACCTTCACTTGAACTCTGTTGAACTCTGCATCCAGCAAATGAGTAGATAAAGCATGTCTGGTTGGAGGGGTGTATGCTGGGCGAAGAACATTCTGAAATCTCTTCTAATACACATTGCCTCTGAGCATCAGAGGTGAACCAGCTGCATACACAGCTCGAGCAAAACATTCATCAGCATTCTCTGACTACGTTCCTCCATTGAGTCCAAAAAAAATTCTGATTCCAGGAGGACCATGAGCTGTTGCTATCGATAAGGTGTCTGATTCATAATTTTCACCTCAAATAAAAGTAGAGGGACTTTTATCAGAGGTTGCTTGTTGTGAGCGCTGAGGGAACTTTATGCACTTGGCCAGATGATTCTGCATCTTTGTTGCATTCTTCACATATGATTTGGCACAGTATTTGCAAATGTACACAGATGTTCCTTCTACATTAGCTGTAGTGAAATTTCTCCACACATCAGAAAGTGCCTGTGGCATTTTACTGTAAAGATTAGTAAAAAGAATTGTAAAAAAAAAAATACAATTCCATGTACAGATAAATAGTTAAGCAGTTAGATTAAACAACTCCTTTGTAAGATAAATGTTTTAAAATGAAACATGTATGGAAACAGGTGAATTCACACTCAGTTAGCAGGCTCAAGTTAAAACCCACATGGTAGCAAAAACAAACTACCAGAAATTGTTAACTTAGAAATTATTTAAATACACTTTGCTGTAGGCTACTATTTACTAGTTAACAAAAATGTATGTCATAAAATATATTCACCCCACCCAGTATTATAATCAAAACTTACCAGAAAGCATGTAGTCCTTGACTCAGACTGTGTAGTAGAGTGGGCTCAATAGCATCTCAATAGTGTGCAAGATCTTGAGAATCAGCTGTACAAGTGATGTAAGAGTGCACTGCACATGTGATGGAAGAATGCACTGTGCATGCAGATGGTTGCAATTCCATTAAATTGGTGATAGTTTAACCAAAATATGCCACAAGACCTAGAATTGCCTTGAGTATCCCACAAAAAAAGGTTCCTGCTATAAGCTAACTTTTTTGATGAATTTAAACAAAATTTCCAAAATTCCAGGGCTTAACTTCCCATGGAAAATTTCTGGAAATTTACCGGAAAGTTTCCGACCCTTTGCAACCATAGTTGCAAGTAATGCATGGGTCTACAGAATGGGTCTAATAGAATACAATTTGTTGTCAGAAAAGTAGTCTACCTATGTGTGTTTGTTTGATCAAATGGGTGCAACCCATTCCTAAGTCATCACACGCGCTGTTCTAACCTATTGTACCCCCTGTATCGGCAAAAGTAATACATCCAAAAGTACAATTGAATTTACGCTGAGAAAGCAGGGGTTCTGTAGACACATAGTGGAGACTTCATATAAAGTCTCCATTCATTCGGAGTTGCCAAATTCCAGACCTCATCCCCACAAACTATAAAACTAATGGTCATTGCTAATTTGCAATTGTGAGCAAGCCAATGGCCAACTGGACTATCCACTCATTGCATGCACATGTTACACATTGTCTTCTCAATCAACAAAGGTGCCCTGTTTGGGAGATAATCCGCTTTTCTGTCATGACTATGATCCCCCGGGCATCTAATGTTTAAGAACCCATACTTCTGGAAGCACTCATCTGAAATGCAAGTCTGTAGTATTTCCTCAACTACGAAAAGCCACTCTTGGCCTGTTCCAATACATCTGTTAAAATGTAGCGTTTTAAGGAAGTTGGAAGGCGAGGATAGCAGGCGAGAGAGTTGATGACATCGGAGCCTAAATGTCAGGAATCCCAGAGTGCCCTGGGGTCAGTGCCAGACCAATTTGTTGACTGGACACAGCGAGAGGTCAAACACAGCAGTTGCTAACTATATGTACTACAAAACTGGGCATATCAAACAAAAGAGTCCACATTTTCTAGAGTCACAGGTAAGTTCTGACAGTACATAGGATTTATTATCCTCAAATATTAATACACAGTATCAAACGCACCACTTGTGTCATCTCAAAAATCTTAAAACAACTCTTGGAAAATCAAGGAATCAAAATGTAATACACGTGAATAAGAAAGGTTTCAAACTTTTGTGGTTTAATTTCCTGCCTTCAAGAAGGACACTCACACATCAAAGAGGCTTATATCACTTCCCGGTCTAGGGTTTGGTGATGTGATTGATCCCTGTGGCACGTCATTCATCCATGTCGGGGCTGTTAAAATTAATATTCTGGGGGAACCAGTGTACCATCATATCCCAATCACAAATTTGGCATTTTAAGACTCTTCAGGAGCATGAACAGAGGACATCTTCCATAGACAGATAAAGCACATCACTGTCCCAATGTGGCACTAGTATTGGGTTGACAGTAGTGAAAATAATATAGCAACCTACAGAAATGTTGGGCTAGAGAGAAGCAAGGCTGCATATTACCTCAACCCCTACACTTCTCATTATTTGATATAATATCACCTTCCTATTTGCGGTATAGAGCAGGTGTGAAGTTTGAGCCAGCAGTAGGTTTTTAACAGTGAGGAGGCTGACGAACTTACCGGATGTGTTGCCAAAGTGAGGGGTTTTATTTGGTATGAGAATAATGTATATATCCGGCAAATGTACAATTATTTACAAAAACAAATAAACAAGATAATGAACAAAAAGTAGGCCTAATAAACTCAATCATGTCTGTACCCATCAGAATGCAGACTTTACCTTGTCCTGTCTACCAATACCAATACCCAGGATGCTTCTGACCAACGAGAACAAGCCAATTCAAATCATGATCACTTCACACTTAAAGCAAACATTACAATACACACCTGTTCATATTATAAACAAATGTATTTCCATAGCTAACACACAATAAAGGTGCACCATGCTTCAAGCATAAATGGAAGTTAGGGATCAGAACATATACAGTGCATTCAGGAAGTATTCAGACCCCTTTTTCTAAGTTTTGTTACGTAACAGCCTTATTCTAAAATGGATTCAATTGTTGTTTTGTCCCTCATCAATCTACACACAATACCCATGTTACTGTAGGTTCTGAAAACAGAGTAAAAACTAGAACTAGAAAAAGCTCAAACGAAGTGTATTCACCCAGAGCTGAAAAAACAAGGTATGATACACAAGAAAATATATTTAGAAACTCCTTACACATCTAGATAGCCAATACATCTCTGTTGCTAGGCAGGAACTTAATTGGTTCCTCTCACTGGTATAGTCACAGCCTTGCCTGATACTAAAACCTGGGCATGGATGTGTTTGTGTGAGATAGGACTGTAGTAGGAGAGTTGTTGCGGTGGGCCTCTCTGGCCCACCTCCCAGAGGTTTCTTCTCATCTGTTGACTTGACCTCGAGACGCATTCCTCCCTCCTCCCTAGTTCCGCAGCTGGCCTGCCTTATCAGAGACTAACTATTGCCCTTTGGCTCCCTCCTTAGAAACATGGAACAGAATACAAACTTTCTGCACTTAGTAACTTATACCAAGTCCCTATCATACCTTCATTGACCCCATCATATACATTCCTTTTACATGTAAAGTAATCAATAAGTTCTAGTCTGGTAACACAAACAAGTATATTTCAAGATAGAATCGAACACCCATAATGACAACGCAAAAACACGTTTTAGAAAAAAGAAGCTTTTGCAAATGTAAATAATGTGCTTTTTGTACATAGTCCCTTCATTTCAAGGGACCAAAAGGACAGGGACAAATTCACTTACAGTGCATTCGGAAAACGTATTCAGACCCCTTTACTTTTTCCAAATTTTGTTACGTTACACACATATTCTAAAATTGAAAAAAAAAAAAACTACACACAATACCCCATAACGACAAAGCAAAACAGGCTTTTAGACATTTTTGCAAATGTATTGAAAGTAAAAAAAACTTGAATTAGTACTTTGTTGAAGCACCTTTAGCAGCGATTACAGCATCGAGTCTTCTTGGGTATGACGCTACAAGCTTGGCACACCTGTATTTGGGGAGTTTCTCCCATTCTTCTCTGCAGATCCTCTTAAGCTTTGTCAGGTTGGATGGGGAGCGCAACTGCACAGCTATTTTCAGGTCTCTCCAGATATCGGGTTAAAGTCCAGGCTATGGCTGGCCCACTCAAGGACATTCAGAGACGTGTCCCGAAGCCACTCCTGGGTTGTCTTGGCTGTGTGCTTTGGGTTGTTATACTGTTGGAAGGCGAACCTTCGCCCCAGTCTGAGGTCCTAAACACTCTGGAGCAGGTTTTCATCAAGGATCTCGCTGTACTTTGCTCTGTTCATCTTTCTCTCAATCCTGACTAGTCTCCCAGTCCCTGCTGCTGAAAAACATCCCCACAGCATGGTGACACTACCATGCTTCACCGTAGGGATGGTGCCAGGTTTCCTCCAGATGTGATGCTTGGCATTCAGGCCAAAGAGTTCAATCTTGGTTTCATCAGATCAGATAATCTTGTTTCTCATGGTCTAAAAGTCCTTCAGTTACCTTTACGCAAACTCCAAGCGGACGGTCATGTGCTTTTTACTGAGAAGTGGCTTCCGTCTGGCCACTCTACCATAAAGGCCGGGTTGGTGGAGTGCTTTAGTGATAGTTGTTCTTCTGGAAGGTTCTCCCATCTCCACAGAGGAACTCTGGAGCTCTGTCAGAGTGACCATCGGGTTCTTGGTCACTACCCTGACCAAGGTTCTTTCCCCCGATTGCTCAGTTTGGCGTGGCGGCCAGCTCTAGGCAGAGTCTAGTGGTTCCAAACGTATTCCATTTAAGAATGATGGAGGCCACTGTGTCCTTGGGGACCGTCAATGCTGCACAAACTTGTTGGTACCCTTCCCCAGATCTGTGCCTCAATGCAATCCTGTCTCGAAGCTCTACGGACAATTCCTTTGACCTCATGGCTTGGTTTTTGCTCTGACATGCACTGTCAACTGTGGGATCTTATATAGACAGGTGTGTTCCTTTCCAAATCATGTACAATCAATTGAATTTACCACAGGTGGATTCTAATCACGTTGTAGAAACATCTCAAGGACGATCAATGGAAACAGGATGCACCTTAGCTCAATTTCCAGTCACCTAGCAAAGGGTCTGAATACTAATGTAAACAAGGTATTTGTTTTTTTCTAAAAACCTGTTTTCATTTTGTCATTATGTCATTGTCTGATTCCCTTAGAGGTTTTTCCACTCTGAATTTGAGGTTCTTCCCTGGCTGCCACTGTTGCCATAGTTTTGGTTTGTAAGAGACCAGGGGCCTTAGCCTTTTGGTAAGAGCTTTGAGACAAGGCTTAGTAGAACGCACAATGAAAATAACATTAAATTGCACTGCAGAGACTAAATTCACTCAAACCTTTTTTCTACTAAACCTACAGAGCCCACCTAATTTGACCACATGTTTCCAGCCGGACCCAAATGCAGTGTAAATACAATGATTCTTTTTCTTCGGTTTCTTTCAGAGCTCATTGCCTGTTCCCCTTTACAGCCCCTTTCATTACAAAAACAGTTTTCGGTCCTGTTATCGTTCATCCTGTCAGACAAAAAGTCATAACATGGGTTTAAAATTAAACCCAATCAACCACCGTTGGCGGGCTGGTGTGTCCAATGATGAAAGGCTGTATAGTCCGAAGTATGTCTTGTGTGTTATGCTTTGGCAACCATTCAATATTTCAAGTCATGGTAAAAGTATTGCGTTTCCTGGGTTAATCAAAAACGTTGATTAAGTTTTGCCGCTCGGCTCTCGTGATGAATATAACTGAGGTAGAACCCCTGTAATTGAACACTTTAGGGAAATCACTCAAGGGTGTTTAAAGAGTGGCACCAACCGCTTATTATTTTACATAAACCATGATACAAAATATAGGTGAATCATCTTAAGGGTCAGTCTATACTGTGTGAGAAATAATCATGTAAATGAGACAGTGTTGCTTTGATTTATACATTTGCTGTACTAGGTTAATAAGTGTTTTATACATAAAAGTAATGAGATACTCAACTTTTCCAAAAGAAAGACAGGCTGAACTCTCTGGTCGATTAAAGCATCCATATAGAGAAACAAAACACTATTCTCACGCAATCGTCCTGTGTCTTCCATAACACTTAGTGGCTTGGCTTTCGGTTGAATAAGACAGAATACGATCCTTAAAGAAAACGTAATAAATTCCCCCTTAGAGCGTAACATATGTGTGAAGGAATGAGAGAGAGGAAAAGTTGTCTCACTTCTGAACCTAATCTAATCATCTAAGTATGCTCTTGATCCTCAATGATTTTTCTGCCCTTTAGCTAGCTAGTTGGCCAAATGTTGACTCTATTCGTTGATGTTGAGCAAATCCGCTTCAAATGTTTGGCTCTTAGGACTAGAAGTGTTAAGGTTTGACATAAAAACCTGAAGAAAGTTGCACAGCATTGTGCTTTTGGTAATGTTATATTTAAAAATAGTTTTCGGAAAGTATGAATCCGATCCCATTGCATTAAGGTGCATTCTTTCACATTGAGTATTGCTTGCACATTTTTCAAATTGTGTATTTCTTAAATAATCGTGGTGGAAGCTGTACGAACACACAGTGGACACTTTTCTTTTTTATTTAGTCACATGTACAGGGTCGCAGATGTAGTTGCAGTGTACTGTGAAATAATTATTAAGCTCCAACAGTGCAGGTGAAGAAACCAGTAATGTTTTGAAAGAGCTTGAGGCGAGGCACCATTTTAGTAAGTGATATTAGCATTTGAGGAGAGGGAAATTTATTGAAGTGGACATTAAAGAGTGGCGGCTACCTTGCTGGGGAGAGGAGCGAGGGGGGCGGTGCCCCACCCGATCCATCTGCCAAAGAGATAAAACAAAGCACCCTCAATGCACTCCTCCGAAATATGCTGAAGAAATTATACGGTGATGGAGATATGGTCTGTTGGAGAAAGCTATTTGAGTCAGATTACACTTTGTCCTTTGCTCCCCAGTTTAAATATGGGTAAAGTCTGGAAAGGACTAGTTGATGGGGATAGGGCTGGAGATGGACCCCTCTAAGAAGGTTAAAGGAGGACAGATTAAATCCCTAGATCTAATCGAGGCCACACACTAACATAGGTTACTTGAATGTAATGGTGATAGACTCCTTGACTCTGTTAAGGCTTTCAAATGTTCCAAGAGCATGGAAAGTGGAAAAGTGACAACGGCTGTTTGACATGTCTCTGGCCTTAGTGCCTGAGGACAAGTTCATTTGTGAGGTCGGCCAGATCCCAATCAATGACGGATTCAGAAGAGTCCAACCATCGAACTCTTTGTTTATTTTTTATTGCACACTCCTATTTCCCAGGAGATTACAGATGGGAAATGGGCGGGGTCCGTCTTCTTGACAACTCACACTCCACTGCTTCCAAGAACACTGACTCACCTGCCCTCTCAAAAGTTTGCATCCTGAATCAATATACAGTTGTATATTTCAATGTAAGAAGGCGATCAAAGAATAATGGTAACAAAGACATTAGAATGTTGTGGGGAAGTATTGGTAAGAGAGGCTGAATCACCCCACCCACTGAGAGCTAAGAGAAAGGGCCTAATCAAGTCTCAGGTGGAAGCTCCTGCGGTTACACGGAGCGCATTTAAGCTGCTGAGAACCAAGATTATCTGTGTTCTGAGAAAACTTCTTGCGAACAAAGTTGAGGCAATACACGTAACATTTGCTCTAGACAGGACTCAGAAGTGGAGTGAGATAGATGTGCTTCCAAGGAACGGCAGTCCTCCTGCCATCACCCATTTATTTATTTTTTCTCTCCAACAACACTCATTTGGAGAAAATATCACTATTGAATTCTCTGTATTTGCTAGCTTCATGATATTGAGGGATGTTGGATGGAGAGCCAAGACCAGTTTGTTTTCCTGTTCCATCTATATAAGCCTGTGCCGACAAGCATATTTCAGGTGAGGGCAATTAGAAAATGATTGACATAATTTGACCCAGAACCTTCTTGTTTCTTCAGCTGGATAGTCCACAGGATCATGGCTGAGCTCTGAATGAAGAATGAAAACGATATTATACTGTGGATTATTGATGGACACGTCTCATGGTGTGTAGCTGGTAGTGCTGAGCGATGAGTGAGTTTTGTGGTTGGTTTCGGTTCGGTTATTACATAATAATCCCGGTTTTCAATTTAATTTGTTTTTTAACATGAAATGCAATATAAAATAATTACTATAGAATTATTTTAAAGCTTTGTAGCCCTTTTGACTCACAGCTCGTCATCCCGTATACAGGTTGAAAATGGCAGATTTTCGAATTGATAAGCACCTAAATTCGAATGCAGTGGCTGTACAGTAACGTGCTATATATTATGTCAGAGCTCTGGGCTTCACAGCGCTGTATGGGTTGACCGACAGCCGTTATAAACTTCAGCACTGTGCGCGACTCGAAGAATCCCCCATCCCTCCCGCTTATTTTACCAAGTTTTTGTTTGTGTGAGGGAAATGCTGTAAATCGAGAGGAGTAGATGTGTTCTGAAAGTTGAGACATTGAGGATTATAATAAAGAACGCTTTGATGTCACCACACACCCGTTAATTAACAAACACGTTTAGCATCTCCAGGCCTCCACACATACAAGCAGCTGATATGAGCCTTTTAAAATAGTCTAATAAATCCATTTACTATTTAATCCATTTCACGCTGCTCGTTCCGTGGGTAAGCGAATGCTCCTACCACTGTCTCTCCGAAGCATCCCCGACCGGTGTTTTGGCTTACTGCCCTGCATACTGCTTGTGTCCACAGCACTAACTTGTGAGTTGGTGATCTCCCGCTCGCTTTGTAAAGTGTAGCCAGGGTCCATACAGTGAGTAAGTTCTCTGCCTTCTCTCTGTTTATCGTACTAGTGCATGTGTGATCAAGTCTGTGTTGCTTGTATGTTTTGCCATTTCACTGGCAGAGCTTGTTTTTGGGAGGCAGGGTGTGGGTTGTGTTTGCGAACTCATTTCAGCTCGCAATAAGCTTGTAGCATGGCTAATACTAGACAGAAAAACAATAGCGAAGCTCAAGGCAGAAGAGGAATACGTATCAAGGGCCCCACTGCTCCCTAAGTAGTTAATCATCCTTAAAATGGTTCTACAACTTGATTGGAATCCACCTATGGTAAATTCAATTGACTGGACATGATTTGGAGGTACACACCTATCTATATAAGGTCTCACAGTTGACAGTGCATGTCAGAGCAAAAACCAAGCCATGAGGTCGAAGGAATTGTCAGTAGAGGTCCGAGACAGGAATGTGTGTCGAGGCACAGATCTGGGGAAGGGTACCAAAACATTTCTGCTGCATTGAAGGTCCCCAAGAACACAGTGGCCTACATCATTCTTAAATGGAATACGTTTGGAACCACCAAGTCTCTTCCTAGAGCTTGCTGCCTGGCCAAAATGATCAATCGGGGGAGAAGGGCCTTGATCAGGGAGGTGACCGAGAACCTGATGGTCACTCTGACAGAGCTCCAGAATTCCTCTGTGGAGATGTAAGAACCTTCCAGAGGGACAACCATCTCTGCAGCCCTCCACCAATCAGGCCTTTATGGTAGAGTGTCAAGACGGAAGCCACTTCTCAGTAAAAAGCACATGACCGTCCGCTTGGAGTTTGCGTAAAGGTAACTGAAGGACTTTTAGACCATGAGAAACAAGATTATCTGGTCTGATGAAACCTAGATTGAACTCTTTGGCCTAAATACCAAGCGTCACGTCTGAAGGAAACTTGGCACCATCACTACGGTGAAGTATGGTGGTGGGACCATTCTGTGGGGATGTTCTTCAGCAGCAGGGACTGGGAGACTAGTCAGGATTGAGGGAAAGATGAACGAAGCAAAGTAAAGTGAGATCCTTGGTGAAAACCTGCTCCAGAGCGTTCAGGACCTCAGACTGGGGCAAAGGTTCACCTTCCAACAGGACAACGACCCTGGGCACACAGCCAAGACAACGCAGGAGTGACTTTGGGACACGTCTCTGAATGTCCTTGAGTGGCCCAGCCAGAGCCCAGACTTGAACCCAATCAAACATCTCTGGAGAGACCTGAAAATTGCTGTGCAGCGACGCTCCCCATCCAGCCTGACAGACCTTGAGAGGAACTGCAGAGAAGAATGGGAGAAACTCCCCAAATACAGTTGTGTCATGCTTGTAGCATCATACCCAAGACTCGAGGCTGTAATCGCTGCCAAAGGTGCTTCAACAAAGTACTGAGTAAAGGGTCTGAATACTTACGTAAATGTCATATTTCAGTTTTGTAAGAATTTTAGATTGATTAGGGGGGAGAAAACAATTTAATAATTTTTTCGAATAAGGCTTTAACGTAACAAAATGTGGAAAAAGTGAAGGGGTCTGAATAGTATCCCAAAAACTATATTTTACTAACAAATTCCAAGATTCCTTAAATAATATAAGGTCAACTTGGAAAATCATCAATCAACTGAAAAAGGAATCTACAACTATCCCATCTTAACATATTGTTGGAAATAAGACCTAAAGTGATCCTGATGTTATTTCATGTGAATTTAATAACTTTTTTTGTGAATTTGAGTTCCTCTCTGTCAAAGGAAATTGAGAAAACTGATCGAAATCCCTTGGATTACATTAAGGGACATGTGTTCCTCAAATCACTGAGCCGATATTCACCAAATCTACGCAAACTGGTATTGTTCCTAAAGATTTGAAAATTGCCAAAGTTATCCCCCTCTATAAATCTGGGGATCCAAGATCTTTTACAAATTATTGCCCAATATCTGTACAACCATGTTTTTCAAAAATTCTAGAAAAATGTGTGTATAAGAGAATGTTGCAACAATTAAATAAACATTCTATATGAGCACCAATATGGTTTTCGTAAAACATACTCCACACTACTCTTTTGCAATTTGTGGATAAAATATTTACAGCCCTTAACAACAATGAATTCTTAGTTATACAGTTATGTTTATGATAGAGAACAATTTGGTTTAAGCAAACGGCTGTGCATCTACAGGGGCTAAGATATCCTGTGGCATCCCACAGGGTTCGATAATGGTTCCAGATAAAAATTGGTTCCAGATAAAAATTCAAAAAGTTATCCTGGAAAGATCATATTCAATTTGTCTGCAGCAAAGTGATAAAATCTGAAAGATTAGTGGTTTGGTTCATCAGGCTTGCTTCCTAACTCTTCACTATATATCTTAATTTACCCATATCTCATTTACTGTAATATTGTCTGGGCCAGTACATATGCCTCCTACCAACAGAAATTACTAATCATACATAATACATTTTATTTCACCTTAAATTTAACTAGGCAAGTCAGTTAAGAACAATTTCTCATTTATCTTGACGGCCTACCCTCCCCGGACAAACCTTCCCCTAACCCGGACGATGCTGGGCCAATTGTGCGCTGCCCTATGGGACTCCCGATCACAGCAGGTTGTGATACAGCCCGTTTTTTCCCCTTATCTACACACAATACCCATATTGACAAAGCAAAAGCATATTTGTAGATTTTTTTGCAAGTTTATAAAAAAATAAATGAAATATTACATTTAGATATGTATTAAGACCCTTTACTCAGTACTTTGTTGAGGCACCTTTGGCAGCGATTACAGCATCGTGTCATCCTGGGTATGACGCTACAAGCTTGGCACTCCTGTATTTGGGGGGTTTCTCTCATTCTTCTCTACAGATCCTCTTGAGCTTTGTCAGGTTGGATGAGGAGCGTCGCAGCACAGCTATTTTCAGGTCTCTCCAGAGATGTTTGATTGGGTTCAAGTCCTGCGTTGTCTTGGCTATGTGCTTAGGGTTGCTGTCCTGTTGGAAGGTGAACCTTCGCCCCAGTCTGAGGTCCTGAGAGCTCTGAAGGAGATTTTTAAATCAAGGATCTCGCTGTACTTTGCTCCATTCATCTTTCCTTCGATCCTGACAAGTCTCACAGTCCCTGCCGCTGAAAAACATCCCCACGGCATGATGCTGCCACCACCATGCTTCACCGTAGGGATATTTCCAGGTTTCCTCCAGATGTGACGATTGGTATTCATGCCAAAGTGTTCAATCTTGGTTTCATCAGACAGGAGAATCTTGTTTCTTATGGTCTGAGAGTCTTTTTGCAAACTCCAAGCGAGCTGTCATGTGCCTTTTACTGAGGAGTGGCTTCCGTCTGGCCACTCTACCATAAAAGGCCTGATTGATGGAGTGCAGCAGAGATGGTTGTCCTTCTGGAAGGTTCTCCCATCTCCACAAAGGAACTCTGGCGCTCTGTCAAAGTGACCATTGGGTTCTTGGACACCTCCCTGACCGTCTCCCACGATTGCTCAAGAGTCTGGGTGGTTCCAAACGTCTTCCATTTAAGAATGATGGAGGCCACTGTGTTCTTGGGGACCTTAAACGCTGCACAAATTTGTTGGTACCCTTGCCCAGATCTGTGCCTCGACACAATCCTTTTTCGGAGCTCTATCGACAATTCCATCGACCTCATGGCTTGGTTTTTGCTCTGACATGCACTGTCAACTGTGGGACCTTATATACACTGTAGACAGGTGTGTGCCTTTCCAAATCATGTCCAATCAATTGAATTTACCACAGGGGGACTCCAATCAAGTTGTAGAAACATCTCAAGGACGATCAATGAAAACAGGATGCACCTGTGCTCAATTTCCAGTCTCAATATAAAAGGGTCTGAATACCTATGTAAAAAAGGTACCCGTTTATTTATTTTTATAAATATGCAAAAAGTTCTAACACCTGCTTTTGCTTTGTCATTATGGGGTATTGTGTGTAGATTGATGAGGGGAAACAAATATTTAATACATTTCAGAATAAGGCTGTAACGTAAAAAAAAAAAATTAAAGGGAAGGGAATAGAGACACCAGTGTCTTAGAGACACCAGACTCACTCAAACCCTTGTAATCTTTAAAAATATATATATTGCACCTACTCCAAAATGTAAATGATTATTATGTTACTGAATGTATCCAGAGTATTTTGAGATTTTGTTATTGACAAATGCTGTGAAAAGTACAGTAAATGTAAAATGCAAATAAAAGCAACAATTGTATTCAGTCTTGTGTAAGGTGAAATGTTGTCATCACCTTTGGTCTGATCCTTTCCCCATAATCTCCAAAGCGTTCACTTTACATTTCTACCGTGGTCACGCATATTAAAAAAAATGGTTATTCTGTTTGAAACATTTCAATTTGGCCCTATCCATATAGCCCAACTCCCACGAGTGTAAGGAGTTAATAGAAATTCAAAAGCCAAAAAGTGAACATTTAATTGCCAAAACATTGAAAACATCCTATTGTCTCAGTCAGGTCCACATTAGGGTAGACATGAATAGAAAAATTACTATAAAATAGTGTTGCACGGTATAGTGTTGCACGGACACGGTTTGAAAAACGATTTGATAATAAAATGTATTACTTCCCGTACTTCTGTCAAATATGTCTCACGGACCAAGCCTGTCTATTATAGCGCACCCTGCCTGCTCCACTTACTCATTGCTAGCCTGCACTGGGAGTCTGGGCTGCATTATGTTAGCTTCCCTCTCATGCTGCACAGAAGTTAACACACTTGAATAATGCAACCCGGCATGAAGAAATTACTGTTTGCAAAACAATGTTCATACAGGCTAGAACACTTTACAATGCAAGAAAAACCGGTAGCTTCCAGCTTTGTAGGCTAACTTTCCTTGCTAGTTGACAGCTAAAGCTAACATCAATTCACTACCCTAGTACTTTGTTTGTGATAATATGCAAACCATAACACAAAATATGCTGATTTCAAAGCTGACTGCAACCAAAAACTTTATTAATTCACTTATTCTGTCTGTGTCTCCCGAAGATGATCTATTGCCTCTGATCTGACTGACGGGCCACCCCCCTCTTGCCGTGTATGACGTCATAACTGCTTAAAGATACATTTTTATAAAATAAGCAAATTCTATGCAAATGTTGTTGATCAGTACAATAAAGTAAGTCCCAAATGGAAGGGAAACAGATTGCCACCTGCCCCATTAAATCAGCCAAAACAAGCTCAATAACTCAATGCATACACTGAAATAGTGACAAGGAATAAATGCACAGTGAATAAAAAGTACAAATAATATGGCTATATATACACATATATATTTACTATTTTCTAAATTGTAGAATAATAGAGAAGACATCAACACTATGAAATAACATAAGGAATCATGTAGGTGTTAAACAAATCAAAATAGATTTTATATTGAGATTCTTCAAAGTAGCCACCCTTTGCTTTGATGACAGCTTTGCACACCCTTGGCATTCTCTCAACCAGCTTCACCTGGAATGCTTTTCCAACAGTCTTGAAGGAGTTCCCACATAGGCTGAGCACTTGTTGGCTGCTTTTCTTTCACTCTGCTGTCCAACTCATCCCAAACCATCTCAATTGGGTTGAGGTCGGGTGATTGTGGAAGCAAGGTCATCTGACGTAGCACTGCCTCACTCTCCTGCTTGGTGAAATAGCCCTTACACAGCCTGGAGGTGTGTTGGGTCATTGTCCTGTTGAAAAACAAATGATAGTGGGACGGCATATCACTGAAGAATTCTTTGGTAGCCATTCGGGTTAAGTGTGCCTTGAATTCTAAATAAATCACTGACAGTGTCACCAGCAAAGCACCCCCACACCATCACACCTCCTCCATGCTTCACGGTGGGAAATACACATGCGGAGATCATCCGTTCACCTACTCACAAAGACACGACGGTTGGAACAAATAATTTCAAATTTGGGCTAAGACCAAATGACAGATTTCCCCCGGTCTAATGTCCATTGCTCATGTTTCTTGGCCCAAGTAAGTCTCTTCTTCTTATTGGTGTTCTTTAGTAGTGGTTTCTTCGCAGCAATTCGACCATGAAGGCCTGATTCACGTCTCCTTTAAACAGTTGATGTTGAGATGTGTCTGTTACTTGAACTCTGAAGCATTTATTTGGGCTGCAATTTCTGAGGCTGGTAACTTTAATGAACTTATCCTCTGCAGCAGAGGTAAGTCTGGGTCTTCCTTTCCCTTTGCGGTCCTCATGAGAACCAGTTTCATCATAGTGCTTGATGGTTTATGCGACTGCACTTGAAGAAACTTTCAAAGTTCTTGACATTTTTCGCATTGACTGACTTTCATTTTATTTATTTTTTATTCATGTCTTAAAGTAATTATGGACTGCCGTTTCTCTTTGCCTATTTGAGCTGTTCTTGCCATAATATGGGCTTGAACATTTTGTATACCACCCCTACCTTGTCACAACACAATAGATTGGCACAAATGCATTAAGGAAAGAAATTCCACAAATGAACTTTTAACAAGGCACACCTGTTAATTGAAATGCATTCCAGGTGACTACCTCATGAAGCTGGTTGAGAGAATGCCAAGTGTGCAAAGCTGTCATCAAGGCAAAGACCTTGAAGAAAAATATAATATTTGGATTTATTTAACACTTTTCTGGTTACTACATTATTCCATGTGTGTTATTTAATTGTTTTGATGTCTTCACTATTATTCCACAATGTAGAAAATAGTAAAAAATTAAGAAAAACCCTGGAATGAGTAGGTGTGTCCAAACTTTTGACTGGTACAGTATATACAGGGAGTACCAGTACCGAGTTTATGTGCAGGGGTACGAGGTAATTGAGGTAGCTACAGTGTCTTCAGAAAGTATTCATACTCCTTGACTTATTCCAGTGTGTCAAGATGTTTTTTCTCACCCATCTACCCACAATACCCCATAACGACAAAGTAAAAACATGTTTATAGAAATGTTTGCACATTGATTGGAAATTAAATACAGAAGTCACATTTACATGAGTATTCACACCACTGAATCCATATTTTGTAGAAGCAGAGTAGTAGAAACTTGACAGAACTTGAATAATTTTTTAAAGAATATTGGGCAAATATTGTACAATCCAGGTGTGCAAAGCTCTTAGAGACTTACCCAGAAGACTCACAGCTGTATTCGCTGCCAAAGGTGATTCTAACAATGGACTCAGGGGGTTGAATACTTATCTAATCAAGATATATATTAGTGTTTCATTTTCCATCTTCCACTTTGACAGAGTATTTTGCATAGATCGCTGACCAAAAAATGACAATTAAATCAATCAATTGTAATCCCACTTTGAAAAAGTCAAGGTGTGGTAATACTTTTCTTAAAGCACTTTAAATGAGGAGGCCTAATCCTGACTTGAGGAATGACATGACAGCATTAGAAGATTTATGTTAACATTACAATGGTGCATCTGTCAGTTACACCAAGCATGGACAGAATCAGTGACAACTCAATTCCAATGATCAAGGTTTCCGTTGACCATTAAAGGTCTTCTTCGAAGAGAGCAACATCATTTTGCAGCTAGTCAGCCTTGGGCATAGTAGCCACTTAAGTCACCTCTATTTCCTAGCAGATGGTGCTGGGACGTGGGTGGCTAAAAGGGATTGCATTCAACCCTGACAACCTTGTCTCACTAGAGTCTACCATTGTTTCTGAAGATTCCCCTACACAGATCACAAAGGAAGGGAGTGTTTTTATCACTGAGCAGATGCTAATTTTCAACAGAAAGTCCCACAACCTAACATGACACAGCCTTTCTCAAAACACTTAAAATATCTGACTGATAATCTCACAGCACTCTCAAGATCAACTTTGTTTGCCAATGTTCACATTTGTTTTATCGATTCGGTAAATTTAACAGAGCATAAAAGCAATGTTTGTTTGGCTCATTAGGTACGTCTATTCACGTAGGCTACAAATGAACAGAAAAGCAACAACACAGTTAGAACACCAGTGCCACAATCAGGGCCAGTATAACGTTCTCTTGCACGTTTCTGCTTCAGTTAATTTGGTGTGTTAAAGGGCCGGAGAAGCCATTCCATCTCTGTTTACGCTGTACTGTTAACACATTGGGACACCTCCACATAATGTCTCTCCTGGGACCCTCACCTCGGGGTCAGACGAGTCCAACCATCGAACACTAATGTTTTTACATTTTTATTGAGCACTCCTATTTCCCATTAGATTACAGATGTGAAATGGGTGGGGTCCTTCTTGACAGCTCACACTCCACTGCTTCCAAAAACCACTTGCGTGCTTTGCACAAAGAGCCCTTTGAAAACATCAGATCCTTCAGAGTTGACCTTATATTTACAGCAATGTGATGAGGTATAAACTAGCAGAATGGAGTAGCTGCAGGGCTAGTGTCTAGTCAGACAACTTGTTGTACGTGACAAAGGTGGTTTACTATCAAATTCGAGTCCCTCCACCAAAGATCATACAAGTTAAGACGGAGAATAAGCTCCAGCAGTCAAACATTCACTCTGGAATTTGAAAAAGTCAGTCAAACTATATGATCTCAATGTTAGCAGTAACTGACAGCCACTCATTCATAGTAAATGATCAAACATTGACTCACCTGCCCTCTCAAACGTTTGCATCCTGAATCATAATGCAGTTGTATCATAATGTACAAGAAAGCATTTCAGGGAAATTGCTCAAAGTAAGAAGGCTAGGCCAAATATCTGACTGATAGCATCACAACTTTGTTTGCCACGGTTCACATCGAAGTGTATTAGGTCTATAAGAAGCTGTTTCATAGATTCGGTACATTTACCAGAGCATAAAAGCAATGATTGTTTGGCTCATTAAGTACATCTATTCACGCAGGCTACAAATTAACCAAAAACCAACTACACAGTTAGAATACCAGTACCACAAGGATGGCCAATATAACGTTCTCCCGCACGTTTTAGCTAGCGTTAATTTAGCGTGTTAAAGGGCCACTGAGACGTCAGCTGGAGAAGCCATTCCATCTCTGTTTACTCTGTGCTGTTAACACATTGGGAAACCTCCACAGAATGGCTTTCCTGGGACCCTCACCTCAGGGTCAAGAGGCCATGGGAAGAAAGGATCCATTTTCTGCCATTGGAGTCAGACACTATGACCTCACTGGAATGTTGCCGTTGCTATTTGGACACAGACAAAGGAACCATGGACAATGTTTGGGGGGAGAACATGACTCGGTTTCCTTACATATTGACGGCATTCAGTCAAAATTATACACTGGACATCTGCTTCTGTTCAAATTATTCCACTCCTTACAATATTCAGGTACATTTTTGCCTTTGTTCTCATTAACCAACTTATGTTATAATGAAGTTTCCCCTTAACCTTAAAGCAATGGAACAAGTGTATTGTTGCCTTAATGCATGTTGCCAATTGGTTACAGGTTTTCCTTTGACTTTGAAAAAAGTACAGTACCTTCAGAAAGTATTCATACCCCTCGACTTATTCCACATTTTGTTGTATTACAGCCTGAATTCAAAATAGATGAAATAGAATATTTTTTCTCATCCATCAATTAGGTTAGTATTGTGGAGTAACAACAACTGAGGATGGATCAACAACATTTTCTACTATCACAGCCAATAAACTGTTTTAAAGTCACCATTGGCCTCATGGTGAAATCCCTAAGCGGTTTCCTTCCTCTCTGGCTACTGAGTTAGGAAGGTCGCCTGTTCTTTGCAGTGACTCTGTGTATTGATACACCATCCAAAATGTAATTAATAATAATAACTAATAATTAATAAGAGATGAGGTAGTCATTCAAAAATCTAGTTTATTATTTCACACAGCAAGTCCATGCAATTTACTGTGACAAAATTGTACTCCTGAACTTATTTAGGCTTGCCATAACAATGTGGTTGAATACTTATTGACTTAGGACAAAAACATAATTCCACTCTGACATTATGGGGTATTGTATGTAGGCCAGTGACAAAACATCTGAATTCAATCAATTTTAAATTCACACTGTAAAACATGTGGAAAGAGTCAAGGGGTGTGAATACTTTCTGAAGGCACTGTAAACCAAAAGCTCATTCAGAAATTGCATCCTTGTATTCCAAAATACAAAATGGATTGGAAAAAAGATGACTTAAGAAGAGATGCATGCCACCAGAGCCTTTTAGCAGATACCCACAAAATATTTAGCAAATAGAATTTAATAAAAACAAGGAGATCCGCCCAAACCCACAAATATGGAACCAGATTTAATTGTGATCTACCAAAAGTCAAAAGTCGGGATGACTTCTGTTTTCCCGGCACATTGTCACGCACCATCTCTTTGAAGAAGAGCAGTAGACGGCTGCTTCATTGGGATAAGAATACGGTGCACTCGCTGTGTCCTCTGTTCCATTGCGGCTAACGTTTTAGTAGGGTAGTGACTGGGCGGTGAGTATCTGGCCCCTGTCCACCGAGCTCTAATCTACACCACCTGGTAGCCATGGCTGCCTGAGCCACCAGATCCGCTGGGCTTGAGCTCATCCGCCCAGACGCTTGGTGGATGCCAAGGCGCATACAGAGGTACTCATTATAGCGGAATATAGAACCATTTATTGCATTGCAAGGCCTGCCTGGCTATCTAGATTTTTGTGGGTTAGGTCACGTGTTATTTGAATAAAATAAAACAAACTGTTATGCTGAATATTGAAAAGCATCCTCACATGGAGGCCTTTTATACATTCTGTTTAATTGTAATATTAAATTAAATCACAAATAAATAATATCAGTAGCCCTATGAAAAGAAATAACACATTTGAGAAGCACGAGTATAGTACATGTACTATATCAATATTCAATACACTTGCAAATAGATCAATATGGAATGTATTCAGACCTTCACTTTTTCCACATTTTGTTACGTTACAGCCTGTTTTTCCCCCTTATCAATCTACACACAATACCCTATAATGATGAAGCAAAAACAGGTTCAGACAGTTTTGCAAATTTATATAAAAGAATATTAAAAAAATATCACATTTTCATAAGTATTCGTACCCTTACTCAGTACTTTGTTGAAGCACCTTCGGCAGCGATTACAGCTTCGAATCTTCTTGGATATGACACTACAAGCTTGACAAACCTGTACTTGGGGAGTTTCTCCCATTCTTCTTTGCAGATCTTCTCAAGCTCAGTCAGGTTGGATGAGGAGCGTCGCTGCACAGCTATTTTCAGGACTCTCCAGAGATGCTTGATCGGGTTCAAGTCCGGGCTCTGGATGGGCTACTCAACGACATTGAGACTAGTCCCCAAGCCACTCATGCGTTGTCTTGGCTGTGTGCTTAGGGTCTTGTCCTGTTGGAAGGTGAACCTTAGCCCCAGTCGGAGGTCCTGAGAGCTCTGGAGCAGGTTTTCATTAAGGAGCTCTCTACCTTGCTTCGTTCATCTTTTCCTCGATCCTGACTAATCTCCCAGTCCCTGCCACTGAAAAACAGCATTCTCCCAGCATGATGCTGCCACCACCATGCTTCCCCATTGGGATGGTGACAGGTTTCCTCCAGACGTGACGCTTGGCATTCAGGCCAAAGAGTTCAATCTTGGTTTCATCAGACCAGAGAATCTTGTTTCTCATGGTCTGAGAGTCCTTAGGTGCCTTTTGGAAAACCAAGAAGGATGTCATGTGCTTCCATCTGACCACTCTACCATAAAGGCCTCATTAGTGGAGTGCTGCATAGATGGCTGTCCTTCTGGAAGGTTCTCCCATCTCCACAGAGGAACTCTGAACCTCCCTGACCAAGACCCTTCTCCCCCGATTGCTCAGTTTGGCTGGGTGGCCAGCTCTAGGAAGAGTCTTGGTGGATCCAAACTTCTTCCATTTAAGAATGATGGAGGCCACTGTGTTCTTGGGGACCTTCAATGGTGCAGAAATATTTTTGGTACCCTTGCCCAGATTTGTGCCTCAACACAATCCTGTCTTGGAGCTCTACGGACAATGCTTTCAACCTCATGGCTTGGTTTTTGCACTGACATGCACTGTCAACTGTGGGACCTTATATAGATAGGTGTGTGCCTCCAAATCATGTCCAGTCAATTGAATTTACCACAGGTGGATTCCAATCAAGATGCAGAAACAGCTCAAGGATGATCAATGGAAACAGGATGCACCCAATCTCAATTTCCAGTCTCATAACAAAGGGCCTGAATACTTTATAAATAAGTTATTTCTGTATTTTTTTTTTTTATTAATTTATTTAAAAAAACTGTTTTAGCTTTGTTATTATGGGGTATTGGGTGTAGATTGATGAGGATTTTTATTTATTTAATCAATTTTAGAATAAGGCTGTAACGTAACAAGATGTGTAAAAAGTCAAGGGGTCTGAATACTTCCAAACGCACTGTAATAGTATATCAATACACTTCCAGTATATGCATTCCCTAACTGTCAATAGACTATATTCTATGCAGGCTCCACTACCATCCTGCAGTTAGGTTGATATCAATCTGGAAGAGAGAATAAACAGTACCTAAACACTGTGGAGCCTTACTTGTGAAATGCGCATCCGCCAATTAAAATCATCAACATACTTGCACAGGATAGAACCCTACAATGTAGCTGGTCCCATCAGATAACCTGGCACACGTTAGCCCTATGCTAACCTCACCAGATGACAGCGATTATTTCCTGGAACAAAATCCCGCATCAGCCTATCAAAGATCTTAGACCAATGGCATTTCTTAAAATAGGTCAAACCTGGCCACCAGAGGGATATTTTAAACCTATAAATTCAAGGTCTACTTTTGTTCTGTTGGTCTGTAACATAATGTTGTGTGCCAATATTGCATTGATGCGTTCTTGACTAGACTTATAGCTACTCGTACTAACGTTAACTTCTTAGGGAGCGGCTCCCGAGGTGACGGTTTTGGAGAGTCTGGCGTGCCCAAAGTAAAATGCCTCCCACTCAGGCCCAGAAAATAGGATATGCACATAATTAGTACTATTGGATAGGAAATACTCTGAAGTTTCTAAAAGTGTTAACATAATGTCTGAGTGTAACAGAACAGATATAGCAGGCGAAAACCAGAGAAAAATCCATCCGGAATTACTGTTTTTTGTGTCCTTTGCTCTGTTTGACAGTCTCCCTATTTATTTCAAAGGCAAGCAGCTCCGAAATTTCAGTACCTATGGCTTCCACTAGATGTCAAGTCTCTATACAAAGCCAGGAAATGGTAGCCCTGACCAGAACGGATAGGGAGAGAATATGGTCCAGGGAGCTCAGATGTCAACAAGCTTTTGCAAGCGAGTGCGGGCACCACTGTTTTTTCCTTTCTTATCGTTCAGGCTACAATCCGGTTGAAATATTATAGTAAATATACATAAAAGAATACCTAAGGAAACATAAAAAATTATGTTTGATTTGTTTGTAGAAATATGATAGGTATAATTTCAACGTGTTCTCTTCACGGTTCTATGGGCGACTCGACGGTGGATTTTATTAACATAATGCGCCAACCAAACGGAGATTTATGGATATAACAAAAATGACTTTTTCTAACCAAAGAAGCATGGATTGTCTTCGTTGGACACTTGGGAAGCCCTCAGCAGAAGTTCAAAGGTAATCAATTTTATATTAGCGATATTATGCGTTTTGTGAGACCTGGGTTGGGTTATGGATTTATGCTAATGCGTAAATATTAGAGGTGCTACCCTCAAAAAAAGTCAGACTACAACAGTTTGTTGGACACTTATTTAGACACATTTTCTTAACTAATAGCCTATTGGAGGAGAGATGCATGGTTGCTTTTGCTTGCTGAATGTAAAATAAGCTACAGCATTAACAACTGTCGGGGAGCTGAAAATGAGAGAGACAGCGCATCTCAGTGTCAGAAGACCATATTTTCCTATAGTATCTTAGCACCGATACATGCTGACAAAATACACCATATTAGTGGTCTGCTAATGTACCTTTCTGGACCTTCTAAACTGCCTAGAAGGCCAGCATCCCGGAGTCGCCTCTTCACTGTTGACATTGAGACTGGTGTTTTGCGGGTACTATTTAATAAAGCTGCCAGTTGGGGACTTGTGAGGCGTCTGTTTCTCAAACTAGACACTAATGTACTTGTCCTCTTGCTCAGTTGTGCACCGGGGCCTCCCACTCCTCTTTCTATTCTGGTTAGAGCCAGTTTGCGCTGTTCTGTGAAGGGAGTAGGACACAGCGTTGTACGAGATCTTTAGTTTCTTGGCAATTTCTCGCATGGAATAAATTCCATTTCTCAGAACAAGAACAGACTGACGAGTTTCAGAAGAAAGTTCTTTGTTTCTGGGCATTTTGAGCCTGTAATCAAACCCATAAATGCTGATGCTCCAGATACTCAACTAGTCTAAAGAAGGCCAGTTTTATTGCTTCTTTAATCAGACCAACAGTTTTCATCTGTGCTAACAATTGCAAAAGGGTTTTCTAATGACCAATTAGCCTTTTAAAATGATAAACTTGGATTAGATAACACAATGTGTGATTGGAACACAGGAGTGATGGTTGCTGATAATGGGCCTCTGTACGCCTATGTAGATAGTCCATAAAAACATCAGCCTGTTTCCAGCTACAATAGTCATTTACAACGTCTACACTGTATTTATGATCAATTTGATGTTATTTTAATAGACAAAAAAAATAAAAATTCTTTCAAACACAAGGACATTTCTAAGTGACCCCAAACTTTTGAACGGTAGTGCATATGCAAATGTTTTTGATCAGTACAATAAAATAAGTCCCAAATGGAAGTGAAACAAATTGTTTGTCATCTGTAGTGCCATGAAATCAGCCAAAACAAGCTCAATAACTCAATGCATGCACACACTCCTACTGAATATGCATTCCCCTTTACTGTGGATAGGCTTAGGCTACATCACGATTTACCCAGTTCATCAATAGAGATGTACCATTCAAATAAAATGATTATCATTATGTAGTTCAATTGGTAAAAACAATCAAATTGATTGTAAGATTGTATAATTGGTTCATTACTGCATACATGGCTGTCTATTAAAAAAATGTTACGTCAAAAGAGTCTAATGTAAAGAAATTCTAATTTAACTCAAAAGATGCCCAACGATTGAACAGAGCAGTAGCTGAGTTTCTGTCTGGATCAAGTGCCATTCTGTGACTTTAGGTAATATGCCTGCTTCTTTTGCCGTGGTATCGCTTCGATATTGTTTTGGTATTGTTTGGTTATCAAGTATTGTGATGGTATCGAGTATTGTAATACTAAACCTGGTATGAGTATTGAAGTCAAAATGCTGGTATAGTGACATCACTAGTACACGGGGATCGCAGAGCACAGCCTTGAGGAACTCACAGATCTGCCATTTCATAATTTGGTAAAAACCAAAATAATTGCACTCTCACAGGTAAATATGTATAGCCCTAACATTTAGCTAATGAATTGCCTAATATCTAGCTATATTTTTTTGTTCTCATTTTTGGTGTTTGCTGTTGAATATCTACATTTAAATACAAGTTTTTATATTATTTTTCATTGTATGTACATTTAATTATTATTTGCAGTTGAACACACGCTGAAAGCACTGAATGGTCT
Organism: Brachymystax lenok tsinlingensis; assembly: GCA_030435695.1. NCBI lineage: Eukaryota > Metazoa > Chordata > Actinopteri > Salmoniformes > Salmonidae > Brachymystax > Brachymystax lenok. Next base: position 33,345,709 of record CM059802.1, on the reverse strand, counting down.
GTGTTTCCATCTTATTATCAGACCTATAGCGTGACCTACAGTGTTGATCAGTTGATTGACAGGTGCACTGTAGAACTATAAATTATTAACTTTCCTCTAGCATGGATGCTCGCCAACTTGGGTTCGAGTCCAGACTCGCGGTAAACTTCTTTAAAAATAACTAACACAATACTGCCATCCGTAGGATAATGAGAGTGCTTGACTTTGTTAAGGACGCTCTTACGGAAAAGTCACATTTGTCATTGGCTGATGCAGAACTTGTTTCAGGAAATAATCCCTGTCTGTCTGGTGAGGTTAGCATAGGGCTAACGTGTGCCAGATTATCTGATGGGACCAGGTAGAATGTAGCATTCTATCACATGCAAGTAAATCAACGCTTATGCACATTTTGAGCAGGAGCAACTGTTTAATTTTAAACTGTTTCTAATGTTGGCAAGAATAACCCCTCCCCGTTTGCAATTAAAAGGATAACAATCCCTCTAAACCGATGTTATCCCAGTTTCCAGAAATCTTTCTCGTCTTTCATCAATACAGTGAGCTCCAAAAGCATTGGGACAGTGTCACATTCTTTGTTGTTTTGGCTCTATACTCCAGCACTTTGGACTTTAAATTAGACAATGACCAAAAGTATTGCGACAAATTTGTGCATCCAACTTTATCACTCATCATTTACAATTCATTCAGGATTATCTGTAATCATTTTAGCATCCACATGAATGTAGAAGTGTTTAGAAACATTTTCTTATTTACAATAAAAGTGACTCAAAAATGACAATACATTATTTACCATTAATTTCTAAGGGCACAAAATAATCAGAAACACAACCAAAACAAACAGGAATTGCATCTAACAAATGTGTAGAGTCACAAGGTTGGTGTAGTCATTGCGTGCTGTGAATTTGGGACCAAATACATAACTTTTGACTACTTTAATACATATATACAGTGCATTCGGAGAGTATTCAGACCCGTTGACTTTTTCCACATTTTGTTACGTTACAGCCTTATTCAAAAATGTATTAAATTAAAACATTTTCCTCATCAATCTACACACAATACCCCATAATGACAAAGTGAAAACAGGTATACCTTATTTACGTAAGTATTCAGCCCCTTTGGTAGGAGACTCGAAATTGTGCTCAGGTACAACTTGTTCCATTGATCATCCTTGAGATGTTTCTACAAATTGGAGTCCACCTGTGGTCTATTCAATTGATTGGACATGATTTGAAAACATATATAGACAGGTGTGTAAGGTCCCACAGTTAACAGCGCACGTCAGAGCACAAACCAAGCCATGAGACCGAAGGAATTGTCCGTAGAGCTCAGAGACAGGATTGCGTCGAGGCACAGATCTGGGGAAGGATACCAAAACATTTCTGCAGCATTGAAGGTCCCCAAGAACACAGTGGCCTCCATCATTCTTAAATTGAAGAAGTTTGGAACCACTAAGACTCTGCCTAAAGCTGAGTAATCGGGGGAGAAGGACCAAGAACCCGATGGTCACTGACAGAGCTCCAGAGTTCCTCTGTGGAGATGGGAGAACCTTCCAGGATGACCATCATCACTGCAGCATTCCACTAATCAGGCCTTTATGTTAGAGTGGCCAGACGGAAGCCACTCCTCAGTAAAAGGCACATGACAGCTCGCTTGGAGTTTGCCAAAGGGCACCTAAAGGACTCTCAGACCTTGAGAAACAAGATTCTCTGTTCTGATTGAACTCTTTGGTCTGAATGCCAAGCTTCACGTCTGGAGGAAACCTGGCCAAATCCCGATGATGTAGCATGGCCCGGACTTGAACCCGATCGAACATCTCTGGAGAGACGCTCCCCATCCAACCGGACAGAGCTTGACAGGATCTGTAAAGAAGAATGGGAGAAACTCCCCAAATGCAGGTGTGCCAAGCATGTAGCGTCATACCCAAGAAGACTCGAAGCTGTAATCGCTGCCAAAGGTGCTTCAACAAAGTACTGAGTAAATGGTCAGAATTCTTATGCAAATGTCATATTTCAGTTTTTTACTTTCAATACATTTGCAAAAATTGCTAAAAGCCTGTTTTTGCTTTGTCATTATGGAGTATTATGTGTAGATTGATGCGGGGGAAAAAACAATTTAATCAATTTTAGAATAAGGCTGTAACATAACAAAATGAGGAAAAGGTGAAGGGGTCTGAATACTTTCCGAATGCATTGTAAGTGAATTTGTCCCAATAGTTTTGGTCCCTAAAATGAAGGGATTACGTAGAAGTGCTGTGATTTCTAAACGGTTCACCCGATATGGATGAAAACACCCTCAAATTAAAGCTGAAAGTCTGCACTTTAACTTCATAGTCATTGTATTATTCCAAATCCAAAGAGTAGAGAGCTGGAGTAGAGAGCCAACAGAACAAAGAATGTGTTACTGTCCCAATAGTTTCAGAGCATACTGTAGTTACGGACCACAAATCTGTTTGGCATTAACTCAGTACAGACCACAGAGAATTACATAAAAATTCACATCCCTACCAATTTGATCGAAATCGTAGCAAAGACAAAAGGTAATTTAATATCTACATAAAAAAATGTTTACCCTGGAATGTCTTCAGAAAGTATTCACACAACTTGACTTTTTACATTTTGTTTTGTGTTACAGCCTGAACGGATTAAAATTGACACACACACACACACACACACACACAATACCCCATAACGTCAAAATGGAACTATGAACCGTTTACAATTTAATAAAGCTGAATTGTCTTGAGTCAATAAGTATTCAACCCATTTGTTATGGCAAGCCTAAATAAGTTCAGGAGTAAAAATGTGCTTAACAAGTCGTTCTTAACTCAGTTGCCAGAGAGGAAGGAAACCCGCTCAGGGATTTCACCATGAGGCCAATGGTGACCTTAAAAAAGTTAGAGTTGAATGGCTATGAAGGGAGAAAACTGAGGATGGATCAACAACATTGTAGTTACTCCACAATACTAACCTAATTGACAGAGTGAAAAGAAGGAATTGAATAGAAATGTTCCAAGACATGCATCCCGTTTGCAATGGCACTAAAGTAATGTGGCAAAGCAACTAACTTTTTGTCCTGAATACAAAGTTTTATGTTTGGGGTAAATCCAATACAACAACATTACTGAGTACCACTCTCCGTATTTTCAAGCATAGTGGTGGCTGCATCATGTTATGGGTATGCTTGTAAATCACTATGGACTAGGGAGTTTCAGGATAAAAAAGAAACAGAATGGAGCTAAGAACAAGCAAAATCCTAGAAAACCTGGTTCAGTCTGCTTTCCACCAGACACTGGGAGATTAATTCACCTTTGAGCAGGACAATAACCTAAAACACAAGACCAAATCTATACTGGAGTTGTTACCAAAAACTATACTGGAGTTGCTTACCAAGAAGGCAATGAATGTTCCTCAGTGGCCGAGTTAGCATTATCTTAAATCTGCTTGAAAGACTACTGCAAGACCTGAAAATGGTTGTCTAGCAATGATCAACAACCAATTTGACAGGGCTTGAAGAATTTTGAAAATAATAATAGGCTAATGTTGCACAATCCAGGTGTGGAAAGCGCTTCGAGACTTACCCAGAAGGGCTCACAGCTGTAATCCCTGCCAGGTGCTTCTACAAATGATTGACTTAGGGTTGTGAAGACTTACCTGAGATATTCCGTATTTCATTTTCAATAACTCAGCTAACATTTCTAAAAACATGTTTTCACTTTGTCATTATGGGGTATTGTGTGTAGATGGATGAGATGTTTTTGATCCATTTTGAATTCAGGTTGTAACAAAAAGTGGAATAAGTCAATACTTTCTGAAGGCACTGTATCTTCATTTGAAATGGAATGTTTTACTTAATACACATCATGATAGCAGTACAGAATAGCTCTAAATACATCAATGTAGGCCTGTGTGCATAAAAGAAAGGATAAAACAAGGTTTGCATTTGTACATCTGATTGAAGCAACTTCTTCTACGATAAAAATAATTCAAATAAAAGGTAATCTATCCGGAGGTACTTGACTTCAGGTGGAAGACTTTACTTTAATAAATGTTATATAATATTAGCTCAGAGAGGAGCCCTGGAATTTGTTGGCTCCCGTTACGTCCCTCTCCCTAATTGAACCCATGAGTGCTTTGACTGAGACGGACAGCTTGGCCCTCTGGTCACCGGACAGTTCGATTTCAAACGCTTTACAGGGGTTTTTCGAAAGAAGATGTCTGGCGGTGAGCAACTTCTGATGAGAAACACTTGGCACGATTCATTCCATCAGCTCAAGCTCAGTGTTTTCCACAAGCGTCGGCTATACAGCCGGTTACACACATTTTCAGCCAGGCACTTTTTTCACTTAAATTAACTAGGCTACTTCTTTACAATTTGCAAGTCAGAAAAAAAAAAAAAAAGTCCACCAAGCCCTCTCCCGCTGGAATGAACGATATGAATAAACTAGGCTACTTTTCAATTCAGAAAAAAAGTCTGCCAAACTCTCCCCTGCTAGAATGAACAACATGAATCTTCTACCGATCTATTGATAGTACAGGTAGGCGCCTGTCAGTCAAAGTGAGTGTTGACAGGGAAACACTGCGGGTTTGACAGTTGTCTGTCCCGCCTCCCAGTTCCTGTGTGTGTGTGTGTGTGTGTGTGTGTGTGTGTGTGTGTGTGTGTGTGTGTGTGTGTGTGTGTGTGTGTACGCTGTGGTTGCAGTCAAATGTCTTCACACGGAGGGAGAGAGCATGATGCTCCTTCATCGTCTATGTGAATCAACTTGTACATTGCATATGATGTGGTAACGATGAGTCGAAATCCACATAGCTTATTGTTTTCTAGAACATTCATTTAATTTATTTTGCATGTTTCATATGAAGCCACAAAGTGATGGCGCATAGGCTAACTGTGCTTTGATTGACGAACAGCAAGCTTGACTAGTTTATAAAAGGTGTTGAACTGACTGAATAAAGTCAATCTCCTACATCCCTTTGCCATTCATACATCTTACAATGTAGTTGTATGTACATGGTATCACATCGGGATAAGTAAACTAAAGATCTCGTTTGTATTTTTGATATATAGTCCAGACAGTGATGTTAAAATGAGTGACTTGTCAGTAGCCTATCGAAACACATCGGTTAGAGAGCCATTCATTTTGCTCCTTAATTTGTATACTGGTAGGCTTTTTGGCGATTATCTGCAGATAAACTATGAGAAAAGAAATTATGAATATGGTAAATCCTCCTCACTGCAGTAACAATAGGTAGGCTAGCGGAGAGCTAGCCTCACTCTTGTCCAAAATGTGATAAAATATAACAGATTGAATTGTTATGAAGCTAAAGATAATTATATGGTATTTTCAAAGATATTGATATACAGTGCCATCGGGAAGTATTCAGACCCTATGACTTTTTCCACATTGTTACGTTACAGCCGTATTCTAAAAATGGATTTAAAAAAGAACCCTCAGAAATCTACACACAATACCCCATAATGATAAAGCGAAAAAAAAATGGTTTTTAGAAATGTTTGCTTATTTATTAAAAATACAAAACAGAAAAATGTAAATAACGTTTGTATTCAGACCATTTGCTATGAGACTCGAAATTGAGTTCAGGTGCATCCTGTTTCCATTGATCATCCTTGAGATGTTCACACAACTTAATTTGAGTCCACCTGTGGTAAATTAAATTGATTGGACATGATTTGGAAAGACACACACCTGCCTATAAGGTCCCACAATTGAGAATGCATATCAGAGCAACAACCAAGCCATGAGATCGAAGGAATTGTCCGTGGAGCTCCGAGACAGGATTGTGTCAAAGGCAAAGATCTGGGGAAGGGTACCAAAACAGTTCTGCACCATTGAAGGTCCCCAAGACAGTGGCCTCAATCATTCTTAAATGTAAGAAGTTTGGAACCACGAAGACTCTTCTAGAGCTGGCCTCCCAGCCAAACTGAGCAATCGGGGGAGAAGGGTCTTGGTCAGGGAGGTGACCAAGAACCTGATGGTCACTCTGACAGAGCTCCACAGTTCCTCTGTGGAGATGGGAGAACCTTCCTGAAGGACAACCATCTCTGCAGCACTCCACCAATCAAGCCTTTATGGTAGAGAGACCAGACGGAAGCAACTCCTTTGTAAAAAGGCACATAACAGCCCGCTTGGCACCTAAAGACTCTCAGACCATGAGAAACAAGATTCTCTGGTCTGATGAAACCAAGATTGAACTCTTTGGCCTGAATTCCAAGTGTCACGTCTGGAGGAAACCTGGCACCATCCCTACGTAAAAGCATGGAGGTGGCAGCATCATGCTGTGGGGATGTTTTTCAGAGGCAGGGACTGGGAGACTAGTCAGGATCGAGTCAAAGATGAACAGAGCAAAGTACAGAGAGATCCTTGATGAAAACCTGCTCCGGAGTGCTCAGGACCTCAGACTGGGGCAAAAGTTCACCTTCCAACAAGACAACGACCCTAAGCACACAGCCAAGACAACACAGGAGTTGCTTCAGGACAAGTCCTTGAGTGGCCCAGCCAGAGCCCTGACTTGAACCCGATCGAACATCTCTGGAGAGACCAGAAATTGCTGTGCAGCAACGCTCCCTATCCAGCCTGACAGAGCTTGAGAGGATCTGCAGAGAAGAACGGGAGAAACTCCCCAAATACAGGTGTGCCAAGCTTGTAGCGTCATACCCAAGAAGACTCGAAGCTGTAATAAAGGGTCTGAATACTTCTGCAAAAGTCACATTTCAGCTTCTTATGTTTAATAAATTAGCTAAAATTTCAAAGAGCCTGTTTTTGCTTTGTCATTATGGGGTATTGTGTGTAGATTGATGAGGGGAAAAAAACAATTAAATACATTTTATAATAAGGCTGTAACCTAACAAAATGTAGAAAAAGTCAAGGGGTCTGAATACTTTCTGAAGGCACTGTAGGTCTACTAATTTAATCAAAATCTGACAATGGAGTAGACATCTGCTGCTTTCTGTGTGGCAAAGCTCATGATTAACACCTGCTTCATTCTTCAATCATACATGTATGCAGATAACTGAGAAAATGCCTCTAAATAAGGTAGTTTGAAGCCTGCGGAACTCAGCAGACAAGATTATTTAAGAAGAAATCTGTTGGTCAATAGATACACAAGTTGTTTTTAAATAAATGACATACTGCAATTCACAAAGGAGAGTTGCACTTGTTGAAATTCTTTCACTAATTTAACTGAGTGGCCATCACACAATTTGTTTGATTTTAAATGTAACCTTAATTTATTTATTTTAAGATAATTTGGGCTATTTACTTCATTTTTCTGTTTTAATAAAATATATAATTTGAAGAACAATCATAATTGTGGCAATTTATATCTTGCAGTAAAATACTTAACTCTCAAAAGACAGGTTAAATGTTAAAACGGTGTAATGTTGTCTTACTTAAATAGTCCTGATCATATAGGCCTAGGTCTAGACGATATCCCCAAAAACTAAACTCAATGAAGTATTAAATCATTTTGCTGCATATTAAGGACTGAATCAAGACATTAGAATGTGACAGAGGCCACCAAATAGAGCTTGTTACGCAAAAAAAAATGCATTATCCGACACGGGGGATCCTGGCTGGCTACTCCATGTGCTTGTGGAAAACACTACATGCTTATCAAAAGTAGAGAACCATCACGTTGGGAGCAGCAGGGCGAGCTCTTAATGTGTTTCTTAAATTGCATAGAAAAATATCCATGGGAGTCACACAAATAAGGGGCCTTCGCGGAGGTTTATTGGTCTTAACACCTCTAATGTCAATGGGTGCTCTGCATTCTTCACATGGCGAATGGTGCGAAGCAAGAGAATATTTCGAGAAAACAATGGATCTGGGGGAAAAAGCAACGTGGTGCTAACAGTAAGAACCAGCATCCAGCTGGAAGTTCCAGCACTACTGCTATTTGACAGATTCCAGGCCCAATGAATAGCGAGGCCTCAGGGACACATTGCTTGAGAGTGAAATATGATTCACAACACTGTTTTTAGGCATCGAGAATATCTAGGAAAGCATATTATCCACGTATTTCCTGAAGCCTGACTCATGCCTATGACTAAACCAAAGGCTACACAAAAAAAATTTACTCAATGGGCACGACATGGGGAAAATATTGTGATTTGTATTCCTCTAAGCCTTTATTCACAGTAGAAATATGTTTCTTGTGAAAGAGGTGGCAAGGTATAGCGTGTGGCCAACATTTTGATACCATATGTGACCGGTTACAGGTTCTGAGTCCTTTGACACTGGTTCCTACTTCACAGTATGGTCGTAAAAAATGTAATATATATTTTAAAAGAATTGACCGGTTGTGTGTGTGTGTGTGTGTGTGTGTGTATGTATGTATATATTATATATACATATATACACACACACACACACACACACACACACACACACACACAGTCAAATTTTACATTGTAGAATAATAGTTATTAACACACATGGAATCATGTGGTAACCAAAAGTGTTAAACAAATCAAAATATATTTTATATTTGAGATTCTTCAAAGTAGCCACCCTTTGCCCTGATGACAGATTTGCACACTCTTGGCATTCTCTCCAAAAATGCATCCTGTTTGCAAAAAGGCACTAAAGTAATAATGCAAAAATGTGGCAAAGAAATTAACGTTTTGCCCTGAATACAAAGTGTTACGTTTGGGGCAAATCCAATGCAACACATTACTGAGTACCACTCTCCATATTTTCAAGCATAGTGGTGGCTGCATCATGTTATGGGTATGCTTGTAATCGCTAAGGACAGGAGTTTTTTTTTAAAGCACAGGAAAATATGAGAAGAAAAGTAGACTGAACCAGGTTTCCACCAGACACTAGTAGATTAATTCACCTTTCAGCAGGACAATAACCTAAAACACAACGCCAAATCTATACTGGAGTTGCTTACCAAGAAAACAGTGAATGTTCCTGAGTAGCCTAGTTCCAGTTTTGACTTAAATCTACGGCAAGACTTGAAAATGGTTGTCTAGCAATGATCAACAAGCAACTTGACAGAACTTGAAGAATTTTGAATAAAATGGGCAAATGTCACACAATCCAGGTGTGCAAAGTTCTTAGACTTACCCAAAAACACTCACAGCTGTAATCAATGCCAAAGATTCTAACATGTATTGACTCAGGGCTGTGAATACTTATGTAAATGAGATATTTCTGTATTTCATTTTCACAACATTTATAAAAACATGTTTTCACTGTAATTATGGGGTATTATATGTAGAAGGGTAATAAAAACTATATATTTAATCAATTTCGAATACAGGCTGTAACACAACAAAATTTGGAATAAGTAAAAGGGGAATGAATACTTTCTGAAGGCATATTGATTGAGGAAACTATTTGGTTCTCAGTGTCGGGGCCTTAGATCACAAGAACATCAAACTGAGGAGCACAAAACATACACAAACACACAGTTACATCCCAAACACAATAAACAAAACTATAAAAGCCAAGTCCTTTCTAGTGGAGGTTTGACATTCTTTCAGCTCTTTTGTGGCTTGCTTGTTCCCTCGATGTACACTAAGTGGTTGATTTGTCACTCATGTCTTATTGTAACTCATATTGTTACTCCTCCGTGCTAGAAAGGGACAGAAATACACACAGTGGCATCAATAACATACGTGTGCTTAACCCTCAATTAAGAGTACTTAGCACCTTAAATTCCTTTGGCATGTAAAGAGGCAGCGTTTATTGCTGAAACATTCCCCTGAGGGTGACACACAACTACCATTAAAAAGGACTACCTTCAGGTGTGAAGGCAAGCCAAAGATACATTGCACACATACCATTACTTAGAGCAGTAAAATCACAAAGCTTGATACAAGTATCAAAAGTAATTAGCAAGGTGTGCCTCTGTATAAAGACGAGTCATAGGGAATGAAAGGGTATTGGACACAAAGCCGCTCCCTTCTTTGCTCTTTCAGACAGGGCGAAAAATAAACTTTCAACACCTGACAAAGAAACGAGACACAGGGCAGAACCAACAAGAGTGAGATGGAGAGGTGGGGGGGGAACAGGGATGGGGAAGGTCCTCCTTCCAGAGGGTTGGAGGGGGGTCAGTGACTGTGAGCACAACCACAAAAGGGGAGGGCACACATGTCAAAAATATTTAAGATGCACCAGCCACAGCAGTGCTTTACCGAGGAGCAAAGAGCCTGAGCAAACAGTTGGCTAAAGGGAGCTTCACTTCAACCAGTCAGGACTTTGATTCCTAACTCACTCCAACCAATCCTGTTCACTTAGCCTCTTCAGGACCTCCAGCACCGCTAAAGAATCAGGCTGGACCAGGACAGCTTGTATTCAAGCAGAGCAAGACAAGAGAAAAGAGAACTTCACATTCGTGCAAGTATCTCATTTAAGACATAGAAAATGGTTAAGATGTCTTTGCGGACGGTGGCTCTGAGCGTCACCCTGCTGCTGGTGCTGACAGAAGCGTGGGCGCAGAACCCAAGGAAGAGGCAAGTGCCACCCAAGCCTCCAAAGGCGCAGTGCTGCGATGAGGTGCGCTCCCTGAAGGTACAGGTGGCCAACCTAACCAGCCTCCTGGAGGAGCTGAACCGCAAGCAGGAGGCAGACTTGATGAACGTAGTTCGGCAGATGATGGAGCTGGACAAACAGAACCGGCAGCAGGAGGCCCGCGTCACAGAGGCCGAGAGCAAGTATTCCGAGATCAACAACCGGGTGGAGATCATGCAGCTACAAGCCGCCCAGTCTGCCATTCAGACCTCATCAGGTAAGAACTTACCTTGTGGATGTGTCCCAGGTTCTTGGGTCAGGGAATTAAGCACCTTTCATTTGTTCATTGAGCCTCAGCAACAAAGAAGCAAAGAGAAATTAAACACTGCTTCAGTGTGAATTTAAAGTGTAGTGTTTTCATGACTTCATTATTTTTCAACTTCAGTGAAAAAAAGAGGCTAGATTAAGGCAGTAAAAACTGTTTGAAATTGAATAATTAGTAGGAATAAAACACAAAAAGGTTTTCTGGTTAAAATAATAGCCTTTGAGTAGTAGAACGCAGTAGTACAGTAGTGACTGTGACAAATGGCCAGAGGGGAAATCTGTCCAGCTCCACATGGCAGACCCAGTTCAGTTTAGACCCAGACGATACTTCTCTCTCTCCCTCTCGATCGCCTGCTCAGCATCTTCTGCCAGATGCTCTCCACAGGTGTGAAAATCATATCACTGGCTGCCATACATTACACACTGCCACACACACACACTGCCACACACACACACACACACACACACACTGCCACACACACACCTAATGTCAGACACACAGGAAATTTGGTTGTCTTAAAAGGTATTTTTTCCTCCTCTTTATGACATCAGTCAGTCTGCAGTCAGAAAACAATCCACTTAAAAATACCCTTTAAAAGACAGACACAACTATTAGTTTCAAAACCATTAAACAACCAACCAAAATGTGTTCTATTACATTGGTATGTAGGGTGTTGTTGTTTGTCAAAAATACAAACATTTTAATTTACAGGACACTATAAACATATTTTTGGACATGGAAAACTATAATTAGCTGTGGGCGTTCCAAATCTTGGGCACCAAACAGCTGCCATCAATTGGTGATAACAGAGATTATAGAGTGCAAACTTGTCTGGGTGTCTCATGGTAGCCAAAAGCCATAATTTGAACTCATAGTGTCCTGTCTGCACAAAGTCTGTCAATAAAGACCACCTCCATCAAAGCCAAATTGTTTCCATCAGTCATCTGAACTTAACCAAACCATTCATCACTGTGGGTAGATTTAACCAGGCATGTGGAAGTGTATTCTTTTTATACCCTATTAGCCAGTCTTAGCAGTGTTACTTTCATGATTCAGGCACGGTAAACAGAGAGGAGCTTTATAAAAGACTCTGCAAATTACAGAGACACTGTGCAGACGGGGAAGCAGAGCAGGAAGAAAAGCAAAGATTAGAGTGATTCCACACCAGCCTCGAAAACACGTTAGCCCCCTTTTGATGCATTGGATCCATTTCTCCTCAGTGAACTCAGAGCACCACTAACCGCATCACCATACCATCACATGAACAATTGAGGGAACTAAGCAAAGAAACTGAACCATGCCGTGTATAATATCCTTCTAGCTCAAAGTCTGACTTCTGTCAGACATCCATTCCCATGATTCAGTCAATTTGCATTTTTTAAATCCACCATGAAACGGCATCTGGTTTGGCCATCTCTAATGACAAAACCTTTTATTTTCTAGATGCCATCTACGACTGTGCATCACTGTACACCAAGAACTACAAGATCTCGGGGGAGTACAAACTGCCTGCAGATGACTTCCTGAATACCCCGGAGATAAACGTAAGTGATGAACCCTGGAACTGCAAACAAGTTTTAGGTTCACACATCCGTGCTACATTGTAGTCTCTGTAGAATGCCATAAATGTGGCAGACTTTTCACAGACTTGTTGGGGTAAGTTGTTCACATTTACATTTCAGCCATTTAGCAGACGCTCTTATCCAGAGCAACTTACAGTAGTGAGTACATACATTTTTGTACTGGTCCCTCGTGGGAATCGAACCCACAACCCTGGCGTTGTAAACGGCATTCTCTACCAACTTATCCACATGTTTAACCTGTGCTGTTGTTTTCAGGTATTCTGTGACATGGAAAGCAATGGCGGTGGATGGACGATCATCCAGAGACGCAAGGTGGGCCTGACCTCCTTCAACCGCGACTGGAAACAGTACAAGAACGGCTTTGGCACCATCCGCGGAGACTTCTGGCTGGGCAATGACAACATCTTCCGTCTGACAAGGCAGCCCAGCACACTGAGGATAGAGATGGAGGTACAAAGGACTGCTGAGGGTGGGAAACCCAAAACAGGCTAGCCGCTTAGACCAGGCCCCAGATATTGAGAGAAGTAGTAAATAGATAACACCGTGGTAAAGCTTTCCATGGTTCTGACACACACCACTCCTGGGAAACTGATGTTAGCAAGTGGGAGGTTTTCTTCAGAGTCAGGAGGCTGAAGATAGACCACCCAAAACACAGTAAAAAGAAAACTCATGGGAAAGTGGTTATACCTCTTGCTTCGCCAAAAGTGATAACATTACTATTTTAATTACAGTTCAATATTGTCAGTTGCATAGTTTTACCAGAAGCTGTGCAGCAAATATGTTAAATCAGGTACTATTTGTGTTTTCTGTTCTCCAATGAAGGACTGGGAAGGCCAGACCCGCTTTGCAGAGTACAGCTACTTCACGGTGAAAAACGAGTTGAACAGCTACAAACTCTTCATCGCCAACTATAGTGGAAACGCTGGGGACTCTCTGCGCTACCACAACAACACCAACTTCAGCACCAAGGGCAAGGACAACGACAAATGTGTGGACGACTGTGCCTCACTACGCAAAGGTACAAAATACTTAACTCGGGTTTAAATCACAATTTAGATGACTAGATTAAGATTGATTCCGTGTAAGAATTAATTGGAATCAATTCCTTGAACACCTTTCAATTTCTTTCCAATTACTACTTTAATATTTTCCCCTACAGGTGGTTACTGGTACAATTGTTGCACTGACTCCAACCTGAATGGCGTGTTCTATCGCTATGGCGACCACAGCAAGAACTCAGATGGAATCACTTGGTACGGCTGGCACGGGCCCAACTACTCCCTGAAGAGGGTGGAGATGAAGATCCGGCCACAGAATTTTCAACCATAAACGCTTCAGACTTCAAACCCTGGATGATGTGCATGCTTGCCGAGAGATTTAACAAAGCCTGAGAAACCAGTCTTTCCCCTTGACCTTAGTTATTGCCTGGAATATTTCTATGGGTTGAATGCGTCATGCATTTAACATGTTTGATTGTAAATTGTAGTTGGTTTTGTATTTATCGTTGAAATACTTTATTTTCTTAAAAGCTTTACAGAAGCCACTTTACCACTGTTCCTTAAGGGTAACTGAATGTTGCTTCCCACCATCATTTGTCTCAAAGCAATAGGGTATATATATATATATATCAGTTCTAACTCAAGCTGCCTACTAGCCTGTGGTTAAGTTGATTACATGTATTGGGCAGGTATGACAATGCAAAAAAGTATATGAAGATCCATCAAATGTTTTGCAATGGGCCTTTGTGAGCTACTGGAATGGGAACGACCACCCAATGTACTTTAATCAGAAGTACCCAACAGATTTTATTGTGAGAGAAACTAACATGTAGATTTTTGGGGGAATTGTGTCCTTTGTAAAACGTGTACAGCTCTATATTGTGTTGTTTTGTGGGATAGAAAATAAATTTGTATTTTTAAAAAAAAAAAGTGTGTTGCTGATGGAGGTCAATGTGGTTTATTCATCTAGCCGTCTGGCTTAGTTCAATATCATCAAATTAATCACAAGTCCCCAATGGTTTGCTGGTTTGGTGAAAGAGCAACAGTAGGTTTGAGAAGCAGACAGTTGATCACCCTCATGTCTCTGACCAACAATGACCAAGCCTTTGCCTTCAGCCACCACTGATCTCTGACTCTCAGGTCACACTGACATTCATGCCACAAGTCAAAAGGTCACATAGCCAAACTCCAGGAAACAAGACCACACACACGTTTCCCACGACTGCCCGCCCAGTCAATGGCCTCTACAGGTCTGTACCACATTTAAAAAAAATGGCTTTCAACTACATACCACTGAAATGGTAAGAGTATATAGTGGAATACCTTCAGCAGGATGCGCTGCCTGTGTAGTCTCTTCAAAGAGGAGCAGGACAGAGGACATTCCAAATAAAGTGTCGGTGCTTCCATTCCTTACCTTCCCGAGAAAGGCTGGCGGATGAGCGACATTCTTAAAAGTAAGTCCTTGGAAGCTTAGGGACGGTGACAAATTCTGAGGATAATTTAAGATAGACGACAAATGACAGAGCCATGCTCATGTATGCGGAGCTTGTGGGTCCACCAGTCCAAAAAGGTCCACTGGCAGCTGCGGAGTGGAGCTTGGGCTCCCAAGGAGAACTGGGAGATTCCCGTCGGATTCCTCATTAATCAAGGAACCCTATGGCCTGGTGTGTATGTGTAATGCTCCTGTGCTAATGGCCGAGACTTCCTTTCTTCGACCCGTCCACTGCAGGGACTGACGGGGGACTTTCACAGTTCATTTACAGGGAAGCCCAACTATCTCAAAAGGGTACGCCAAAGCCTCAGCTATTTATATCAAGATATCGTACTGAAGGAGACATTGGCTATTGGTCCCTTTGCTGGCGCTGTAAAAGAGGTCAAATTAAGGAAATGACTAAAATCAATGCCGTCAAGGAGATATACAATCATTTTTATAGTGTCTTTCAGATGCAGCTGAGAAGAAACTACGTACTCATAAAACGATCAAACATTCCAGTAGACGGCCGGAAACCATCAATTTTAGTAAGAGCTCTTACCTTCTACACAAAATTTCAGAGTGCATTTCATATGGATGGATGTCAAGCATTGCACTTCACTTATATGATTACTAGCATTAAATGGTAGTTAGCAATGGCAGTTAGCAAAGGTAGTTAGCACTGTAATGTATATGGCAGGGAGAAGGCAAATATCAGAAGGCAAATAAATTTAAAAAACATAATATTATTACATTTTTATCTTGTGATGAGGGAAGCACATCGCAAAACTGCATCTGTGTCGGTTTAAAAATGTTTAGTGTGGCACTAATAGAACTAACACACCATTATCTCAACGTTCTGGTAGGTTCTAGATTGCTATGCTTCATTCAGAGTGGTTAAGAACAGGAGTTGGAGGCGAGTCCATCCCATTACATGTGTTCCTTTTGAAAACCATTTCATAAGCATTGGGCTACGGTTTAAACCCAAAGTTATTTAAAAAATGTTTCATAGAAACCTGGTCAGAGGACTGTACAAAATTAAAATAACGCATATGAGTTAGGACGAGCAGCACTGGATGGGTACCCATCTCACAGTCTGACAGGATAGCTTCTGCTTAAGAGGTTGCAGCCCCATCTGAGCATACCAAACTTTATTTGAAATTTCATTTCCACGGGAAACATTATGGCCGCATATTTGTTATAAACAGATGGGCCAGATGCAATGACACTCGGTTCCAGCCACTGCAATAAGCCATCGTGCTACCAGTCTCCCGATCAAACTGTAAATAAATCAGCCCTTTCTTTAAGAGGCCTTTATATTAGCAACAGCACCAGGGGGACTCCGTCCAGTCTCCAATCATTCAATTAAAACGAGAAAACATTTCAATTCAACACAAAATTTTATAAAATTACAGGGAATTTGAATGACACGCCATGTGAGAACCCAATGACCTTGACTGATTTCTATCAAAATTATATTGCTTTGATCCTCTAATTGTATGAATTTCTTGAGCGGAGTGTTCAGCTACCAGACAGCAAAAGCCACAAGGGAAAAAAACATAGGCCTTTTAGAAAAGGCTAAGAAAACATCCTTCCTTATCTTAATACCTAAGCCGACGTGATTAAATAGCCTAAGTGAAATCATGGTTTCCATTCAGATTGGTATTTACTTCAAGCAATGAACGAAGAAATGAAAGAAGGATTTTAAGTATTCGAACAGGGCCCTAGGCTCACCTACCGCAGTGGTCTAATGGATTAACCCCAGGTCGCAGCTCCTAAATCATTTTTGCTGTCTCAAAGTCCCTCATGCCTTATTCATACTGTATACTCCTGCATCTGGACGGCTATGGAGCATCATCAAAGCCGCTTTCAATTCCTAGGTCGGCGTGGATAATGGAAAACTGTGCATTTCCGCTTCTGTAAATACCTTCCACAGATTTGAAATGGCTAAATGCTAAAGAAATGAAGACCCATATGGTCTGACTAGACAATTTTTTTAGATTACTTTTTGGCTTACAAATGACAAAATGAAGGTTCATTGCTAGGCCAATCAGCAACTGAGTCCCTGATAACTTACACACAGCTTTCTCTCTTTACTAAGTAAAAATATTTAATCACAAATCCACTGCAAAAGGCCAAATGTATATTTGGAAATAGGGAAAGAAATGGAAGACAATCTTCCAAACGTCCTGACTGAAGAATATCACGCAATGGCCCCAGAAATCTCTTACTTCTATATACACCAACCAAAGTGATGGAATAGAACGGGCTGCGTGGTGCACAGGAGTCTCATGGGCAAAATACAAGGTTATTTTATGGGAAATCCTGGAGAGGTGAGAACCAGATGGGGAGATTGAAAACACTGAGTTGCTGGCTCCCATCATTCATCAAGGCTGGGAGAAATTGAAAACAGGCCCCTGAGAGAACGCTATTCCAGACCACTCGATGGATGAAAGGAGGCAAACGTCCAATTAAATGGCTGGAAAACAGTTCTCTTTATACAATACCAGCGTAAAAAACAAGGGTGAGAGGTGGGATGGAAAAGATGACAGGAGATTTGAAAGCTATCGGGTGGGGGATGTATCAACCATTATCTGACTGGTGTAATAAGTTACTCATTAAAAGGACTAAAGGATGTTTAACAACCCCTTTATCAGAGGTCGGCCTTGTGGTTCACAAATACACTAAACAAAACCTAAATAATAAGTAATGGAAGAACTAGCAAAGTGTAAGCTAAGAATAGTTGTATTGATGTGGACACCTGTTCCACTGTGTCCGAACTCAAAACAGACTCCGATTTGGGTAAAGTTAAGTCTGCCAATGCTACAGTGACTAGGCCTAAAGCAAGAAGTGGAAAAAAAGCGATTAAGCGTTAGCTACGGTCGGTTGTTCCATTCATGGCACACTAAATCAAAACATCCCACTGCATCAATCGTAGCAGCCTTCTTTCCAAAATAGCTGCCCATCCAGAAATGATCCACTCACCTTTTCCATGCGTGAGGAATTCCAAACGCATATTACCAAGGGTCATCCACAAAATGGACAAAATGTACCAGACGGTGTACTTACGTAACCGGGGCGCTCTCTCTCGGTTTACACTTGGTCATCAAAGCAAAGTGACAGCTACTTTGAACTACTGGACATCTGGCATCTGTCCTCTCCAGCCATGTACAATCACACGCATTCCACCAAAACTGACATGGGGGAGTCAAAGAAAATGTCCACTAAAAGCCCTGGGTCTTCCATTCAAGCTATTTTTTGGTTAGGCTTCACCAAGTAGAAATGACCCAACACAAGCAAGAGTTATATAACCCAAGGGGAGCCATACATTAGCTACCTGTAGAATGTCTCAACGATTGATGCTGGCCATAGCCAAGTCTAGGAAGCACAGGAAATGTACAGTGTGCAACCACCAAATACTCTCCCGTTCTAAATGGGTTGTGTAGATGAATGTGTTCTCTTAATGAGGTTCCTACCTGATGAGGGACTCTAGGATGAGAGGAGAGGCGCCCTTCTGGAACTCCAGCTCTTTGTAGTGGAGGGCCTTGGCGTAGGCACGACATTTGGCAGCCCTCTCACCCAGCAGAACAATGCCATTGTCGTCTCTCAGAGGCAGAGGACCCTGAAAAGACACAGGACATTCATTAGATGGGTGGATTGATGGAAGGACGGATGCCGTGGCACTGCTCGGGGGGCGGCAGGTAGCCTAGTGGTTAGAGCGTTGGACTTGTAACCGGAGGGTTGCAAGTTCGAATCCCCGAGCTGACAAGGGAAAAAATATGTCGTTCTGCCCCTGAACAAGGCAGTTAACCCACTGTTCCCCGGGCGCCGAAGACGTGGAAGTCGATTAAGGCAGCCCCCCGCACCTCTCTGATTCAGAGGGGTTGGGTTAAATGCGGAAGACACATTTCGGTTGAAGGCATTCGGTTGTACAACTGACTAATAATGGTGACTTTGACTTTTTTTGACTTTGACTTTGCTCTGAACCAGCATTATCCAACAATGGGGTGTGTACGCCTTTATTCCAGCCCACACATGATTCAGCTAATAAATACCCAGACAGAGGATAATGATGAGTGGATTATTTGAATCCGGTCTATCACTGCAGGGCTGGAACGAAAGCCTGCACACCAAGTAGTTCTCTCCAGGACTGGAGCTGAAGACCTCTGCTATAGTTCCGAGTACAAAGACCTCTGCTCCGAGTATGAACCCACCTTATCACTGTGCTCCATGAACTCAGCCAGGTTTAGCAGGGTCTGGGTGACCTCGGCGATGTCCTGGGAGGTGAGGGCCAGTTCGATGCTGCGGATCAGCTCATCCTGTTGATCCTCACTCAGCTCAGACCAGCATGACAGGAAGGCTGCGTTGAACAGGTCCCTGACAACGGATGGGAAAGTTAACAGCTTAACAACAGTAACTTAACATGTGCAACCTCTGCATATATTTTTGTACATAATTCATTTGAGTCTTCAGGGCAAGATATAGGCCTCCTGTTTGTCTTTTTGTGTTTGAAGGACCATAAGTTAATTAGTTCACCATAATAATTATATTGGTTAGGCATCAGAAGAAAAAAAATTGCCAATGGATGCCACACCATGGTGTGCCCAAGTTATCGCAGCAAAACAAAACATGATCTGGTTTAAGAGTGGAAAAGAGGGGTATTTTGGTTCAAACTAAACTGCAACTTGAACACTTAAAAGGACCTCTGTGGTTTACTGAGGACCTCTGTGGGGGGAAAAACAGGGTGACTGCCTAGTGCTCTGAAGTGTGGTGGAACATGGGATGGAGGGATGGAGAGAGGGAAAGGGGACAGCTATACCTGGCGAGGGGAATGTAGGTTTGGGCCAGAGACCAGCACGAGCGCAGGGCAGGGGACGACGACTCCTTCAGCAGGACCACACTCAGCCGTCTCAGCCACTCCAGCCAGTCATCCTTGGACACCTTCCGAGCAGCGCCCCAGGCCTGTGGCCACCAGAAATGTAATGAAATCACGTTAATGCACTTAATATGGCAACAGTTGGGGAGGGAAGAAGTCTCAATCAGCAGATCAGACTTGTCAGTGTCTGGCACTATGTTTTAGAATGATTAGACACGCCGAGGCAAAGGTGCTTCAAATTGTTGGGCATTGGCATCTTGTAGAAAGGGAAAATTGCCGATTATATGAGTAACACATGACGTATTGCCTGGTGAAGAGTGTTGGATGAAAACAGAGCACACTGTCAAAGGAAAAAAACATTTAAATATCCACCATAAGACCCTTTATATGAATAATCAATCAATGGACCATGAAGTGATTTAATAATGAGTCTCTAAAACCAAAACAACTTCCCATTTGAGGACTAAAAACTAAATGTATTACTTGAAATAAGACAAGGAAGTGAAACGCCATGTTATTTCTCCTGACCTTCTGCAGGGCTGTGGTGCTGACGTGGAGCTTCTTCATTGGCCCCGCCTCCGCCGGGCCGCTACCGACATCGCCCTGGTTACTGCGCAGCTGGCGATGCTGGAAGATTAAAGGATCCTCTTCCTCCTCCGCCAAAGTGTACCCCTGAGATAAACACAGTTACCATGACACAAACACACACACAAACAGTGAGCTCACACACACACATCAGGGCTTCGAAACGTGTTGTCCACACAAGTTGCATTTCCTTCCAGAAGAGAGGCACACTGTTGACAAGCTACGTCCCTCGAATCTTCTTCTATTACACCGTCTGCTTGGAATTCAAATTGAAAACGTCCTCCCTACACATTTCATGGCACATGCTGACAATGTGAGAGGGCTGGAGTTAGGACTACTACCACACAATAGGATCATTGTTTTCCGGTATTCTCAGATTTAAAATGGATTGAAACAGTTTTTGTCCATTATCTACACACAATACCCCATAATGACAAAGCAAAAACAGTTTTTAAATTTTTACAACAGCTTAACACGCTAACAGCGTTTCAATCGATCTTGAAGTAGTTGGTCCCCTTGCTCTGCAAGGGCCGCGGCTTTTGTGGAGCGATGGGTAATGTTGCTTCGTGGGTGTCAGTTGTCTGTGTGTGCAGAGGGTCCTTGGTTTGAGCCCAGGTAGGGGCGAGGAAAGGGACAGAAGCTATACTGTTACAATGCCACCACCATGCTTCGCCGTATGGATGGTGCCAGGTTTCCTCCAGACGTGACACTTGGCATTCAGGCCAAAGAGTTCAATCTTGGTTTCTGAGAATCCTTTAGGTGCCTTTTGGCAAACTCCAAGCGGGCTGTCATATGCCTTTTTACTGAGAAGTGGCTTCCGTCTGGCCACTCTACCATAAAGGCCTGATTGGTGGAGTGCTGCAGAGATGGTTGTCCTTCAAAAAAGGTTCTCCCATCTCCACAGAGGAACTCTAAAGCTCTGTCAGAGTGACCATCGGGTTCTTGGCCACCTGCCTGACAAAGGCCGTTCTCCCCCAATTGCTCAGTTTGGCCGGGAGACCAGCTCTAGGAAGAGTCTTGGTGGTTCCAAACTTCTTCCATTTAAGAATGATGGAGGCCACGGTGTTCTTGGGGACCTTCAATGCTGCAGGAATTTGTTGGTACCCTTCCCCAGATCTGTGCCTCGACACAATCCTGTCTCGGAGCCCTACGGACCCTCCACCTCATGGCTTGGTTTTTGCTCTGACATGCACTGTCAACTGTGGGACCTTATATAGACAGGTGTGTGCCTTTCCAAATCATGTCCAATCAATTGAATTTGCCACAGGTGGACTCCAATCAAGTTGTAGAAACAGCTCAAGGATGATCAATGATCAAGTCTCATAGCAAAGGGTCTGAATAATTATGTAAATAAGGTATTTCTATACACACAGAGGTTAAGGACGGGCCAAACATGTGGCAAAGACCTTGACAAAGAAACTGACCTTGACAATCCGACAGATGAGCACGTCATAGCGCTGGTGATTGATCCTGTGCTTCAACATCACTTTGTTCACCATGGGGATAAAGATCTGGTACTGAAGCCGGGAAAAGTAGAGAGAAAGAGGGAGGGAGAGAGAGAGTAAATAAAAGAGTGTAGGCTACGTGGTGGTTTATGCATTTAATCTGTTCACATCCGTCCCCTTTAGCCATAACACTAATGACAGACTGGCGATGCCATCTGTATATAACCGTTGCCCCTGGTTTGATCAAAAGCTGCTGCTTTTCAAGTCGGGGCCAGACTTCCCTGCATGTGGTCTGGTTGGGTTTCTAAAGTTTGGTTGGGGCTAAGGGGGGGTGACCTCATCGACTCTCGTAAACAGTAACAGTAACGGTCCTAACTGCGGCACCATGTGATGACATCACCGACCCGCAGGAAGTAGTAAAAACCACAGGTACAGGAGAGAAACTTGAAGAGAAAATGATGGTCCTGGGGTGTGTGTGCCAGTGTGTTTGTGCGTGTGTGTGCATGTGTGTCAGCTCCTGTTAGCGGTTCTACGAGGGCCCTGTGGGTACGGTAACTAATAATGAGGTACCTTCTTGCCCAGCTGGAAAACGAGCGACGACAACGTGTCCATGGCTGTGCTGCGTAGCTCAGGGGTGTTGTCCAGTGCGCGTACTATGGGGTGAATGATGCGCGACGCATAGTCCGTGAAGTCCAGCGACTCCGTCAGCCGGTCTAGCGTCTCCAAGGCAACCCTGAGGGGTGAAGGAAACACTGATAAACAACACCTAGAAAAAAGCTCAGCTACCAAAGCTCACTGGGAGTGTTTGGCGAGAAAGGGACGTCTCGCTCCAAATGCTAGGAAATAGAAATGAAGGCACTTGTCAAGCCCTCTCCGCCCCAAGCCCCTAAGTATTTATGAACACTTTTCCTCCATGACGCCCAGACAATAAACGTAAGACCCTGGCACTTGGTATTTCGGAAAGTGGGCCCAGTTTCTTCAGTACAGTCGCATTAATATAATATTACCAATTGGGACGAGACGGGGAAGGACATTTAACATGGGAGTGAATATACTTGTGTGACTCAGTGACCTGTGAGTCAATTCATAAACTCTCAAAATGTACTTTACAGTGCATGTGCTCTATAACCAACTGGATGTGAGATGTGTGTTGAACTCACTTGCGGGCCTGTAGAGGTACGTCCGGGGCATCAAACAGCTTGACGATGGGAGGCAGCAACAGGTGGAGGTAGTCGTCCAGGTTAGCACCAAACAGCTGAATGGCATTGAGGAGCTGAAGATACAATATAGACAATACAGAGTTAAAATGGGCAATATAAGAAATAAATCAAGGACAACGTACAGCCCTGATGGTACACCTAATGGGAGAGACTGGTATACCACCAACTGGAGGAGCAGATAGCATGCATCCTTATACTGCTTGGATGGTCAAAAAGTATAACAAGACAAGAGGTTCAGAGGAACCTTCGCCATCAGCAAAGTAAATTGTTATGTTTGCATTTTACATATGCAATGTGTACGGTATTGTTCATGAAAAGTGAGTGCCAATGCCAACATCCATGTCTTTCAAAAGGGGTTCTTAGTCATTGTGAGCCAAGGCTACAGAACAGTGTCCTTGGATACTCCTGGCCCTCCTACTTGCTTCATAAGAGCACACTGGTTCCAACACCACAAGCAAGCCATGGATTTCAGCACAGTAAAGTGGCTGGATGTTTTCTGTGCAACTAAACAATTTTCCTGTAAATGATTACTGAATGCAAGGGGGCAGCGGGAATGTCTGTGTGTGTGTGTGTACGTGTCAGGTGTGGATGACGTATAGGCTATGCTGTAAGACCCCCCTTCTTAATTGCCTTGGCGAGACTACAGGAAGTAGGGAGCTTGACTGAACAGCTCCTGCGAATGTTGGAGTTCTGTTTTATTTTCTCTACTTGGACTGGAAGGTAACCCGATTCTTCCTGGCTCTACTGTGACCCTCTGGTAATACATATGGAGGCTAGACCAGGGATGCCTTCCAAATGGCACCCTATTCCCTATATATTGCACTACTTTTGACCGGAGCCCCCCTATTGGCTCTGGTCAAAAATAGTGCACTATACAGGGAATTTGAGACATAACCTAGAACTCGGGTTCTATAGACCATATCCAGACGTACTGAAGGAGGTTGAAGCTAGCTGTGTGCTTCTGGTATAATATCCCATCGTTGCCTTAGAGAAACAAGACACCCGCTACACCGGAGAAAGAGGTTGAATAACTGTAGTGGGTAAGTTATGCGATGTTGCCCTGTGGTTTATTTTCACCCCCAAGATTTAATGTTTGAGGAAAACCCATATCGGTGTCATAGCTAAATTGGTGAAATAAGAAAGAGTACCAGCTATGCTTCGTTGGCTGGGTTGTTGTAGTGAGTATGCTTTGGCTAAAGACTAAAAAGGGTCATGGGGTGAGTTTTGATTGCAACCACAAACAAATAGTACAAGGAACAGGAAGTAAACTAGACTTTGAGGGGGGCTACGTCGTGGCAGTAGTGCAGTAGATTATGATTTTAAAGATCCAATAAATGATTTCATTTATGCAATGGTTCCTCAAGTCCTTATATATTTGAGTAACCATGATTTACAGTGTACCATTACAATGTGTGTTGATGTGGTATTCACTGGATACAGGAAAATACTTGAACAAATACTGTTCTAACAGGCGCATCAGCACATTTCCTCTATGTGGTGTTGAAAATATAAAAACACAATACAAAATGATAAAAGTGACTCCCGCACTCAAATTTACCTCTGCATGTCTACGTCAGTCCAGATATTTATGTCCCTGCTCGCTAGGACAATGGCAAAAATAACTGGACCGATATAGAAGAGCAGAGGTAAAATAAGTCATTTCAACCAATTCTGCCTGCTGACACTCTCTTGGAAAAGGTCAAACTCTGACCAAAATGTGTACAAACAGTCCTTATAAAAGATGACACTATCCTCACGACTTTACCTTGATGGTGACGCCGCGGGCCCATGCTCATATCGTGCATGAAGACGCGCAGCATGTGTGGGATGAGCTGCGGCAGGTAGAGCTTGAACTCGCCGCCCAGGGCCACCACGATCTGTTCAATCAGCAGGATGATGGTGTTCTGCATGGGGTTGTTAGGTGTCCAGTACTCCTATGGAATGAGAATAATACACATGTTACTTGCAATGACTGTGATATGTGGTGGTTAT
Organism: Brachymystax lenok tsinlingensis; assembly: GCA_030435695.1. Lineage (NCBI taxonomy): Eukaryota > Metazoa > Chordata > Actinopteri > Salmoniformes > Salmonidae > Brachymystax > Brachymystax lenok. The sequence continues at coordinate 33,320,737 of CM059802.1, read as the reverse complement.
ACCTCCCTTAGTTGAATGCACGGATTGTAACTTGCTCTGGATAAGAGTATCTGCTAAATGACTAACATGTCAAACGTAAACATTATTCTGACTTGAGATCTGCGTGCACAACTTCCATGTAAATCCTTCATTGACGCCAATGGGAGACGGTTCTCAAGTTAGGATCCCACCCTTAAGCCATGGAGGGACATTATCTCCGTATTGAGAAATGTGTTTTTCCTAAATAATGAGTTGACCTGAATTCACACAAGTCCAGATCCTTATGTTTTGGGCTTTTTATGGTTTAAGAGCTTTGGAGGGTACAGCCAAGGTGCTAGCGACCAAGCACTACCTCATGCGGTCCCATTGCCATACATTAGGAGAGATTAGGGTCTGGGACTGGTCTAACTGGGTCAAATGGTGTTTCCATCAAGAAATGCCAGATTTAGAAGGAGATTCCTCCTCTATGCAATGTGACGTACTCACGCGCCAGTGGTGGGATGCCAATTTCCTGTCAATCAACTCGGCACCCTTTCTCAAAATGACTCCGCCACCATTATGAAAAACAGGGCTTAAGCCATTGGGAGATAATGGGGGTGTAAAGGAATGTAGTCACGCAATACATTGAAGGGCCAATAGCCTTCAGCTATGAAAGCTCTTAGAGGTATTTTGTGAGTGGCCAGTGTTCCAACCCCCGCTTTCCTGCTCTGACTGGAACTAGCCTACGTTAAGGCTGCTATTCCTACAACAGATGATGCGATTTCACCTCCCGAAGTCCCGAATGGCTATTCCAGCCCCTCATCTGGACGCATGAGGTAGACGGTTACTACAATGAATAGAGCCCTTTGTTTTACTCACCATTTATTAATTCCAGCTAAAATGTGCAATGGCCCAGCTTCCCGGTAAAGTTACTGACTGCTGATTCAGAATGTTATTTTGATTACAGTAAATAATGGACATTTGATATGTTGTTCCTTGCTAAATGAGTATGTACTGCTAGACCAGCGGTGGCCAAACTTCTTGGCGAGAGGGCCACATCTGGATTTTCGAAATTCAACAGAGAAAAAGAACCAGTTATTTGAAAATATAAAAAAAGGTCCATTACAATTTCTACCTACTTTCTATCTAGTTTTAGACATTCAAGATAGAGGCCTGGAGTATTTTCTTTACAAAAAATAAATCACCCCCCCACAACAAAAAAACCTACTCAAACCTCACGCGGGCAAGATTGAATGGGCTCGTAGCAGGTTTCAACAGTTGCTTTCACAGTAAGACTTCTCACAGGTCTTTTTTTTTTCTTTGCACTAGTGAAGTTTTCAGTTAATTGGGAAGGAATGACACTGCCGAGTTTCAATACTGAATAGATACTGTGAGAAAACGACCAAATTATCCTTTCTGAAAACAACTTTTATACAAACAAAATAACTTCTCCATAAACGGCTTTTAATGGAGCAACTCTTTCATTCTAGATGGACAAACAGGCTTCGTGCCACCAAGAGAGTCACGCTCAAGTCACATTTCCCCTTGCGCATTAGAGCCAAAGAGGAAATCCGAGAGAGAAACGTACACAATTAAGAGTTCGCAGCTGTTTTCTGAGCAAGTGGAAAAATAGAGAATGAAAGGGGGCCTTGTTTTTGAAGAGGCAACTCACTCTGATGAGTGTGAAGATGTCATCCATGTACGGACGGATGTGGATTTTTACAAAGCACACGACCATCCCCATCTGCTGGAAGAGAAACTGAAAGAGAGGGAGAGAAAATAACAGGTGTAAGAAAAACACATTGATTGCTCACCAGTCAGGCTTAGCTTGGGAAACTATCTGGTCGTGGGTCAATGCTTTAGTTACGTGCATCTCGACTCCCCATTTCAAACCCCCATTTATGGAGCGGAAAGCGTACGGGTGTAATAAAAATGGGTTGGCGCAAAACAAAACAAGCAGGTAAAAACACTGAAGTGGAAAGATTCTACCTTTACATGTATGGCACAGCCCTTTTAACTTTACAGATACCCTGACTTTTACCCAGCTACCTCTAAAAATCCACCATTTCACAAAACAACTAGCGGTAGTACTGAATTTCAGCTAAAACAAAAGAAATACACAACAATTAACAGCCACAAGTGCCAATCAACAAGAAGAAATCATGAAACGTGACATAGTTCCCGGCCAGCAGTAGCTAGCTAGTTACCTCTCGGATGCTAGCGTCGCACACGCGGATGACGTTGAGGAAGGTGGGCATGACCTGCGGCAGGAACTGGACACACTTCAGGCCCAGGGACTTGAAGATGAAGGTGACCGCCTGCACCACCATGGTGTGGTGGTTAGAGAGGGAGGGGTCACGCAGGATGCGCATCAGCGTCACGATGGCCACCGCCGGGTAGAACTCGTCCAGGGGGAGGTTGCCCATGTTCACCAGCATCTCACTGGTACTGTAGTCGGCTGGGAGGGAGAGAGAAAGAAATTATCTAGCACACGACAATTTTTGTACTTTTTTATTATTTTCAGGCCACTGAGAGAAACAAACCATCCTTTTGTGAAGGTACAGTGCCTGCATTTGTTTGTAGCCACTTAAATAAACATTTCATTATAAAAATACATGCCACCTTTTCTAGTTTTTTTTTGTTTTTGTTTCTTGACATGTTGTGTTTATTGCAATGTTGATGTTACACAGGGAAGTGTTGTGATTTGACAATGTACTGCAGTTCACTGAACAATGCACAGTAAATTTAAAAAACTCAAAACTTTGGCATGTCTTTCATACCTACAAGACAAAGCATATTGAAACATAACAAAACACCAACTGTCTCCTTCAGAGTAGTCTTTATTTCAGTCATTCATATTCACAAAGTTACTTTATAACAAAGAAACTATGATACAAGTATTCCATCTTACTACAGGGTTAAGGCATTTATAGATTAAACAAATGCAAATCCTAATTCTGTTATGTACATTATATACAAACACTATAAACAAATGTAGCTTTACATACATTTGATAACAATGGATACATTTGTTTTAAAAAAATGACAGTAATATAATGCATTGATAATCAATAGGAAGAATTTTAACGGTAGAAGAGTAACACAGCTGCTTCAGTTATCTCCTTTGATGCACTCCATTCTGTGTTGGTCCCATAGCCATTCCAGTCAAAGGCTGGGAAGTCGCCACACTGACGAGGGGCTACCTCAGGGAAATGTCCTCCACCACCAATACAGTAATGTTCAGTGTCGCCGCCAGTTGTTGGTTTGACCCCAGAGCAGATAGCCATGGCTGCCTGTTCATTATTTATTGGCCTGAAAGTGATGAAGCCAGGTTCAAACTGGTTTCTTGTGTTGGGTCCGTAAAATTTTCTTGTGGTTTCTTTGTCCCCAAAGTCGTACACAATTGGAATGACAGGTCCTGTGTTCCCACTTGCCCCAGCATTATATCTCACTGGGTAGAGCTTAAAGAGTTGATGCAGATTTCCCCCTTGAATGGAGAGGAAGCGTCTCTCAGTGTGGTAGCGGAGGATGGCAGCTAGGTTCCAGTGTTCCATAGGGGAGTTGTTGGGAACGTGCCACACCGAAATGTCTTCTGCCACAATGTCATAATATCCAGGATTCTTGAAATCGTCTGAGGTGGCACCCTCTGCTGTTCCAAAAGTGGCCCTGTTGGCCCAGTTCCCATCTCCGTCTGGCCAGTTGGGGTTGCTGCCTTGCTGGCTGGACCAACGGTCACCTATTGTGCACTTCCCATAAATGTTGTTCTCGTGCACGCTCGCCACAAGTGTCCAGCCGCCGCCAGCGGTGGTCATGTCGCAGAAGGTCTGGTAGACTGTCCCGCTGGTTGTGGTCAGGTAGTACAGCCCATCTTCATGTTGATTATATCGGTCCCTTATTTCCTTACAAGTTCTGGCAATGTAACTAGACCTGTTCCTCAGCCTTAAATCGGCTGCAGCAACTACTGGAGCTGCTGCATGCCCGTTTTCCTGTAGTGCTTCTACAAATTGAGGCAGTTGCACCAACAGTAGATGGATCATTATCAGGAGAACACAATACTTCATGTCTTCTGTGGTGAGTTCTCAGTGAAGCATCTTTTCAGTCGGTGTCCAAGACAAGGTATGTTGTCAACCAATGGCAATGCTTATATTTATACCCTTAGGGTCCACATCTCTTTTGTCAACTGTGACCAACTCAAAATCCAAATAAAGTTAATCTTTTATGAAGTTGTCAATAGGGTTGCTAAACTCTGGTAACTTTCCCAAAATCTGCAGGTTTAAAAGAAAACCCGGTTGGAAGTTCCCGAAATGTTGCAACCCCAGTTAACAAACATGACGAGGCAAATAGGCACGCAATATTGGACAGTCACTACCATCATGGGGCTCTTATTAATTGCTGTATTCTGTGTTGTTGGACAACGGAATGTTTTCAATGTTTTGGCAATTGAATGTTCTCAATATTTGGCGATGAAATTTAAATAAAAAAGTTCTAAAATCATTTCAAGGTCTTATTTCATAATGCAGTTAATGCTAAAGGGACACCTCGGGATTCTGGCAATGAAGCCCTTTATCTACTTCCCCAGAGTCAGATGAACTAATTTTTTTGTCTCTGCATCCAGTATAAAAAGGGAAGTTAGAGGTAGTTTTGCGAGCCAATGCCAACTAGCGTTAGCGCAATGACTGGAAGTCTATGGTATCTACTACCATGCTAGCAGTTACCATAGACTTCCAGGCATTGCGCTAACGCTAGTTAGCAACTTCCTTCAAACTGCACGCAGAGACATAAAAATGGTATCCACGAGTTCTTCTTACTACAGGAAAGTAGATAAAGGGTTAATTGACAAAATACTGAAGTATCCTCCCAAGCCAAGGACTCTTGCATCACGGTCTCAAGACCCTAGGTGACCAAGGCCAACTCTGTCTGCTGCTGTGAGCAGGGTTTGGTTTTATGGTCGAGTTAGGGAGACAGATATATCTGATATTCAACGTTTCATTGGCCTAGCATAGGAGTCGAGTTTCAGCCCTTAACGCAAGTACCACACTTCTTAATACTTTAACCCTCCCTTTACGCTCTAGTCTAGAGCCAGACACAATAGGTGAGCACCTGGGCAGAATGCCTGTGTTCCTTTGGACAGGCCAGCTTCTCTATCGCCTCACGTGCAGTACATAGGGCCTTTACTAGGCCCAAGACAACATGAAGAGAACAATGGAGACTTGGCGCCAATTACATCAGCAACTTTCACCCCCGAACAAAACAGATCTAGGTTCATGTGTTACAGTGCGTCAGAGTACTGTTGGATATGGAGCATTGTATTGGATCTCTCCCTGAGCATGCTACTACATTATACCTTTATCATTCTTGAGCCCCTGTTGTCCAACTCCCTTAGCCTAACTTGTATTCATTGTATTTCGCTGGGTTGTGGTTGTGCTCAAGAGAGGTCTGGAGCACCTAGCCAACCACTGGAGCCACAAAGGGACAGCTAAGGTGCCACATGCGGCTCCGGAACCACAAGTTACAGACCCCTGACAAAGCCAATTACTTTCCATCACTTAAGCAGGCAATGCAGGACCCCCAGTACACAGCAGCAGCCAGCTGCCAAAGACTATAGCCGCATGCCAGAGCTTAGAAGTTGCTGACGCTTGACAGATCTTACAACGCCTGGATAGGTATTTTAAGTGTCAGCTAACCACATCAAATGCTTTAGCAATTTGTCAGTCGATGGCTTGGCATACAACCGTTGGTTATTGCGTTGCCTCGCCTTAGCTGTGGAACACGCCCTATAGCTGCTCCAGACACTGACCTTGGCTTTAACCATATCCTACATTGGAGAGAGATAGCTTCAAATCGAGGCTGAGCCCCTTCAGCAGGCCAAACTGCTAAAGCTATTACCTTCCACAGAGCACAGTCACAGCGCATCTGTGTGTTAGTGACGCATAGCTCCTTATTTACTTTTTTCTTACACTGCTTCTGGTAAATTGATTCGCACATGACAAAGTTGTTTAAAAGTTGCTGAATGTTGGATTTGAATGTGATTACTTTTGTCATTTTTGCAAGCTGTTTTTCTCTGAACTGACTAAAAAGATAGCGCCACAGGAGACTGCACATTGTATTATCAGATGTGTAGCCTTGTGTGAACTCAATGACGTAATGTGACATTGACATGGAACTATCTTCGAGGACTCTGTCAAAGCATGAATATGCCTCGGGGGCCCAGTCTAAAACACAGAATCGAATCCCTACCTGCATTCATGCGAAAGATTTGTGATTTATGGCATGGATATAATGTACAAACGTACAAAAGTTCACTCGTAATCTCCAGTGGACAGTGTAGCCTAATCCTGTGACCCAAATGACGTCAAGGCGTTGGTCTCGCCAGCGCGTGGACCGTTAGGTCATATAAAAATCTGCCAAATTCCTCTAAAATCATTACAAAGTCGTATAGATCAGGATTTATGGTCAAGTCTGTTGTGTAGGCTGACGCCTGGTGGTCTCCAAGCCTTAGGGCCTAATATGTGGGTCAATGTTGATGAGCAGGGCTCCTGACTGGGAGCATTTAGTCTCAATTTGCGGCCCATTTATCTTGGCCGTGCGAGTAAATGTATTTCTTGTTCGCACTGGTGCGAGCTGCACATTCTACCTGGTCAACTCAATCAAAACGTCCTATTTTGGGGCTGGATAAAACCATGAATTTGTTAAACTTATTTGTGTACAAACGCAATGTTTTCCACTGCTAATACACTCTGGGGAGAGGCAGCTACATGTCAGGTGTGTGTGTGCGTGCACATGTGCGCATGTGAAAGAGAGAGAGGTGTTGAAGATGGCAGTGGGTGCTCACCAGAGTCCTGGCTGGACTTGGACTCGGAGAGGCTGACGGCAGAGGCGTCTCGTGACTGGTCGATCATGCCAATGTTCACCTTGTGCTTGTAGGGGTCCAGGGCTCCCAGCAAGCCCAGCACACGGATAGCCTGGCAGACAAAGCAACATCATTAAATGGAACATATTGTGCATGTCAATAGACAGAACATGCGGCAGAACAGTGAAACGTGAGGTGGGGGAGAAAAGTTGACACATCACTTACAACAGGGCTTGAGGTTTTGGAAAAGCCAACCTCATAAAGTGTAACTCCATATAATTCTTAACAAGAAGTGTAATTCTGATATGTGATTCCAGGTGTCACCAGTTCAAACATTGCAACTATAAAACTGTGAGGGGAAAAGCCCAAATGGATAATGAATGGTACCTCTCTTCTGATCCCCTGGTTCTGCTCTGTCTTGAGAAAGTTGAGCAGCACCTCCAGAAGAGAGGGGTACTTGCGGTAGGGCTCCACCACGTATCCAGTGCTAGCAACCTGCTGGCCCAAAGTCCACAGCGCCACCTGGTGGAAAAGAAGATGTGTTACTACAACAATAATGTCATCAAATCACAAATCATCTGATACCAAATAGTCCCGTAACATGTATAAAGACATGGATCGTACGGAAAATACAAAATTGTCCTTTTGAAAAAAATCAGGGAAATGTAATATTAACACATATGCCTTTCCCCAGATATGCTTGGGGGAAAGGCTTGCAATTTAAGATATCTTGAGAATAAAAAAGATAAACTATGTGTCACAATAGTTTAACAAGCCTGTCACCTCCCAAAGTTGTACCTATAAAATTGTGCATATGTACCTGTCTCTTGGCCAATGAGGAGGAGTCCTGGAGCATGTCCATGATGATGGGGAAGAGCTCGTCCATCCACTTCCTCATCTCCAGCCCGCTCACCTAGAGGGCCGTGTGACAACAACCAATCAGAACTCGCCTCTCTGGTGCAAAGAGGCCGACTGTCACGTCTCCCAGCCATCCTTAGTAACCCTGCATTTCACTTCACCTATCAGATTCACAAATTACTGTATTCAGTCTCGCATTTCAGTTTTGTTCCACTCAGCCTGTAATATTAAAAATTCACAAATCCCTTGCATATTCCTTACGTAATACATTTTATACAAAGTACTCTTGGATGTTTACAACTGTTGTAGCCTGGCCATAAGGTGTGTTCAGTAGAGAGAAAACATTTTGAAACGGGGAGGCAATATCTGAACCAATGATGTATATACAGTTGAAGTCGGAAGTTTACATCCACTTAGGTTGGAGTCATTAAAACTTGTTTTTCACCACTCCACAAATTTCTTGTTAACAAACTATAGTTTTGGAAAGTCGGTTAGGACATCTACATCTAATTTTTCCAACAATTGTTTACAGACTATTTCACTGTATCACAATTCCAGTGGGTCAGAAGTTTACATACACTAAGTTGACTGTGCCTTTAAACAGCTTGGAAAATTCCAGAAAATGATGTCATGGCTTTAGAAGCTTCTGATTGAGTCAATTGGAGCCTGTGGATGTATTTCAAACCCTACCTTCAAACTCATTGCCTCTTTGCTTGACATCATGGGAAAATCTTGAAGAATTCAGCCAAGACCTCAGAAAAAAATTGTAGACCTACACAAGTCGGGTTCATCCTTGGGAGCAATTTTCAAACGCCTGAAGGTACCACGTTCATCTGTACAAACAATAGTACGCAAGTATAAACACCATGGGACCACGCAGCCGTCATACCGCTCAGGAAGGAGACGCGTTCTGTCTCGTAGAGATGAACGTACTTTGGTGCGAAAAAGTGCAAACCACTCCCAGAAAAACAGCAAAGGACCTTGTGAAGATGCTGGAGGAAACAGGTACAAAATGATCTATATCCAGAGAAAAACGAGTCCTATAATCGACATAACCTGAAAGGCCGCTCAGCAAGGAAGAAGCCACTGCTCCAAAACCTCCATAAAAAAAACAGACTACTGTTTGCAACTGCACATGGGGACAAAGATCGTCGTTTTTGGAGGAATGTCCTCTGGTCTGATGAAACAAAAATAGAACTGTTTGGACATAATGACCATCGTTATGTTTGGAGGAAAAAGGGGAATGCTTGCAAGCCGAAGAACACCATCCCAAAACGTGAAGCACGGGGGTGGCAGCGTCATGTTGTGGGGGTGCTTTGCTGCAGGAGGGACTGGTGCACTTCACAAAATAGATGGCATCATGAGGAAGAAAAATTTTGTGGATATATTGAAGCAACAGCTCAAGACATCAGTCAGGATGTTAAAGCTTGGTCGCAAATGGGTCTTCCATATGGACAATGACCCCAAGCATACTTCCAAAGTTGTGGCAAAATGGCATAAGGACAACAAAGTCAAGGTACTGGAGTGGCCATGACAAAGCCCTGACCTCAATCCTATAGAAAATTTGTGGGCAGAACTGAAAAGGCATGTGCGAGCAAGGAGGCCTACAAAGCTGACTTAGTTACATCAGCTCTGTCAGGAGTGATGGGCCAAAATTCACCCAACTTATTGTGGGAAGCTTGTGGAAGGCTACCCGAAAAATTTGACCCAAGTTAAACAATTTAAAGGCAATGCTACCAAATACTAATTGAGTGTATGTAAACTTCTGACCCACTGGGAATGTGATGAAATAAATAATTCTCTCTACTATTATTCTGACATTTCACATTCTTAAAATAAAGTGGTGATCCTAACTGACCTAAGACAAGGACATTTTACTAGGATTAAATGTCAGGAATTATGAAAAACTGAGTTTAAATGTATTTGGCTAAGGTGTATGTAAACTTCCCTGGATGTATTGGACATTGAGAGGCTTTGAAGCTACCGGTAGGCCATATTGGCTCTCCCCAGTAGGAGCAGTCCTCCAAATGGAATTCTATAGTATTTCAATTTAATGTTTCAAGGACAAAATTACATGTATTTAAGTATTTTTTGTTGTAGTGGGGACAGTAAGATTAGTACGTACTCTCTAAAGAAAATATTTGTATGTTAAGCTTACATAATATACACTGAACAAAAATATAAACGCAACATGAAAAGTGTTGGTCCCATGTTTCATGAGCCGCAATAAAAGATCCCAGAAGTTGAGTACAAATTTGTTTACATCCCTCTTCGTGAGCATTTCTCCTTTGCCAAGATAATCCATCCACCTGACAGGTCCGACATATCAAGAAGCTGATTAAACAGCATGATCATAACATAGGTGCACCTTGTGCTGGGGACAATAAAAGGCCAATTCTAAAAGGTGCAGTTTTGTCACACAACACAATGCCAACGATGTCTCAAGTTGAGGGAGCATGCAATTGGCATGTTGACTGAAGGAATGTCCACCAGAGATGTTGCCAGAGAATGTAATGTTAATTTCTCTACCATAAGCCAGCGCCATTTTCGTTTTGGAGAATTTGGCAGTACGTTAAACAGACCACGGCTGTGTGTGGGCGAGCGGTTTGCTGATGTAACGTTGTGAACAGAGTGCCCCATGATGGTGGTGGGGTTGTTATGGGCAGGCACAAGCTATGGACAATGAACACAATTGCATTTTATTGGATGGCAATTTGAATGCACAAAAATACTGTGATGAGATTTTGAGGCCCATTTTTTTTAAGGTATCTGTGACCAACAGATGCATATCTGTATTCCCAGTCATGTGAAATCCATAGACTATAGCCTAATGAATTTATTTCAATTGACTGATTTGAACTGTAACTCAGTAAAATCTACATAATTGTTGCATGTTGCATTTATATTTTTGTTCAGTATAATTTAAAAGCATGCATTAAGGTGACTGTAATAGAATAAACATGTCAACAAACTATGTAGACATTAATAAACACATTTATATAGCTTCCAAAATATTTACCAAGATGGCTGCGCGGTGGCTTCAATACAGTGCCCCCGGTCAGTCATCAAGGGTTTATATACATAATTGATCTGAATTTGTCCAATAAGACACACTTGGTTTTCTTTTCTGTTTCAATACATTTTGCAATAGTGTGCCCTACTGAACACGACCCTGACATATTGAGAATTCACACAATCCTGTTCAGTCTTTTTCCTCAGACTGGCTCTTTATGGGAACTTGATGGTCTCTACCTGTCCTGGCACTGCCTCAGCACAAACTGTCATCAACCCTACTCTGGCATCTCCTGCACTCCCTCTGCGCTGCAGGGCCAGCCTGCCCCTAACAACTCTCACTTCCTCAACCTTCTGGGGAGTCCAGCAGTTCACCTGAGCAGAGAGAGTGAGCAGGCACAGTGAACACTACTGAAATGAATGGGAAATACATGGTTGATTCCCACAGGAGAAAGTGAAGTTGGCCACCATCGGCAGACACAGGTAAATAGTGCAGACACAAAGAACACATAGGCACATAGAATAGAACAGAGTATCATACACTAAACATTGAAAATCTATACACTGAACGTCACTAGCATTCACTGTCAGTGTTAAAAAGGAATCCTTACCTGAGCCAACTCTCCAATAGTGGCCAGGACACTGATGACCACTCCAGGGTTGGGGTCTGGGTCTTTCAGCTTCAGGATCAGGGCCTGAAACATAGAAAAGGAGCTTAGAGCCAACAGTCAATTGAATAATTTGAATCATTTCAACATTTCTAACACTAATAAATGGTTCATTTAAAAGTATGTTAATTTGAATGAGGAAAACGTTCTTGCTGACGGCAGTACCTTTTGGATGGAATCTATATATACAGTATCTTTCAGTGAGTAAAACATTAAAAATATGTTACATAGTTGTCACAAATATGTTGTAACACGTTACAAAGATGTTACTGGGTAGTTAACATATGGGGCAGCACCAATGATGGTAGGTACCTTTAGGATGGGCTCCATGTATGGGCGTATGAGGCGGGGGCCGTTGGAAACCAGGTGACCCAGCATGCGGGCACTCTGCTCCTTGTTCCTGCCCACGCCACTGTGCTCCAGCTCAGTCAGAATCTGGAACCAGCAGAAACACACACCATAGTTTAACAGCCATTCTGATGAAGGCGATAGATGGGTTTAACTTGAATTTACTAACAAAACATCCCATTTAAAAACAAAAAGCGATTTCCATGCCTATTTCCTTTAAAAAGGTAGAAAAAAACCACCATAGTTTAGCATAGCTCAACATAGTCTGACATTTGTAATTCAAGCCACATCGTGAAACATTAACTTGGTTACCATTTTCTGGTGTGTTATTGAAAAGGCAGGTCTACACTAACTCAGGAATCATTAGCATCTTGGGTAAAACACACAAAGCTACAGTATACCAACAACAGATGAAAACAGATTATTTGCAGGGATACTTCAGTATTTTGGCAATATTTTCTACTTCCCCAAAGTCAGGTGAACTTGTGGATACCATGTTTATGTCTATGTGTCCAGTATGAAGGAAGTTAGAGTTAGTTTCGCGAGCCAATGCTAACTAGTGTTATCACAATGACTGGAAGTCTATGGGTATCTACCAACATTGTAGGAAATACAATGTTGGCAATGACTTCCAGTCATTGCCAAGTATCCCCCTTTAATAACAACTTATGTGGGGTTTTCTGAAGTGCCTTTCGTTGTCTTTCAATACATCTTGCACAGAAATACACAAAATAACCTACATGTAAAATAAGTCATTTCTGTTTACCGTTTCGATAACAGAATCTAATTTTTCATTCAACTTATCTGGTAAATGGGTAAAATTACTCAAATAAGACAAGTCTACTGCTCGTGTTACCTGGATGAGCATCTTGCGCAGGAAGGGCATGACAAAGGCGGGGTTCATGCTGCTGAGGCGTCCAATGGTGCAGATGGCCAGTTCCCTGATCTCAAACACCTCGTCGTTCAGCGCCACGAACAGAGCTTGCAGGTTCTCCGCCTGCGCCAGGTGTGCGTCGAAGCGCTCGTCCAGAGAGGCCAGCACACAGTAGCGGATATCTGGGTCTGAGACGGGAGAGGTAGATAGGTAGGGATGAAGAGAGAGCGAGAGAGAGGGTGAGACTCATGCTGTTTTCCTTTCTCTGTATCATATCTCCGTTCAAGCTGTCTAAACAAAGTGGCAAAATACTAAACGGGAGAGGGAAAAAAATAGCGAACCCAGGAGTGCCTTGGCATTCTGGCTATTTGACCTTATAATCATCACCACCACCACCAACCGCCCTTACAACCAACCTGGATCTGTGATGCCCACTACCAGCAGCTTGCTGAGCACGTCAGCCACCACCTGCACGGCCGTCTGGCTGACCACATGGCCATGGCCGCTGATCAGGTGGATGGAGGGCGTCAGCAGGCGGGAGCAGGTGCGCGCCGCCTCCATGCGGATCTCCTTGTGCTCGCTGTTGAGGAAGTGGTCAGCGCAGTGGCGCACAAACTGGGTCAGCGAGTGGCCTGTGGGCAGGAAGGAGAGGTGAGAAAGTCAGGGTCTAATTCATTAGGCACCAAATGGAAGACAGCAGACTGGGAAACGGAGGGAGGTCACTAATGCACAGCAGCTGTCACTGAGAATGTTGTTAGCGAATGTGGCATTGTAGCTAGCTGCAGCCTCCTCACCTACACATTTTATTTGCAGAAGGGGAAACGATGGCTTGATAGCTAATTCAGCTGCATATGCTGTTCCAACTAGCCAGGTAAGCTAACTTTGCTAGCTAGCCTAGCGAGCTAACTTACAGCGACAAGTTGACCACAGGCAGTACTTGTACTCAGGAGGGAGACGTTCAGTGTTGCTGCCCACTTGGCCCAACGACATCAAAAGGGAAAATGTTATGTTTCAAACCTCCGGTTAAACTCACTGATTATTGGACAAGTCGATCCTGAACGTGCGTTCCCTTGTGGAGACACTTCAAGCTAATGCTAGGTTAACATTGCACTGAGAGTGAACAGCTTCAATCCAATCATTTTAACATTCAACATGCATTTTTCTCAGTAGTGGCCGTAAAGCGTCTCACCTTCAAACTCAAAGCTGCCCAGTGTCCTGAGTGCAAGGGTGATGCTGCCCACGTCGCTGGCCTCTGGGATGTTGGTGAGGCTGGGCGATGCCAGCTGTTGCGCCAGGCCCTTGGGCATGCCCGGGTGGCGTAAGGGCTTGTGCATGAGCACCAGGGAGAGCATCTTCAGCAGGCCGTCCTGGATGTCTTTCTTTAGCTGAGGGATCTGCCGACTCAGGTCGTAAAGCACCGCCGTCAGGGCCGGGCTACAAGAGGAGACAACGGTGGATTGTTATGGAGTCATTTCATCATACCAGGAAGTGCTCACACATGGGCAGACACATCCAAAGCATACACAAAAAGGGGCCTCAATACCACATCCACATCTGCCTGGCATCTGTCGGGCAGCAACACTTTCATCTTTTGGATGGATATTTGGGATACGGAGGCCAGTCCTGCCTACACAAAGCATGGGGAACAATGGATAGGAATGAGAGGTGTTGTCATGAACCCTACCTGAGTCCTACAGCCAGCATGGGCTCCAGCAGCTCCTTGATGTCTTGCTGGATGCTGGGGCCCATGGCTCTGGACAGCATACTGATACAGGTAAACACTGTGGCATCCACCTGCATGGTCTTCTGTCTCCTACACACACACACACACACACACGTTAGAAAAATTAAGTTCAGGACATATAATATATTGATCTGTATTATCTTTACATGGTGAATTTCGAACTTTAACCCTTTTTCAAGTATTAATCTAAACTATAACACTGATTTCAGGGGGACATTTCAGTGCTTTGAGTATGAACATCACTTCAGAAACAAAGTCACTTGTATAAAGTAAATCTAATTTACTTGTGAGCGAAGTCCTTGGGGGGCAGCGCAGCCTTGATGATCTCCAGGATCTTGGTGAGGTAGGGCTGGATCTCAGTGCGCACCGCCACCACCAGCAGCCCCAGGGCCTGGAAAGCCGCCGTGCGCTCCTTCTCCTTCTTCAGACAGCCAAGCAGGTAGCCCATGGTGTCGGCCAGGTACTGGTCTGGGAGGGGGCAAACTTCAACTAGTCAAAGTCGAGAAAAGTTAGAATCGAGAGAAATTAAAAACATCCACACACAGCACTTGAGATCAGAAAGAATATATAAAAACCAGTGAATGGTATAATCTTCTTTCAAAGTATTAAAGTCTATTTTTAACTGGAGCAGCCACCAATACTTTTTCTAAATTAGGAAATATGACTTAATAACAGAATTCATCCTTGCAACTCTCAACATTTTTCATACAGGTAAATATATTCATTTCAACTTTGTTAGCCTGACTAATCTAGTTTGAAAATCAAATGCTTGAAAAAAGATTGGATCCATATCTAGTAGGGATATTGCATGTGAGACTCCTTTCTTACCTGTAAAGGTGTGTGGCTGGAAAGCGGCGAGGCGCGGCAGAAGGTTGAGAATGGTCATCTGGATCAGAGGGTTCTTACTGGTCCTGTACTTCAGCACCCAGCGGCACACCTGAGGAAGACACACACAGCAGCTGTCGTTACATCCAACAACTCAAACCTCAGGCTGCAGTTACACAGGCAGCCAAAATCTGATTTTTTTTTACACTAATTTAACTTTTGACCTATCAGATCAGATCTTTTGCCCATAATTGGGCTTCCTGTGTAAACGCAGCCTCGGGCATATGAAAGTACGCACTACACAAATGTTTATTTTTTGTATCAACATCTGGCAAGCTATGGTTCTCCACCACTTACAGAACATTGAAACAAACACTTGAACACTGACTAAATAAATGTCAGAGTCCGACAACTATCTAAGGGAACAGTCAGCAACATCCAAGCGACTAGTTCCCCTTCACAGACCTCAGGTTGAGAACCACTATGCCTCACACCCTTATTTCAAGTCAGGACTCAACCCTCAAAGTGGGTTTTCAACCCTCCACTAGCAAGTACAACAAACTAATGGCACCTGGTCAAAGCACTCCTCCATGAGCTCGCGGCAGTAGCGGCTCTCCACCAGGGAGCTCTTGGCGGGCACCGGCGTGGCCCCGAAGCTGAGGAAGCCCTGGGGTGTGCTGTAGCCCAGGAGACCCAGCAGGGCATTGGACTGCTGTGGCTGCACCGACTGAAAGCTGGTGAAGGGGGTGATGTGACGTGGCTTGGTGCCAAAGCCCATCAGCTCCTTACAGTACTTGTCGTGGACCAGCTGCTGCTGGGTGATCTCCTCCATCTCCTCCCGCATGCGCTGCCAGGGAAGAAGACATTGAGATTCATTCTGAAAGCAATACATAGGACCTATGCTTCCCCTAGGTAGTGTTTGTTCAGACTTTGCAGATCTGAATAAACTGGATAGGTATAAGCAACATGGCAGAGGCTCTGTTGAGCCCGATGGAGTGAAGCCATCACCATATTACTTACAACCATCCACGACTGTGACCAAAGGGTTAGGGCCTAGGAGTTGCACATTCTTTTGGCCATGGGAAGCACTGGACAGAGTTGTGGTCCTCTGTGACTTGTAGTGGTTGTGCTTTATGGTTCAGGGAGGGGCTCACCTCTCCTTCCATGCTGCTGATGCGGACCAGTTCGTTGAGGATGAGAAGGGCGCCGTGGACCCTATCGTCACGGTTCATACCCTTCTCTTTGGACAAGGTCTCATCGAAGCCTTTCTCAGCCTCGTCAAAGGTTTGCTGTGGTGAAGGACACACATAAAACAAATAGTGAGTGCTTTCACTGCAACTGGTTGAAATATGTTAAAATGGTGGCTCATGATCAATCAAATGTTGATTGTGAGGGACGTACTTTGTACCACTGTGGTTTTAGAAAATGTTAAATGAATTAGATATTGATTTTGAGGGACCTACTTTGTACCACTGTGGTTTCTGCATCTCCTTGGTCTCTCGTTGGGTAGTGAGGATGAGGCAGGCCCTGAGAGCGGCAACGGCCCCTTCGCGGATGGCCTGCTTCTGGTCCCACACCGCATAGAAGATGTTGTCGAAAAAGGGCTGGACTTGCTGGAAGAAAAAGGTGGGTGCGCTGACGGCCAACTCCCTTAGGACAAGAACCTGTAAAGTAAGAATATAAGGGGACATTTTCAAACTCATAGTCCTCATCTTGTGCTGGTTTACATATGAAATTAAAAGCTTTTTACCCAAAAAATCTGTACTAACAGTGTTATTACTACCCCTTTCACCATCATGAATAGTTATTAGGGATGGTGAAAGGTGTAGTTTAACTAGAAACCACTAAGTCACCCCCTAAAGCAGAGCAGGGCTGTGGGCTTGTCCCACATTGGCAGAAAATGCAACCACCTGCAGTTTTATCCTACAGTGGTTGACAAAACAAACAGCAGGCTAGCTGTGTGTGTCACACTAACCGCAGCATGGCGCCTGCCCTCGTTCCTGTCGGCGCCCAGCCACTCCAGTGCCCTCTTCACCTCGAACTCCACATACTCTGCGGTGAAGGTGTCCCCTGCCATGGACAGGTGGCCCATGGCCTTGGAGGCCATCTCCATGACCACCGAGTCACTGGAGGGCAGCAAGTTGCGGAGGTAGTTGGCGAAGCGGCTGATTCGGGTGGCATTGCCTCCTTCTACTCCAATCAGACTCACTGGAGCAAATAAACGAGTCAGTGACATTGTGTCAGCTTCACTTGTGTGTAGACAGGAGTAGTAATGTAAACTCCCAACAAATTGAACAAAACTTTAGTTTCTTAGACCTTGTAATTAACTTGTGCCAAGTTGTGTCATCATTGAGGCAAATCATCTGACTTACCTATAGCAAGAATCCCTCCTTTTTTCTCATTCACGTCAGAGCTGGAAACCAGCTCAAAAATGTGATGATTCAGTTCATCGTAGAAAGTGGTGGCTTCATCTTGGCTCAACTTAGGACAGAATGCAGGTACACATCACAATCAGACAAAACCATACTGGATAAACCCCACTGACTGCATGTAACTCATGACTGTTCATAGCTCATGACAATGTTGTAGGAAACATTCCAGAGAGAGTGTGTAGGTAAATAAGGAGAGTTGGTAAATGTGTTGCATTATTGTGCAAGTGTTGCTGCTACAATTACAGACTGTAGCTAGCTAGTAGTACCTCTCTGAGCTCTGTCGTCACATAGTGCTGGAGATCTTTCGCAGATTTTGCTCTTGTGTCTTCATTTCGACTCTTCAGGCCACTGACAAATTGTTGCAGCACAGTGGCTGTGCCAGACATGATAACCATTGGGGAGCCAGATCTGTAGATAGCAGAATAATTTAGCAAGCTAGCTAGCTGGATATACAAACAGATGTCGTCTATATAACCCACCATGCAGCTTGCAATCGTTCGTTTACTGTCCAACTTGCCGATTAAAATCAATACCACGATTTACGATCGGTGCCCAAACTCATCGTAAATCGCGGAGTTTAGTTTAGTTGGTTACTGTCTAGATAACTAGGCCAGAGCTAGACATCTAACGCGCTAACTAAAGCGTGTCAAGTTAGTTCCATTTGCAAGGTTTCATATGGGCAGCTAGATAAGATAGCTAGCTATACAGCTACTACTAACGTTAACTAGCTAACGTTACCTACCGTTAGCTCAAAATGCAAACGTTAGCTACTATTTGGCTAGGTAATTTATAGAAAATATTTGCAACATTCCAAACTGCTAGGTATTTGAATTAAATTGACATTTCAATAGCTTTGCAAGCTGGACCAGCGTCGTTAGCTACTGTACAGTAGCTAGCTAGCTGCTAGAAAAGGCATGCTAAGCTAACGCGCCCGGTTGAAGTGGAAGGACAGCACAGCAAACGTTAGACATAGCGATCTTACTTGCGCTTTTATTTTGGTGTTTAGGCTATGTTATGTATAGCACAAGCAAAACAAATAATTGCTTACCTAGCTAGCTTGCTGGCTAACTGCTGGCTAGTTTTCCGTCAACAGAGGGTCTGTTTTGGATGGACAGTGTAGAATTCTTCACCAACATCAACTTGCGAAGCCTTTGCGCAGAAATGTGTTTGGATGCGTTCCAGAACGAGGCATATCGATTGACTACTGTAAGATCAGTTGTAGGCCTACCCACATAAATATATGTATTCATTGGCGTCCCGTCATTCAGGAAGAGCCCCACACAAAAATATATATAATATATGTATATATATTATTTATTTATTTCACCTTAATTTAACCAGGTAGGCTAGTTGAGAAAAAGTTCTGCGACCTGGCCAAGATAAAGCAAAGCAGTGCGACACAAACAACAACACAGAGTTACACATGGAATAAGCAAACATACAGTCAATAATACAATATAAAGTTTATATACAGTGTGTGCAAATGAGGTAGGATAAGGGAAGTATGAGGGAATAAATAGGCCATAGTGGCAAAATAAATTACAATATAGCAACTATCACTGGAGTGATAGATGTGCAGAAGATGAGTGTGCAAGTAGAGATACTGGGGTGCAAAGGAGCAAAATAAATAAAATAAATAACAGTATGGGAATGAGGTAGTAGGATGGGCTATTTACAGATGGGCTATGTACAGGTGCAGTGATCTGTGAGCTGCTCTGACAGCTGGTGCTTAAAGCTAGTGAGGGAGATATGAGTATCCAGCTTCAGTGATTTTTGCCGTTAGTTCCAGTCATTGGCAGCAGAGAACTGTAAGGAAAGGCAGCCGAAAGAGGAATTGGCTTTGGGGGTGACCAGTGAGATATACCTGCTGGAGCGTGTGTTACGGGTGGCTGCTACTATAGTGACCAGTGAGCTGAGATAAGGCGGGGGCTTTACCTAGCAAAGACTTGACCTGGAGCCAGTGGGTTTGGAGACAAATATGAAGCGAGGGCCAGCCAACGAGAGCATACAGGTCGCAGTGGTGGGTAGTAGGGGAAAGGGTGGTACCTAGTCAGTTGTACAACTGAATGCCTTAACCCAACCCCTCTGAATCAGAGAGGTGCAGGGGGCTGCCTTAATTGACATCCACGTCTTCGGCGCCTGGGTAACAGTGGGTTAACTGCCTTGTTCAGGGGCAGAACGACAGATTTTTACCTTGTCAGCTCGGCGATTCGACATTGCAACCTTCCGGTTACAAGTCCAACGCTCTAACCACTAGGCTACCTGCCGCCCCCATAGTATATGGGGCTTTGGTGTCAAAATGGATGGCACTGTGATAGACCATCCAATTTGCTGAGTAGAGTGTTGGAGGCTATTTTATAAATGACATCGCCGAAGTCAAGGATCGGTAGGATAGTCCGTTTTTACGAGGGTATGTTTGGCAGCATGAGTGAAGGATGCTTTGTTGCGAAAATAGGAAGCCGATTCTAGAATTAATTTTGGATTGGAGATGCTTAATGTGAGTCTGGAAGGAGAGTTTATAGTCTAACCAGACATCTAGGTATTTGTAGTTGTCCACATATTCTAAGTCAGAACCGTCCAGAGTAGTGATGCTGGACGGGCGGGCAGGTGTGGGCAGCGATTGGTTGAAGAGCATGCTTTTAGTTGGAGGCCACGAAAGGAGAGTTGTATGGCATTGAAGCTCGTCTGGAGGTTAGTTAACACAGCATCCAAAGAAGGCCAGAAGTATACAGAATGGTGTCGTCTGCGTAGAGGTGGATCAGAGAATCACTAGCAGCAAGAGCGACATCATTGATGTATACAGAGAAAAGAGTCGGCCCGAGGATTGAACCCTGTGGCACCCCCATAGAGTGTGGCAGACCAGGGGGTTTGATCTAGACATTTACACAGATCAGACACAAGTGTGATACCTCAGTTTCAAGGGTGTTTATTTAAAACAAAGGAAAAGAAACAGGTTTCCTCCAGGAGACATCTTCTGGGCTTCAGGGAATGCTGTCTCCCCCAGGGATTCCCTATCAACCAGGCTTGCCTGAGCGCATCCAGCACCACCTGGAGGCGCGTCAGGTGCTCTTACCAACCTTGGCTGTAGATGATGATGTCATCCAAATAGACTGCTGCTTACTGTTGGTGGGGTCGGAGGACTCGGTCCATCAGGCGCTGGGACTTGGGCGCGGCTCCATGGAGACAAAATTGGTGTACCCGGTATTGTTATAAGCCGTCCGGTGTCGAGAATGCCATCTTCTCCCGGGAGGAGGCTGCCAAGGGTACCTGCCAATATCCTTTGGTCAGGTCCAGGGTGCTGATGTACCGGGCCTTTCTCAACCGGTCGATGAGCTCGTCCACCCTCGGCCTGGGGCAGCCGTTGAACAAACTGATGACGTGCACCCCCCGGAATCATTGCAGAAACGTAGACTACCATACGGTTTGGGCAACAACACAATGGGGCTGCACCATGCGCTGTGGGACTCCTCGATGACTCCCATCCTCAGCATAGCCTCCACCTCACGGCCTCATCGAAAACTCGGTGGTGTTTCCGATTGATGAGCTCCCGGAGTGGGCCGGTCCGAGGTCCTCATTGCTCGGGACCACCACTGGTTCCATCGACGTCCCGGGTTTTACCACAACATGGCCAAGGGTGTCCTCACATGCCACCTCTTCAATAGGTTCACATGGTAAATCTTTTGGGGTTTCCGTCTCCTCGGCTGCCGTCTGCGGTAATTTACGGGTCCCAGCCTCTTTGTCACCTTATACGACCCGTGCCATGTTGCCAGGAACTTACTTTCTGCGGTGGTGATTAAAACCAGCACCTGCACCAAAGGTCCGGATCTGCTTTATCTGTAGGAGAGCACACAAATCTATCATTAGTCGGGACATGAACTCGGTACCTTGGTCGGTCAGGATCTCATTCGGGATTCCCACCTAGCTGAAGAGGTGGAACAGCTCCCGGGCGATAACCTTGCACACTAGCTCCCTTAGGGGAATGGCCTCGGGATATCGGGTGGCATAATCTACTATTACCGGGATGTACCGGTGTCCTCTGGCTGTTTTTACCAGGGGGGCTGTCATGCCAAATAGTGTCTCCTGGCCAAATAGTGTCCCCCTCTTCATCACAATGGGATTTGATGAGTTCTAGCTTCTGTTGCTAGGGCTGTTGCTAGAACTTGCAACATTCTGACCGGATTTCACAATGAACCAAAGTGTCTGCTGCTATGCTGGTTGCTTGGCTCTCTTTGACCTCGTAGTGGTCGCAAAAATTATTACCTCAGAATTACCTGCTGCTTCAGAGGACTGAAAAGAGAACAATTTCTTTACCATGTATTTGTCTTTATATAAGTAAATATTGTTAAATAGAAATAAATAATTTAAGCTGTTTTTAGATTGACCTTGCTAGCTACTGTAATTATATACTTCAGCCTGCCTAGTCAGCTAGCCAGACAGTTTTATTAATGTTAGCTAGCTAGCAAGCTACTGTAACTGTTATTGCAGCTTTCTGTTTGAATGTAGCTTGCACTTCAATTGCATTCCTCTAGGAGATTTTCTTTTAATTTTCAACCAGGTGAAGTACTATGAAGACACCACTGATCTCGACAAGAGGCGCAACATTCAGAGAAATTCACAATTCAGGGTAATGTTAAGCAGGTAACTTCTATTAGATAACTGGATTTAGCTATGTACAACCATTTTTCAACAACCGTTTTCCATCAAACGGTAGCTTGTTGCTAGCTATACATATAGTTCAGTGGAGGCTGCTGAGGAGGATGGCTCATCATATGGTTGATACCATTCAATTGACTCCATTCCAGCCATTATTATGAGCCGTCCTCCTCTCAGCAGCCTCCACTGATATAGTTATATGTCTGTCATATTGAGGTGTTTAGCTATAAGTTAAACCTGATCAATCAAATGGATAGGTGTAAGCAATTATGGTCATTTCAAATGCCCATAACTAGGTGTCTTCGCTAGACAGACACAGAGATGGGGGGAGGGAGAAAGTGAGAAAGAAAGGATGAAACTCTAAATTCCCTTCTGTAACCTGTTAAAATGGGTGCTTGGAACCAAAAATAGATTTAAGTTTTGTATGATACCCATCAAGGACGAGACTATTGAGGCCACCTCCAAGACAATGGTGGACATCTTCAACACCCACGGTTCTCCTGAGGTCATCTTGAGTGTCCGAGGTCATGAACGCTGGAACAAGGTACGGATGTTATAGGATATATTCTGTCACCAATGGGTGGTTTTATTTATTTTTTACAATTTGTTTTAGTTTTTCCATGTTACATAATCACACATATTTCAATATCTGACATTGTCAATAGATATCGCTTTCCAACCCCCTCCTCCAGGTTTGGTGAATGGACCAACCAGACCCTCAAGACTGCGATGTGCGAAGTCCCATGAAGGGTGAACAACCTGAAGGTAATTCTCTTGGCACACAAAAACAGGATGTGGAGGTTTTTGACCAGGTAAAAATGATTGTCCACTTTTAATTTACAGTGAGGGAAAAATGTATTTGATCCCCTGCTGATTTTGTACGTTTAACCACTGACAAAGAAATGATCCGTCTATAATTTTAATGGTAGGTTTATTTGAACAGTGAGAGACAGAATAACAACAAAAAAATCCAGAAAAACGCATGTGAAAAATGTTAGAAATTGATTTTCATTTTAATGAGGGAAATAAGTATTTGACCCCATCTCAATCAGAAAGATTTCTGGCTCCCAGGTGTCTTTTATACAGGTAACGAGCTGAGATTAAAGGGAGTGCTCCTAATCTCAGTTTGTTACCTGTATAAAAGACACCTGTCCACAGAAGCAATCAATCAGATTCCAAACTCTCCACCATGGCCAAGACCAAAGAGCTTTCCAAGGATGTCAGGGACAAGATTGTAGACCTACACAAGGCTGGAATGGGCTACAAGACCATCGCCAAGCAGCTTGGTGAGAAGGTGACAACAGTTGGTGCGATTATTCGCAAATGGAAGAAACACAAAATAACTGTCAATCTCCCTCGGCCTGGGGCTCCATGCAAGATCTCACCTCGTGGAGTTGCAATGATCATGAGAATGGTGAGGAATCAGCCCAGAATTACATGGGAGGATCTTGTCAATGATCTCAAGGCAGCTGGGACCATAGTCACCAAGAAAACAATTGGTAACACACTACGCCGTGAAGGACTGAAATCCTGCAGCGCCCATAAGGTCCCCTGCTCAAGAAAGCACATATACATGCCCGTCTGAAGTTTGCCAATGAACATCTGAATGATTCAGAGGACAACTGGGTGAAAGTGTTGTGGTCAGATGAGACCAAAATGGAGCTCTTTGGCATCAACTCAACTCGCCGTGTTTGGAGGAGGAGGAATGCTGCCTATGACCCCAAGAACACCATCCCCACCGTCAAACATGGAGGTGGAAACATTATGCTTTGGGGGTGTTTTTCTGCTAAGGGGACAGGACAACTTCACCGCATCAAAGGGACGATAGACGGGGCCATGTACCGCTAAATCTTGGGTGAGAACCTCCTTCCCTCAGCCAGGGCATTGAAAATGGGTCGTGGATGGGTATTCCAGCATGACAATGACCCAAAACACACGGCCAAGGCAACAAAGGAGTGGCTCAAGAAGAAGCACATTAAGGTCCTGGAGTGGCTTAGCCAGTCTCCAGACCTTAATCCCATAGAAAATCTGTGGAGGGAGCTGAAGGTTCGAGTTGCCAAACGTCAGCCTCGAAACCTTAATGACTTGGAGAAGATCTGCAAAGAGGAGTGGGACAAAATCCCTCCTGAGATGTGTGCTAACCTGGTGGCCAACTCTGTGATTGCCAACAAGGGCTTTGCCACCAAGTACTAAGTCATGTTTTGTAGAGGGGTCAAATACTTATTTCCCTCATGAAAATGCAAATCAATTTATAACATTTTTCACATGCGTTTTTCTGGATTTTGTTGTTGTTAATCTGTCTCTCACTGTTCAAATAAACCTACCATTAAAATTATAGACGGATCATTTCTTTGTCAGTGGGCAAACGTACAAAATCAGCAGGGGATCAAATACTTTTTTCCCTCACTGTATTACAATCATACGTATGTAATGTTACATCTGTAACAGAACAACTTGCTGGGGCACTACAGTGAAACAGTGGTGACATTACCAATTATTTCTACAGAAGTAGTGGTGGAGGGGATAAGGTAGGGAAATATGAAAAAGGAATAAGTGAAGCAACATTGGTTGCTGCTATGCCAATAATAGGTATGTATGCATACAGTACACGTCTGGCTAGTTATTAATAAGACACTTACCCAGTAAAGGGAAGAGGGATAGACTCCACTGCATGGTTAGCAGTGGACGTTTCAATCAACCCCCTGTCTTTTGTCTGTAAAGAGACAATAAGAACATACAGTGCAAGAATCTACAGCACTTGCTGCATGACATTCAATCATCTACTCTATACTGTAAGTTGATGAGATACACCATCAGTCTGACCTGATCAAAGGTCATGCCTTTCCTTACGTGATGCAAATTGAGGTGACTCAGATTTAGAATTAGAATTTGCATCACATACAAGGCAACATTTTCATGTTGCAAAATAGCACAGACCTGTGCAAAAGAATACAATGAACAACTTTTCTTCAACACTGTACATTATAAGGAGGTGACTTATAAGGAGGTATACATTGCTCAATTTACTGAACTCTAGTTAAATAAGCGCCTCCTTATAAAACACTTTGTTGAAGAAAAGTTTAAAATTAAATAATATTGTTATAATTACATTGAGCGTATTTTTTAGCACAGATCTATGCAAATTTGCACCGTGACATTGTCGATCCATACTAGTATAATATTGATGATTATTTTGTCTGCATAAATTGTGTACTAGTTTTTTTGGGGGGCTTGGTTATTATTTACAATAAACTTTTACATTGGGTGAAATATCCAAACAGTAAAATTCACAAAGTATGCTACACAGTACACAAGCTGTGATGTGGCAAATAAAATTAATCAGGTGGTAAAACTGAAAAATGAAATGAACATATTTTTCTCATTGAACAGCCTACTCAAATGTTATATTGTCTTCATGAGTAAACACAGTACCTACCTGCTGTTTGAAGTTGTTGAAGTTGAGTGGAAGATGCTCTCTGTGTCTCTCACCCACGTTCTCTGTGTCTCTGTCACATGCCTGTATATCATTCTTTGTACACAATGAAACTCTTTGATATTCACATCATGGGCTGTGTAGTCTACTGTACCTCACCAGAGTTATATAAGTAGCTGTGGTATGCAAAGCATTGTTGAGTACAACTGAGTATCCCTGTGCTCATAATAACGTATTTTAAATCATTAGTAAAAAAAATTGTATTCAGCCAAGAAATCCAGCTTTCCATTGATTAAATATTCAACAGACTGAACAGTCATGTACCAATGAGATGAATTAGTTGCCATTCAGCCTCATCTAGCCTTGGTATAGAATGACTGACTAAATACCTCCGCCTTAGGAAATCAATGGGGAAAGAAGTCACACTTCCAGTTGGCACAAATCTTTATTTGACTTGCTGTAATACAGAGATACAGACCGTATAAAGGCATACACTCAATCTAACAATGTCTTCATTGTGTCCTAATTGAAAATAAAAGCATAGTCTTCCTTTATTCACCATTTCAATAAGGAAAGAGCAATACCAGTATTAATGGCCAGCAGATTCAGCCAATATCCATAATGACTATAGAGAAAGTATTAACAGTTTAAGACCCTACGGTCAGACTACTTTTCATAAAGACGTTGGAAGAAAAGTAATGGAATCCAAGTTTCTGGGTGTGTGGGAAGTCAGTGACTTGAGAGGGAGAAAGAACCAGTGCAGGCAGAAACAGGCAGGTAGCAGGTAGAGGGGGGCCAGGTAGGATTGGTTCAGGCATGTCCAGGTGTCAGGCCAGGTTGTTCTCAGTTGTGGTCCAAGAGCCTCAGGCCCTCCAGAAGGGGAGGGTGAGTGAGAGCATGGCTAAAACCATTGTACACAACATGCACTGGGGGTAGAGAATAATCAATAGTTGCTGTTGACACTGGATAATCTGACTAACACACACGCCTGTTTGACCTCGCTGTGATACTGTAGGCCTACTTATGTTACTTTTCGGAGTCAATTCAGTTAGCATTCAATGTATTGCTTTTGCGTTAACCATTGGCAGCTAGCATTGTAAATAAAGATATGTGCAGAAAGATAATCAGCCTCTGTGTCTGTGGATCCTTTCCCCTTAATGTGTTTTCTTTTCAAAGACACACCATTTATTTCAATATGTAGTTGAGTAAAATAAGGAGTCTATTGCTTGTCTTTGTTTCGTTTTCACTTCTTGTTCCCTGGTAAATAGCCAACAATCATGGATAACCACAGTCCATGTCAGCCAGGTCCCCTTTTTAATAAAGACACACTATTTATTTAAATCTCTAATTTAATAAAATAAGTAGTTTTGTTCTGGTCACAAGATAATGTCACGATCTCCGTGAGGGACAGTCCAAGGCGCAGCGAGGTATCCAGTATACATGCTTTATTTAAATGCGTGACTGGGACAAAACAACAAACAAAACGAACGAAGAACGTAACATGACCATAACACGTGAAAACCACTAAAGCTATGTACAAACAATAACCCACAACCCCTAGTGAAACCTACAAACATACATATGGTTCCCAAATAGAGGTAACGACACTCAGCTGCCTCTAATTGGGAACCATTACCCCAACATAGAAATATATAACCTAGAACAGAAGAAACCCTACACCAAAACAAAACTAAACACTCCAGCCAGTCTTCTCAGGCCTGGACGTGACAGTACCCCCCCAAAGGCGCGGACTCCGACCGCGCCAAAAGTCCATTGGGGGGGGGTCTTCGGGTGGGCCTTCCTGTCCCAGGTGGCGGCTCCGGTGCCGGCCGTGCTGGCTCGGGTCCCACACCGAGGCCCTGGGCTATTTGCCGGAACAGTTAGTTTAGGACTGGGGACCTTCTCTGGGGGCTCCGGACTGGGAACCTTCTCTGGGGGCTCCGGACTGGGAACCTTCTCTGGGGGCTCCGGACTGGGGACTCTGGTGCGGGGAGCAGGAACGGGCCTTACTGGGCTCATGACGCGCACTGGGACTCTGGTGCGGGGAGCAGGAACGGGCCTTACTGGGCTCATGACGCGCACTGGGACTCTGGTGCGAGGAGCAGGAACGGGCCGTACTTGGCTCATGACGCGCACTGGGACTCTGGGACGTGGAACAAGGACAGGACGTGCTGAGTCCACGACGGGCACAGGGATCCTGGAGCGTGGAGCCTGAACAGGACGTGCTGGACACTCTAAGCGCACAGGGGGCCTGGTGGACAGAGCCGGAACAGCACGTACTGTGCTGTGGATGCGAACCGGAGACCCCACACGCAGAACCGGTGCAGGATATCTCGGTCCCATAAGGTGTACTGGAGACCTAGCGCGCAGAGCCGGCACCACTCTTCCAGGTAGCACACTCACCCTCCCCTGGCAG
The DNA here is from genome assembly GCA_030435695.1 of Brachymystax lenok tsinlingensis. Lineage (NCBI taxonomy): Eukaryota > Metazoa > Chordata > Actinopteri > Salmoniformes > Salmonidae > Brachymystax > Brachymystax lenok. The sequence goes on along the minus strand of CM059802.1, from coordinate 33,292,666 downwards.
ATGAGTGGAGCTGGAATCTCACGCACCGGGCTCTGGACACGCACCGGAGACACTGCACGCAGAACCGGTGCAGGATATCCTGGTTCAAGGAGGCGCACCGGAGACCAGGAGCGCTGAGCCGGCACCACTCTTCCAGGCTGCACACTCACCCTCCCCTGACAGATGAGTGCCGCTGGAATCTCTCGCACCGGGCTGTGAACGCGCACTGGAGATACCGTGCGTAAAACTGCATAGCACGGCGTCTTACCAGTGCGACGCTCCCTCCGACGCTCCCTCCAGAGAGCACGAGGAGTTGGCTCAGGAGTCCCTCCTGAACCGGCCGAACTCCTCGTGTGCCCCCCCAAAAAAGTTTTTGGGGGCTGCATTTCGGGCTTCCTAGCCAGGCGAGTCCCAACATACTTTTCTCTCTCCGGGTTCCATACTCCGTACAAATCCTCGTAACTGCTCCGCTCAGACCCCGCTACTTTTTTCTCCCTGGGGTGACGATGCTCCGCCGTCTTCTCCCAAGGTCCCTTACCAGCCAAAATCTCATCCCATGTCCAGGACCCCTTTCCATCCAAAATCTCCTCCCAAGTCCAGAACTCCCGGGTCTCTCACTGCTTGGTCTTTTTACGGTGGGTTATTCTGTCACGATCTCCGTGAGGGACAGACCAAGGCGCAGCGAGGTATCCAGTATACATGCTTTATTTAAACGCATGACTGGGACAAAACAACAAACAAAACGAACGAAGATCGTAACATGAACATAACACATGAAAACCACTAAAGCTATGTACAAACAATAACCCACAAACCCCTAGTGAAACCTACAAACATATATATGGTTCCCAATTAGAGGTAACGACACTCAGCTGCCTCTAATTGGGAACCATTACCCCAACATAGAAATATATAACCTAGAACTGAAAAAACCCTACACCAAAACAAAACTAAACACTCCAGCCTGTCTTCTCAGGCCTGGACGTGACAGATAATCCAGAAATTGCTGTAAACAGCACCACACTCAGGCAGAAAACGGACTGTTCTATTCTCAGCCAGGCCTATCTTTTCAAACAAAACACAATTGATTTATACTGAACAAAAATATGAATGCAACATGCAACAATTTCAACGATTTTACTGAGTTAAAGTTCATGTATGGAAATCAGTCAATTGAAATAAATTAACAAGGCCCTAATCTATGGATTTCACATGACTGTGCAGGGCGCAGTCATGTGAAATCCATAGATTAGGGCCTAGTGAATGGGAAGGCATAGGTCCACGCGCTTGGAAGGCAGGCCCACTCACTGGGGAGCCAGGCCCAGCCATTCTGAATGATTTTTTTCCCCACAAAAGGGCTTTATTACAGAAAGAAATACTCCTCAGTTTCATCAGCCATCCGGGTGGCTGGTCTCAGACGATCCCGCAGGTGAAGAAGCCGGGTGTGGAGGTCCTGGGCTGGCGTGGTTACATGTGGTTTGCAGTTGTGAGGCCGGTAGGAAGTACTGCCAAATTCTCTCAAACAACGTTGGAGGCGGTTTATGGTAGAGAAATTAACATAACATTCTCTGGTAACAGCTCTGGTGGACATTTGTGCAGTCAGCTTGCCAATTGCACGCTCCCTCAAAACTTGAGACATCTGTGGCATTGTGTTCTGTTACAAAACTGCACCTTTTAGAGTGACATTTTATTGTCCCCAGCACAAGGTGCACCTGCGTAATGATCATGGTCTGTTTTGCCAATGAGTTCACTTGATTCCAAACACTGGTGATAACCAGATGATCCCAATAATTTAGGTAGTAAACGATGCCCCCATCTGGTATGTTCTATTGCGAACTGTCTGGGACTCGTTTCCCTGTTAACTATTCAAATATGTTTGACTTATTAAGTCAAAGACTAAATTAACTGCAATACACTGGTCTAATATATTAGCATAACTAGGCTACACAGAACCACGCGGACCCATTGTAAAATGAGAGGCTTTTCACCTCACTAAAATGTGTCCTAGTGCAACACGCCTAGCTCTGCCCACTGGGGGGTGGCTTATGGAGCACTCTTTGAAATAAACCGCGGACCATCACAAATGGTCATCAATAAAGCTTATTATTTTTTTTAATGATCAATCTCAGTTGCAGTGGTCTACTCTAACCACCAAGGGCCGACATTGCCCAAGAAAATAATCAGACATTACTGTGGGACTGGTTATTGGAACACAAACATCAGGATTCAACTAACTGAATGGACAGAATCCAGAATTATTCAGAAATATTAAAAGAAAAAACAACAAAGGAAATATTAATGCCAGTATACTATAGGTATTACACTACAAAGAATACATTACAGAAGGCTTCAGCAATGTGTCACAGTCACAATGTCATGTGTCTGTTTAATGCATCCCAAGGGTCTCTGAAAAAACAAATATAAAACAAAAAAATGAAAATAACAACAAAAAAACTATAGAAAAGGCTAAACATCTCACACGAACAAACTGTTAAACAGTGTTTTACAGGAATTAGGCCTAAAACATTGTTCAATTTCATATTGTCAGCATCAATAATGAATATTGAGCACACATTTTGGGGGCCTCGGAACCGAGGCCTCAGAACAGAACATTTTACGAATCCTGCCCTACAACACACAGGAAATGGAAATCCCCACTGATAACAGTAATAAGCAATGCAACATAACATGTATTTACACGCTGTTACACAAATTGACATAGTTCTAAACAGCATGTTGTCCGACAGGTGAGAGTTACAGCAGGAGTATTGTCGGTGGAGGAAGGTCCTCTTCACGCCATCACAGTCTGTGCTCTCCCTCTGTGAGAATCTTGCACTGAAGGAAATCAGTGAGTGTTACTGACTAGTTTACAGCATGTTTGTACCTGATTTTGACAGAGGTGGAATCTCCTGACAAGAAATCCTAAAAGGGTGTTTGCTAGAGATGTATGGAAAGACTCTATCTTTGAAAGTATGCATGAATTTATGAAGTTGCATGTTATTGACTGGGTCAACAAATGAGAGCTGTCCTTTTTTCCAGTCCAGCTGCATTCTGATTTTCTGTGGCTTACTCACTTTGAATAGAGTGGATGGAGTAAGTGCCTCTGATAAGGAATGTGTATAATATTTATCATCAATACACCACACGCCCAAGGTTCTATGTCTGAAGCCGAACTCGCCCTCCCTCTGGACAGAGTCTGGGGCCACACCCAGGACCCAGCCTTTATTTCCTCCAACATCAATGTCCCAGCTATGTGTCCCTGAGATAACGCCCTCAGAGCCCAGGACCACAAAGCATTCATCAAACCTCTCTAGGTTGTCAGGAAGCTGCTGTGGCTCATTACGGTATGTCATACTAGTCAGATCCTCAGACAGGATGAGATGTGGATGGGCAGTGTTGGGGTCCAGAATCAAATTAGTGTATTTAACTATCCCCTGTATCTTCTCCCAGACTCTGAACTGCAGGTTGCCCAGGTGCTTTGCCACATGGATCAGTGATCCTGAAACCCTCTGTGGATTTGGCAGTGTGTACTGAGCTCTTTTCACTGTGGCATTGTAGTTCTGCAGGAATGAGACGTCTTCACCCCCCAGCTCCTTCTCTATGTCTCTGATTGTGTCTAAAAGTGAAGAGATCTCTCTGGTCATCTCTTCAATCTTTGTCTTCATCATCTGACTCTTCTGCTTCTCTTCCTTCCTCAGTGCAGCAATCCTGGCCTCCTCTTCATCTTGTAGAAACTGGTGAAGCTTCTTAAACTCCTTCCTAATTTGTCTCTCTGTGTGCTCTGCCTGGCTCTTAATGTGCTCTGCTGTTTGATCACAGATCAGTTTAATTTCATTATAGTCATCCAGCATGTCCTTTAAGGGTTTCAGTAACTTCCTCCTTATAATCCAGTGCAGCTTCATCCGTGGGGATACAGTCATGCGTTTTATGTATTTTTGAATCCCGACACACCAGACAGATGGGCTGCTTATCATCCAGACAGAATAGTTTGAGTTTCTCACTGTGCCGACTGCAGAGCACCTCTGAATCTCTCTGACTTTGCTCCTGTAAGAAGGCCTCACACAGGTTCTTTAAAACCAGGTTACATGGGGGGTTTTCCATTGACGATCTTTCCCGGCACATTGGACATTCCCGAGATCCCTTCTGTTTCCAGAATTCCTTAAGACAGGCTTTGCAGATGCTGTGGCTACATGACAGGAAAACTGGATCCCTGAAAATATTACAACACACAGGACAGCAGAGATCCTCCTCTGGTAGAGAAGGTTTAGTTGCCATTTTTCACCACCACTGTCTCTCTTTTGTAATGGCTTCTGGAATTAAGGTTTACTTTCACAAGGCTTACTTTCACTTTTGACAAACAACAGCAGCGAGGTCAGTAGAACATCGAAATCACCGCTTTGATTATGCTGTCTCTTTGTCTTCGATGGTTGTTTGAATGTTAATTAATTCCAACGATTCCAATGAACATAGTCCTATGATAATGCCAATAAATCAAATCAGTAAACAATGAATGTTGAGAGTATTGCTGAATAGCTGCATGCTACTGTGCTGCTCTGTTTATTCTACTTCTTCCTGTTTAACTAGTAAGATGGGGGTGGAGCGCTGCTAGGTCACATGCAAGGTGTGTGTGTGTTTGTCTCAAAGTTGATTTACTATCAATGTAGAAAGACAGCCATCTTGCAAAACTGGGCAAATAACTTACAAAGCTCAAATGTACAATTACAGAACACAATGGTGCCACTAATAAAAAAACGAACATCACAATGTGTGTAATATAGTCATCAGCGGCAGTCATATGCTGCCTTCAAATGCTTCTTGGAATCTCTATTTTCTGTTGGTGAAGTCTTGGTATGACCAGCCAGGGCACACCAGATCCACTGCAGTATTAGATGACTGTCCAGGTCCCCAGGGCTTCGGGAGATGCCTTCAATTCTGTCCGCTAGGGGCAACGTGAGTGCCTATTAGCCCACTCGTTTTAATTTTTTCTGTTTTAACCCAAACCTTAACCCTTACCTTAACTTGGGGATTGCTGGTGCGCTAGCGCCCCAATCCCGACACTACCAGGTGAAATGCAAGGCGCCAAATTCAAAATCCAAAAGTTGAATTATTAAACATCCACCAATATACAAGTGTTCCATACTCATCAAAAGCTCTGTTTCTTGGCAATATCACAGCGTTGTCAGATTTCAAAAAGGCTTTACGGTGAAAGCAGCACATTTGATTGTTTGAGGGTAGCACCTCACATATTTTTCCCATTACCATAATTTCATAATCCATCACGGCACACACATAACACATTTCACAGCGAAAACAAATCAATTACCTGTTGAAGAACTTTTGCTGAGGTCTTCCTAAGTGTCCAACGAAGACAATCCATGGTTCTTTTGTTAGAAAAAGTAATGTATTTTATCCATAAATCTCCATTTGGTTGTAGCGTTATAATCAGAAACGACAGCTTCCACTCCTCCATTGAAACGTGACGAGAACTCGTTCAACTTATACCTATAAACTTGTCCAAGAACAATCAAACATAGTTTTAAATGTATCCTTAGGAACACTTTTACGTATATTTACTATTATAAATCAACCGGAATATAAACTGATCGATAAAGACGGTAAAAAACACACATTCCCTTGTGTTGACATAAATGAGACACTTCCTGGTTTCCTCTTCTCTGGTCTAATTCATCCAAAATGAAAATGAATACTGTCTCGAGACTGTTGACATCCAGAGGAAGCGATGGGTACTGCATTCATATGCCCTTATAAGGGCATTTTCATGAGGGAGGGGTTCCAAATGAGCAATGTGTCAAATCCACTTTTTCCAGGACAGAAATTCCTCGGAGTTTCGCCTGCCATATGCGTTCTGTTTTACTCACAGACAAATGGTTAACACTTTTGGAAAATTCAGAGTGTTTCCTATCCAATGGTACTAAATATGTGCATATCCTATTTTCTGGGCCTGAATGGGAGGCATTTTACTTTGGGCACGCCAGGCTCTCCAAAACGGTCACCTCGTGCGCCGATCCTTAAGAAGTTAACCAGTCGGAATTAATGCCTAACCTTAACCATCAAGTTTTTCATGTTTTAACCCTATGCCAAACATGAACTCTTACCTTAATAACCAGTCAGATTAATGCAGTGGTGTAAAGTATTTAAGTAAAAATACTTTAAAGTACTACTTAAGTCGTTTTTTGGGGTATCAGTACTTAACTTTAGTATTTATATTTTTGACAACTTTTACTCTTATTCCACTATATTCATAAAGAAAATAATGTACTTTTTACTCCATACATTTTACCTGACAGCCAAAAGTACTCGTTACATTTTGAATGCTTAACAGGTGAAAAGCGTCTGTGTGTTGCTGGTGTTGAGGAGTCAGGCGCAGGACAGCAGATATGAGTAAATATAGCAAATTTTACTCAATATATAAAAAAATATATATATATCCAAGCCCACGAATACCGCAATACAATAAAACGATCACTCACAAACAAACATGGGGGAACAGAGGGTTAAATAATAAACATGTAATTGTGGGATTGAAACCAGGTGTGTAAAACAAGACAAAAACAATGGAAAAATGAGAAGTGGATCAGCGACGTCGACCGCCGAACGCCGCCCGAGCAAGGAGAGGGACCGACTTCGGCGGAAGTCGTGACAACAGGACAGGAAATTGGTTCAATTCACACATTTTTCAAGAGAACATCCCTGGTCATCCCTACTGCCTCTGATGTGGCGGACTCACTAAACACAAATGCTTCATATGTAAATTATGTCTGAGTGTTGGAGTGTGCCCTTGAATATCCATAAATTAAAAGGTGTGTTGTTTGGATTGCCTTATAGAAGTAATTTGAAATTATTTATACTTTTACTTTTGATACTTAAGTATATTTTTGCAATGAAATGAACTTTTGATACTTAAGTATATTTAAAACCAAATACTTTTAGACTTTAACTTTTTACCTTTATTTAACTAGGCAAGTCAATTAAGAACAAATTCTTATTTACAATGAGGGCCTACTCCGGGCCAAACCCTAACCCGGACGACGCTGGGCCAAATGTGCAACGCCCTATGGGACTCCCAATCACGGCCGGTTGTGATACAGCCTGGTATCGAACCAGCATCTGGAGTGACGCCTCTAGCGTCACTGAGATGCAGTGCCTTAGACCACTGCGCCACTCGGGAGCCCCTACTTATTTTTTTTTACAGGGTGACTTTTACTTGAGTCATTTTCTATTAAGGTGCAGTGCATTCGGAAAGTATTCGGACCATTGACTTTTTCCATGTTTGTTACGTTACAGCCTTATTCTAAAATGGATGAAATATTTTTTTCCCTCATCAATCTACACACAATACCCCATGATGACAAAAGCGAATACATTTTTAGAACATTTTTCAAATGTTAAAAAAAAAAAAAAAATGATTACCTTACTTACATAAGTATTCAGACCCTTTGCTATGAGACTCAAAATTGAGCTCAGGTGCATCCTGTTTCCATCTTCCTTGAGATGCTTCTACAACTTGATTGTGTCATGTCTACTCCTGCTTCCCACCTCTGGCGCTCGACGTTGTCGGTCTACTAACCACCAGTCCTGGCAACCCATCATTAAGCACACTTGGCAACCATCATCACGCACACTTGGCAACCATCATTATGCACACCTGCGCCTCATCATTAGGCACACCTGGACACACCCTATTACTCCCCTTTATCTAGCACTCCGTTGTTATCACCCATCAGGCAGTATTGTTTCTGTGTTCAAGTTCAGACGCTACTGTTGTTTGTGTATTCACTCTATGTTTGTTCATATTAAACTCACCGACTGCAACTGCTTCCTGACTCCCTCCGTCTTCGTTACAGATTGGAGTCACCTGTGGTAAATTCTATTGATTGGACATGATTTGGAAAGACACACACCTGTCTATATAAGGTCCCACAGTTGACAGTGCATCTCAGAGCAAAAACCAAGCCATGAGGTCAAAGGAATTGTCCGTGGAGCTCCTAGACACGACTGTGTTGAGGCACAGATCTCAGGAAGGGTACCAAAAAAATGTCTGCAGCATTGAAAGTCCCCAAGAACACAGTGGCCTCCATCATTCCTAAATGGAAGAAGTTTGGTACCACCAAGACTCTTCCTAGAGCTTGCCGCCCAGTCAAATTGAGCAATCGGGGGAGAAGGGCCTTGGTCAGGGAGGTGACCAAGAAACCGATGGTCACTCTGACAGAGCTCCAGAGTTCCTCTGTGGAGATGGGAGAAGCTTCCAGAGGGACAACCATCTCTTTTTAATACAAAAAAAAAAAAAAATTCTCCCCAATTTCGTGGTATCCAATTGGTAGTTACAGTCTTGTCTCATTGCTGCAACTCCCGAACGGACTCGGGAGAGGCGAAGGTCGAGAACCGTTCGTCCTCCGAAACACAACCCAACCAAGCCGCACTGCTTCTTGACACAATGCCCACTTAACCCAGAAGCCAGCCGCACCAATGTGTCACTGAAAACACCGTACACCTGGCGACCGTGTCAGCGTGCACTGCGCCCGACCCACCACAGGAGTCACTAGTGCGCAATGGGACAAGGACATCCTTGACGGCCAAACCCTCCCCTAACCCGGACAACGCTGGGCCAATTGTGCACTGTCCCATGGGTCTCCCGGTCGCAGCCGACTACGACAGAGCCTGGACTCAAACCCAAAATCTCTAGTGGCACGCAATGCAATGCCTTAGACCACTGCACCACTTGGGAGGCCCGGGGGACAACCTTCTCTATAGCACTCCACCAATCAGGCCTTTATGGTAGAGTGGCCAGACGGAAGCTGTTCCTCAGTAAAAGACACATGACAGCCCGCTTGGAGTTTGCCAAAAGGCACGTAAAGACACTCAGACCATGAGAAACAAGATTCTCTGGTCTGATGAACCAAGTTTGAACTCTTTGGCCTGAATGCCAAGCGTCACATCTAAAGGAAACCTGGCGCCATCTCTACGGTGAAGCATGGTGGTGGCAGCATCATGTTGTGGGGATGAGCATCATGTCGCCGAGTGCCACCTGCAGCCTTTACAGACCGGGTCTCCTTCTCCCACACACCCCCGAAGGTGGGGGGTGGAACTGAAAGGTAAAATGGTGATCCACCTGTTTCTATTGGAGGGCACCCCCTCTGAAGTTTGTGCCTCTGTCTGACAATAATTAGTGATTCGTCCCAAGTTAGGAAATAAACCGTCAGAAGGCCATCAAAAAAGCATCAGTGTCGATTCTCTCCAGCAGGTCCTGATGGGCACAGTAGATGGTCACATATTTGAAGATAACACCCCACCGCTTCTCCATCCTGGAGATCGCCATATAAGGCACTGGTGACAGGCTTGCTGTTGTTTGAGGATGGCTGCACGATCTCTCAGCACCCAGAATTTCCTCCTGACCTCTCTTAAGATCCGTTCTGAACCAGGGAGAGCCGTCCTCCCAAGAGTTGTCTCTTAAGTGATGTCGTCCACAGGGTTGTTTCAGCTCCTCATCATGACGGTCTCTGCTTTGTCAACGCTCACCATAAGGACACTACTATGGTCTTGCGGTATGACGCTGGATAAGAGCATCTGCTAAATTACAAAATAAAATGTAGCACGGTGAGGTGTAACTCCTTGCAGGTGTTGCATGGCTTTTTTAGGCTGAATTCCTTTAGGGAGTGTTTTTTTTCGCCCACACTTCCAGCAGCGGCTTTTAAATGAGATCCAATCCCTGACCTTTTCCCCCGAGAGCTGCTTGAACTCAGGACCTGAGCCTAGGAAGTGTTCTTCCCCTTCACAGTAAGGACAATATCATTTCAACTTGTTCTGGTTCAATTGTTGCTGCTTACCACAAGGAGAGCTGTAACTGACTTGTCCGCAGCATGCCTATCAGGGATTGGATGGAGAGAGCGAATTCTTGGAAGGCTGTGGGGCACACTGAGGATGTTGCCAATTTCACTCTGTACGAGCAGACGGGGCTGTCCATACTTGGCATTCAGGGCATTGAGCGCTGAGGTGTATGGCCAGTTTCTGTGCATTTGGCAGTTTCAGCAGTACTTAAAACTTGTACTGCTCCGAAAGGTGACCATGGTTACCTAGGAGGCTGTCTATTGCCACTTTCAAAGTAAGCAAGTTTAGGTCTAGGTACACTATGAGCGGAGGCAACAAGGTGCTTCTTCCTGTTGGCCCCATTGTCTTGCTGTGGTAGCGACAGTGAGAGAAAGAGATCAGGATGCTCCACCCCTGCCAGTTGCTGAGTTGAAGGCTAAGAGCCAAGGCCAGTCTGGGTACCCAGAGGTCCTTCTGGTTGGCATGGCCCAGAAGGTTCAGGTGGGTTTGGAATCTAGCTAGGCAGGGAAGGCTGGGGTAGGTCACCAATCTGGACTCCACTGGTTATCATTGGAGGCTGAAGTGGAGGCTGAAGTGAGTTCAGAATCCTGCTTGGAAGCACCGGCTGAGGTGGGCCTTGAGGTTCAGGTGGGTTTGGAATCTAGCTAGGCAGGGAAGGCTGGGGTAGGTCACCAATCTGGACTCCACTGGTTATCATTGGAGGCTGAAGTGGAGGCTGAAGTGAGTTCAGAATCCTGCTTGGAAGCACCGGCTGAGGTGGGCCTTGAGGTTCAGGTGGGTTTGGAATCTAGCTAGGCAGGGAAGGCTGGGGTAGGTCACCAATCTGGACTCCACTGGTTATCATTGGAGGCTGAAGTGGAGGCTGAAGTGAGTTCAGAATCCTGCTTGGAAGCACCGGCTGAGGTGGGCCTTGAGTGTAAACCCCACTGGTGGTCAGTGGAAGCTCGTTTGGAACCTGGTTAGGCAGCGCTGGCTGAGGTGGGGCTTGAGTGTAGACCCCACTGATGGTCAGCGAAGGCTGAGGTTGGTTGAGAACCTGGCCAGGCAGCAAATGCTGAAGTGGGACTTGGGGTTTGGACCCCATGGCTGGTCAGCAGACGCTGAGGATGGTTTGGAACCTTGCTGGGAGGTGAAGGCAGAGGTGGGGTTTGAGTTTGGACCCCATTGGTCTGCAAAGGCCGAGGAGGTTTTGAAGCTAGGCGTGGCCTTGGAAGTGGTGGGGTTTGTTCCCCACTAGTCTGTGGACTAGGTGGAGGTTTGGTGCCTGGTGTAGAAGGAGGCCGAAAAAGTGATGCTGAAGGAGATTGTGGTGATGGTGACTGATCCTGTGAAGTTTAGTGGTTGTAGAAGTGGGGGGGACATAACTTGGCTAAAAGGGTTCTTCGGTTGTCCCCACAGTCATCAATCTAGATAAGAGATCATTATTAAATATGTTTAAGTGTTTGATAAGACTGAACTATATCAAAGATAATTCAATAATACATTTTGTGTAGCACCTTTAACCAATAACTTGACAAATTAACAACTCTTACAAATAAAGTACAAAGACTTAACTTTTGATGATCTTTATCAAGACATCCTATAAATCAAATTTCAGCCAGACCGCCCAGCCAACCAACACCGCCCTGCCCGACCCCCACCAGTCTAGTCAATAACTCAACTTTCTCCCCAACACAACTTCCTTCACAGATAATTTTTCTATGTCTCATGGGAAAGGTTTGGAAAACAAAAGTTTAATAGAAACACACACACACACTTACACATTAACACACAGAAACAGTACATCCTCAATATAATTCATAGCATAGGACTAATAGTACTGTAGAGCTATTTTTACTTGCACACAATATAACTGGGTCAACCCGTCCTGTCCCTAGGGGTCCACAGCCCTGCAGCGCCCCAACCCAATACACCCTAGCCAGCTTTAGGATCTTAGTGAAACATTCATTATTGGTTTCAGGTGTGTCAGGTCAAGCCCAGAGTGACAACCAACAGTATGGCAGACTCCCAGGGACAGGACTGATTAGACCAGCAGCTAAATATTGCCTAAATAGGTATCTTCTCTGACAAGACAGACAGACCTTATGAAAGTTGCACAGTATACCCTTCATCTATTGATATATAGTTTTACATTTCTTCCATCCATGATGGGAGGATAACCAACCTTCCAATTATTGTCAATGCATTTCTTAGCCCATATAAATGCTAGGTTACACAGTTTCTTCTGATAACAGTCTCTACTATCAGCATTTCCAAGCAAACAAAAACAGGGAGAGGAGATAATCTGTAGACATGCTGAGAAAGAAAAACATACTCTTTGTCAGAATTCAGCCAGCCTTCACAAGACCATAACATATGCAAATATGTCCCCTTTTGTGTTTTACACCTCGGGCAGAATAATAAAATGTCTGTGTGCATGATATTCAGTTTCACTGGCATATAGTACGTTCTATGGATGGTCTTTAACTGCAGTAATTTATGTCTGAGATTATATGAACATGACAGGGCATTCTAACATACACTACCTTGCCAAAAGTATGTGGATACCTGCTTGTTGAACCTCTCATTCCAAAATCATGGGCATTTATATGGAGTTGGTCCCCCCTTTGTACATCTTCTGTACATTTATACACTGGAACATTGCTGTGGGGACTTGCTTCCATTCAGCCACAAGAGCATTAGTGAGGTCGGGCACTGACGTTGGGCGATTAGGCCTGGCTCGCAGTCGGCGTTCCAATTCATTCCAAAGGTGTTCGACGTGGTTAAAGTCAGGGCTCTGTACAGGCCAGTCAAGTTCTTCCACACCGATCTCGACAAACAATTTCTGTATGGACCTCGCTTTGTGCACAGGGGCATTGTCAAGCTGAAACAGGAAATCAAATCAAATCAAATTTTATTTGTCACATACACATGGTTAGCAGTGTAGTGAAATGCGAGTGTAGCGAAATGCTTGTGCTTCTAGTTCCGCCAGTGCAGCAATATCTAACAAGTAATATCGAACAATTCCACAACAAATACCTAATACACACAAATCTAAGTAAGGAAATGGAATAAGAATATATAAATATAAATATATGGATGAGCAATGTCAGAGCGGCATAGGCTAAGATGCAATAGATAGTTTAGAATACAATGAATACATATGAGATGAGTAATGCAAGATATGTAAACATTATTAAAGTGGCATTATTAAAGTGACTAGTGTTCCATTTATTAGTGGCCAATGATTTCAAGTCTGTATGTAGGCAGCAGCCTCTATGGGCTAGTGATGGCTGTTTAACAGTCTGATGGCCTTAAGATAGAAGCTGTTTTTCAGTCTCTCGGTCCCAGCTTTGATGCACATGTACTGACCTCACCTTCTGGATGATAGCGGGGTGAACAGGCAGTGGCTCGGGTGGATGTTGTCTTTGATAATCTTTTTGGCTTTCCTGTGCCTTCGGGTGCAGCAGGTGTCCTGGAGGGCAGGTAGTTTGCTCCTGGAGGGAAGGTAGTTTGAAGCGTTGGGCAGACCGCACCACCCTCTGGAGAATCCTGCGGTTGTGGGCGGTGCAGTTACCGTACCAGGCAGTGATACAGCCCAACACGATGCTCTTAATTGTGCATCTGTAAAAGTTTGTGAGGGTTTTAGGTGACAAGCCACATTTCGTCAGCCTCCTGAGGTTGAAGAGGCACTGTCAGTGAAGGTGGACCATTTCAGTTTGTCAGTGATATGTACGCCGAGGAACTTAAAACTTTCCACCTTCTCCACTGCTGTCCCGTCGATGTGGATAGGGGGATGCTCCCTCTGCTGTTTCCTGAAGTCCACAATCATTTTGGAATGAGATGTTCGACGAGCAGGTGTCCACATACTTTTAGTGTATGTTAGAATGCCCTATCATGTTCATATAATCTCAGACAAGAATTACTGCAGTTAAAGACCATCCATAGAACGCACTATATGCAAGTGAAACTTAATATCATTCACACAGAAATTGTATTATTCTGCCCGAGGTGTAAAACACAAAAGGGGACATTTTTGCATATGTTATGGTCTTGTGAAGGCTGGCTGAATTCTGGCAAGAGTACGTTCTTTTATCTCAGCATGTCTACAGATTATCTCTTCTCCCTGCTTTTTCTTTGCAACTCTGCCTAGAAGGCCAGCATCCCAGAGTCGCCTCTTTACTGTTGACGTTAAGACTGGTGTTTTGCGGGTACTATTTAATGAAGCTGCCAGTTGAGGACTTGAGGCGTCTGTTTCTCAAACTAGACACTAATGTACTTGTCCTCTTGCTCAGTTGTGCACCGGGGCTCCCACTCCTCTTTCTATTCTGGTTAGAGCCAGTTTGCGCTGTTCTGTGAAGGGAGTAGTACACAGCGCTGTACGAGATCTTCAGTTTTTTGGCATAGCCTTCATTTCTCAGAACAAGAATAGACTGATGAGTTTCAGAAATTCCAAGATGGCGTAGCAGTGCAGACGTGTTTTTGTTCGTCCTCTCGTGTACCTTTGTATTTTTCGTCTTTTTGTATATATTTCAAATTTATTTTCCCATTTTAAATTAAATATACCTTCCGGTAACCTGCCTCACCCAATGTGTTACGGAACCGCTATTTTTTAGGCCTAAATAGCCAGAACTCTGTCGGAAGCTAGTCAGCTAATTAGCTACTAGCAATTTAGTCATTGTCCTACAATCTAAGCTAGATGCCCTCAATCTCATACAAATCATCAAGGAACCCACCAGGTACAATCCTAAATCTGTAAATATGGGCACCCTGATAGATACTATCCTGACCAACCACATTGTTTTCAATCAGGATCTCAGCGACCACTGCCTCATTACCTGCATCCGCTATGGGTCCGCGGTCAAACAACCACCCCTTATCACTGTCAAACGCTCCCTAAAACACTTCTGTGAGCAGGCCTTTCTAATCGACCTGGCCCGGGTATCCTGTAAGGATATTGACCTTATCCCGCCTGGTCGTTCTTTAAAAGCAACTTCCTCACCATCTTAAATAAGCATGCCCCTTTCAAAAAATGTAGAACTAAGAACAGATACAGCCCTTGGTTCACTCCAGACCTGACTGCCCTTGACCAGCACAAAAACATCCGGTGGCGGATTGCTATAGCATCGAACAGTCCCCGCGATATGCAACTGTTCAGGGAAGTCAGTAACCAATACAAGCAGTCAGTCAGGAAAGGAAAGGCTAGCTTTTTAAAACAGAAATTTGCATCCTGTAGCTCTAACTCCAAAAAGGGACACTGTCAAGTCCATGGAGAACAATAACACCTCCTCCCAGCTTCCCACTGCACTGCGGCTAGGTAACACGGTCACCACCGATAAATCCATGATAATTGAAAATTTCAACAAGCATTTCTCTACGGCTGGCCATGCTTTCCTCCTTTCCTCCCCAACCCCGGGCCAACTGCTCCGCCCCCCCCGGCAGCTACTTGTCCGAGCCTCCCCAGCTTCTCCTTCACCCAAATCCAGATAGCAGATGTTCTGAAAGAGCTGCAAAACCTGGACCCGTACAAAACAGCTGAGCTAGACAATCTGTAACCTCTCTTTCTAAAACTATCCGCCACCATTGTTGCAACCCCTATTACGAGTCTGCTCAACCTCTCTTTCGTGTCGTCCGAGATCCCTAGAGATTGGAAAGCTGCCGCTGTCATCCCCCTCTTCAAAGGGGGGTGACACTCTAGACCCAAATTGCTATAGACCTATATCCATCCTGCCCTGCCTCTCTAAAGTCTTCGAAAGCCTAGTTAATAAACAGATCACTGACCACTTCGAATCCCACCGTACCTTCTCTGCTGTGCAATCCGGTTTCCGAGCTTGTCATGGGTGCACCTCAGCCACGCTCAAGGCACTAAACAATATCATAACCGCCATCGATAAAAGACAGTACTGTGGAGCCGTCTTCATCGACCTGGCCAAGGCTTTCGACTCTGTCAATCACCGTATTCTCATCGGCAGACTCAATAGCCTTGGTTTCTCAGATGACAGCCTCGCCTGGTTCACCAACTACTTTGCAGACAGAGTTCAGTGTGTTAAGTCGGAGGGCTTGTTGTCCGGACCTCTGGCAGTCTCTATGGGGGTTACACAGGGTTCAATTCTCGGCCAAACTATTTTCTCTGTATATATCAATGATGTCGCTCTTGCTGCGGGTGATTCCCTGATCCACCTCTATGCAGACAACACCATTCTGTATACTTCTGGCCCTTCTTTGGACACTGTGTTAACTAACCTCCAAACGAGCTTCAATGCCATACAACACTCCTTCCGTGGCCTCCAACTGCTTTGAAAACACTAGTAAAACCAAATGCATGCTTTTCAACCGTTCGCTGCCTGCACCCGTCCGCCTGACTAGCATCACTACCCTGGACGGCTCTGACGTAGAATATGTGGACAACTACAAATACCTAGGTGTCTGGCTAGACTGTAAACTCTCCTTCCAGACTCATATTAAACATCTCCAATCCAAAATCAAATCTAGAATCGTCTTTCTATTTCGCAAGAAAGCCTCCTTCACTCACAGCGCCAAACTTGCCCTAGTAAAACTGACTATCCTACCGATCCTCAACTTCGGCGATGTCATCTACAAAACAGCTTCCAATACTCTACTCAGCAAACTGGATGCAGTCTATCACAGTGCCATCCGTTTTGTTACCAGAGCCTCTTATACCACCCACCACTGCAACCTGTATGCTCTAGTCGGCTGGCCCTCGCTACATATTCGTCGCCAGACCCACTGACTCCAGGTCATCTATAAGTCTATGCTAGGTAAAGCTCTGCCTTATCTCAGCTCACTGGTCACGATAACAACACCTACCCGCAGCACGCGCTCCAGCAGATATATCTCACTGGTCATCCCCAAAGCCAACACCTCCTTTGGCCGCCTTTTCTTCCAGTTCTCTGCTGCCAATGACTGGAACGAATTGCAAAAAATCGCTGAAGCTGGAGACTTATATTTCCCTCACTAACTTTAAACATCAGCTATCTGAGCATCTAATCGATCGCTGCAGCTGTACATAGTCCATCTGTAAATAACCCACCCAATCTACCTACCTCATCCCCATACTGTTTTTATTTACTTTCTGCTCTTTTGCACACCAGTATCTCTATTTGCACATCATCATCTGCTCTTTTATCACTCCAGTGTTAATCTGCTAAATTGTAATTACTTCGCTTCTTTGGCCTATTTATTGCCTACCTCCTCACGCCTTTTGCACACGCTGTATATAGACTTTCTTTTTTTTCTATTGTTCTATTGAATGTACGCTTGTTTATTCCATGTGTAACTCTGTGTTGTTGTTTGTGTCGCACTGCTTTGCTTTATCTTGGCCAGGTCGCAGTTGTAAATGAGAACTTGTTCTCAACTAGCTTACCTGGTTAAATAGAGGTGAAATAAAAAAAATAAATAAAAAAAAAAGTTATTTGTTTCTGGCCATTTTGAGCCTGTAATCGAACCCACAACTGCTGATGCTCCAGATACTCAACTTGTCTAAAGAAAGGCAGTTTTATTGCTTCTTTAATCAGAACAATAGTTTTCAGCTGTGCTAACATAATTACAAAAGGGTTTGCTAATGATCAATTAGTCTTTTAAAATTATAAACTTGGATTAGCTAACACAACGTGCCATTGGAACACAGGAGGGATGGTTGCTGATAATGGGCCTCTGTATGCCTACAGTATGTAAACATTCCATAAATAAATCAGCCATTTCCAGCTACAATAATCATTTACAACATTAACAATGTCTACACTGTATTTCTGATTAAAGAAGCATCACTACCCTGGACGGCTCTGACCTAGAATACGACAACTACAAATACCTAGGTGTCTGGCTAGACTGTCAACTCTCCTTCCAGACTCACATTAAACATCTCCAATCCAAAATAAAATCTAGAATCGGCTTTCTACTTCGCAACAAAGCCTCCTTCACTCATGCTGCCAAACTTGCACTAGTAAAACTGACTACCGATCCTCGACTTCGGCGATGTAATCTACAAAACAGCTTCCAATACTCTACTCAGCAAACTGGATGCAGTCTATCACAGTGCCATCCGCTTTGTCACCAAAGCCCCTTATACCACCCACCACTGCGACCTGTATGCTCTAGTCGGCTGGCCCTCGCTACATACTCGTCGCCAGACCCACTGGCTCCAGGTCATCTACAAGTCCCTGCTAGGTAAAGCCCCGCCTTATCTCAGCTCGCTGGTAACCATAGCAGCACCCACCCGTAGCACTCGCTCCAGCAGGTATATCTCACTGGTCACCCCCAAAGCCAATTCCTCTTTTGGCCGCCTTTCCTTCCAGTTCTCTGCTGCCAATGACTGGAACGAACTACAAAAATCATTGAAACTGGAGACACTTATCTCCCTCACTAGTTTTAAGCACCAGCTGTCAGAGCAGCTCACAGATCACTGCACCTGTACATAGCCCAACCAACTACCTCATCCCCTACCGTAGTCCTTTATTTATCTTGCTCCTTTGCACCCCAGTATTTTTACTTTGCACATTCATCTACTGCACATTCACCATTCCAGTGTTAAATTGCTATACTGTAATTACTTCGCCACTAGGGGCTATTTATTGCCTTATGTTCCTTATCTTACCTCATTTGCACACATTGTATATATATATTTTTTTTTTCTACTGTATTATTGACTGTGTGTTTGTTTATTCCATGTGTAACTCTGTGTTGTTGTATGTGTCAAACTGCTTTGTTTTATCTTGGCCAGGTCGCAGTTGTAAATGAGAACTTGTTCTCAACTTGCCTACCTGGTTAAATAAGATGAAATAAAAAAAATTAAAATAAATGTGTTATTTTAATTGACAAAATATTTGCTTTTCTTTTGAAAACAAGGACATTTATAAGTGACCACAAACTTTTGAAGGTAGTGTACGTCTCGTGTCTGAGCTGTTGAATTGCGACTTCACTTTGTCTCTGTACTGACATTTTGCTTGTTTGATTGCCTTACTACTCTGACTACTCTGTTTGTATTCTGCCATATTCCCAGTCGCCTTGCCATGGTTAAATGCAGTGGTACGCCCTTTCAGTTTTGCGCAAATGCTGTCATCTATCCACAGTTTCTGGTTAGGGTAGGTTTTAATAGTCACAGTGGGTACAACATCTCCTATACACTTCCTTATAAACTCGCTCACCGAATCAGCGTATACGTCTATATTTTTCTCTGAGGCTACCCGGAACATATCCCAGTCCGTGTGATCAAAACAATCTTGAAGCGTGGATTCCGATTGGTCTGACCAGCGTTGAATAGTCCTTAGCACGGATACTTCCTGTTTGAGTTTCTGCCTATAGGAACGAAGGGAGGAGCAAAATGTATTTGGTGTCAGATTTGCTGAAAGGAGGGTGGGGAAGGGCCTTGTATGCATCGCGGAAGTTAGAGTAACAATGGTCCAATGTTTTTCCAGCTCGAGTGCTACAGTCGATATGTTGATAGAATTTAGGTAGCCTTTATCTCAAATTTCCTTTGTTAAAATCCCCAGCTACAATAAATGCAGCCTCAGGATACATGATTTACAATTTTCATAAAGTCCAGTAAAGTTCCTTGAGGGCTGTCGTGGTATCGGCTTGAAGGGGGATATACACGGCTGTGACAATAACTGAAGAGAATTCTCTTGGGAGATAATACGGTCTGCATTTGATTGTGAGGAATTCTAGGTCAGGTGAACAAAAAGACTTGAGTTCCTGTATGTTGTTACAATTACACCATGAGTCGTTGATCATGAAACCTACACCCCTGCCCTTCTTCTTCCCGAAGAGATGTTTATTCCTGTCAGGGGGATGCACTAAGAATCTAGGTGGTTGTACCGACTCCGACAGCATATCCCGAGAGAGCCATGTTTCCGTGAAACAGAGTATGTTACAATCCCTGATTTCGACTACTTTTTGTCTAGGGTTACTGGACATTAGCAAGTAATATACTCGGAAGCGGTGGGTGGTGTGCGCGCCTCCGAAGTCTGACTAGAAGACCGCTCCGGCTCCCTCTTCTCCGGCGGCGTTGTTTTGGGTCGGCTTCTGTAAACAGTTTAAATGCCCTGGGTGGTGCGGAGAAAGTATCCGCTTCAGGAAAGTTGTATTCCTGGTCGTAGTGCTGGTAAGTTTATTTAGGCCCGATTCAAGCATAGGGGAGAGACTAGAAAGCTCAATGGAAAGAGTCAAACACGCGCATGCATGCAAACAAGTATGTTAGTGTGTAGACCTGGGCTCTCCAACCCTGTTCCTGGAGAGATACCCTCCTGTAGGTTTTCGCTTCTACCCCAGATGTATAACCTGATTCAGTTTATCATCCAGCTAATTATTAGAATCAGGTGCACTAGATTAAGGTTGGAGTGAAAACCAAGAGGACTGTAGCTCTGTAGGAATAGGATTGGAGAGACTTGGTGTAGACAAATATATAAAGGTTTGTGTGTGTCTGTGTGCATGTGCGCACACATGTATGTCTGTATGTTGCAGGGGGAGTGCTGAAAGAAAAGGGCCTGCGGCATTCGGCGCTGTATGGGGGGAAAATAGAAGGCGAAGGTGAGAAATGACTGAGTTTGAGAGGAGGATGAGCAAGTCATTGTGGCTGCATTGCCTAGGCTTTGGCCAGCCAGACATACTGTACAGTATTTCACTGACGAGGCTTCAAGACACTGCAGGCATCTTCCCCACTCCACTTATCTTTCACTCATGGACGTGCTTTTAATGTGTCCCACATGAAAAATTACTACAATCTTCTGTAGAATACTACAGTACATACTAAATATTTCTATAGTAAACTGTATACTGTGGAATACTATACTACACACTGTAGTATCCCTCGATCATGTGTAGTAATAACTATAGAATGTTGCAGCATACTGTAGACTACTATTGTAAATACTACAGTATTATCCCCCCAAAAAACACTAGGAAATACTACAGTAATATCTGAAAAAACTCGACACTTTTTAAACTATAGCAATTTTTAAACTATAGCAAATACTACAGTATTTAATTGCATACCCTGCAAATTTCACTTGTCCATATCTCAATTTGTACCACCCATAAGTGAGAAACCCACATGCCAAGTGTAGACCATACATTGCGTTCCCTACAGGTTATAGAAAAGAGCAGAAGCGCTGAACCATCTGTTCAGACTCCAGTCCTACCCACCTACAAGGAAAATGTGCTCTTTTAGTATTTCTCCATTAGGTTTCCACTTCTATGTCAAAGATAATAAAACAAAAACATTATAGTAAATACTACAGTATAGTACAGTCCGCAAAAACACTACATATTCTACAATCCGCAAAAACACTACAGTAGTATATAGTATATAGTATATACTACAGTTATTTTACTACAGTATTTGTACTATAGTCAACAGTAAATACTTTATACTAAAGTATTTTTCTTATGTGGGGTGGGAGAAACACACAAACACTCACACACACTTACATCCAGGCACCCACACATACTACATTTGAGCCATTTAGCAGATGCTCTTATCCAGAGCGACTTACAGAAGCAATTAGGGTTAAGTGCCTTGCTCAAAGGCACATTGACATATTTCTTACCAAGGCTCAGGGATTCAAACTTTCAGTTACTGACCCAATGCTCTTAACCACTGGGCTACTTGCCACCCACACATATGCACACACAAATGCACACACGCACACTGTGCCGGTATGAGTCCCAACAGGCAGCTGGCATCCTTCACTGAGTGACAGACAGGATTTTGATTCCTGCTCCACTGCCTGTATTTTATTTTATTTTTTTCTGTTGTTTATTCTGTCCTGATGCGTTTTAAATGTTTTTACACCAAACATGCCATTCCTTCCAGAAATGGGGGAAGAATGCAGCAGTAGAAAAAGTGAGCCCCCTGAAGACATCCTATAACTCTATAATTTCGAATGGATCATGGATAGACTTGGTCATGGAAACCAAGTGATATGATATGACATGTTTCTGTGAAAATATGCGTTCGACATCTGGTTCCTGATGTTGGAGGCGTCTCTTGTCCTCTACCTGGCAATATCCCAACATCCCCTTCTGTAACTCCCCCCAAACTGCCCACCCCTTGTCGATACTTGACGTTGTGCCTCCCTCTACACAGACACAAAACTGGATAGCGTACTTTCCCTGTTTTTTCCTCCCAATATTGCACAACAGTACATTTTATTACATCAAAAGTAAGTTGAATGCAGACCACGCATTTCGACTAAGGGTCACAGCAAGGAAGGCCCATTGTTTCAAAACATTGCATGTAGAAATGTTATGTATATAGCTGATATGATTCCCTGTTCTACATAAATAGGGATTCAGAATAGCATACTTTATTTCTATTGAACGATCTATAATGTTTCATCCCACTGGACACGACCACGGTCTGTCTGAATGATAATATATAAACTCGATCAAAGTGCTCTGCAGGACTGAGTCAACACGCCAATCAATCAAATGAATCAGCAGAATACACTGACACAGCAACAACCTTGTGTCTGCTATTAGCTAATGCAGTTGGGCAGCCATTTTGAAGCAAGCGGCCAACAGTGGTAGAGGAGGACCTGACAAATGATGATGCAGTGAAGCCTGGTTTCCTGTTGTAGTGCTTGCTTCTCTCCCTCTGGCCCATCGCCCAAGCTTCTGACTCAGGAGAGGAAGTCTTGGTGGGCCCAAACAGTACTGTACTCCACCTCAACCTCCTATTGATTACTTATTCCTTCCCGCGGTCAGATGTATGGGTCAAACGCTAATGCTAATGCATGATTAAGAGGGGTCAGGGAACCAGAGCTTATGTTTATGGAAATGAGAAATCTACTTACATCCACCCGTTACATCAAAAGAGTCCAGGGTAAGACTTGCACAGAGGGGAATGGTCGTCAATGGTCAGATAAAGCTGCAATGTCCAGCCACGTTATTTTATTTGTTTCCGATTACTTATAGATCTTATTGTTGGGCCTGCGCTACCTTAGAAGAAATCAGTCTCGTCATGACTTGTTTTTGCTTTAAAGGGATACTTCCTGATTTTTGCAATCAAGCCCTTTGTCTACTTCCCCAGAGTCATACAAACTAATGGATACCATTTTTATGTCTCTGTATCCAGTATGAAGGAAGAGGTAGTTAGAGGTAGTTTTGCGAGCCAATGCTAACTCACGTTAGCGTAATGACTGGAAGCCTATGGTATCTACTAGCATGCTAAGCAGTTACCATAGACTTCCAGTTATTGCGCTAGTTATCAATTGTGATAACACTAGTTAGCAACGTCCTTCAAACTTCACGCAGAGACATTAAAATGGTAGCCATGAGTTCATCTGACCCGTGCTAAGGTCTATTCAACGCTGGTCTGACCAATCGGAATCCATGCCTCAAGATTGTTTTTATCATGCGGACTGGGATATGTTCCAGGTAGCCTCTGAGAATAATATCGACGAATACACATATATGGTGACTGAGTTCATCAGGAAGTATATATGAGATGTTGTACCCACTGTGACTATTTAAACCTACCCAAACCAGAAAACGTGGATAGATGGCATCATTCGTGCAAAACTGAAAGCGCATTTAACCATGGCTAGGTGACTGGAATATGGCCGAATACAAACAGTGTAGTCATTTCCTCCGTAAGGCAATCAAACAGGCAAAACGTTAGTACAGATACAAAGTGGAGTCGCAATTCAACGGCTCAGACATGAGACGTATGTGGCAGGGTCTACAATCACAGACTACAAAGGGAAAACCAGCCACGTTGCGGACACAGGACAGGCTAAACACCTTCTTCGCCCACTTTGAGGATAACACAGTGCCACCGATGCAGCCAGCTACCAAGGATTGTGGGCTCTCCTTCTCCGTGGCCGACGTGAGTAAGACATTTAAGCGAGTTAACCCTCGCAAGGCTGCCGGCCCAGACGGCATCCCTAACCGCATCCTCAGAGCATGCACAGACCAGCTGGCCAAGAGGAATACCTATGTAAGAATGCTGTTCATTGACTATAGTACCCTCCAAGCTCATCATTAATCTTGGGGGTCTGGTCACCGCCCTGTCGAACTGGGTCCTGGACTTTCAGACGGGCCGCACCCAGGTGGTGAAGGTAGGAAATAACACTTCCACTTCGCTGATCCTCAACACAGGGGCCCCACAAGGGCGCATGCTCAGCCCCCTCCTGTTCTCCCTGTTCACCCATGATTGCGTGGCCACACACGCCTCCAACTCAATTATCAAATTTGCAGACAACACAACATTAGTAGGCCTGATTACCATCAACGACGGACAGCCTACGGGGAGGAGGTGAGGGCCCTGGGAGAGTGGTGCCAGGAAAATAACCTCTCACTCAACGTCAACAAAACAAAGGAGCTGATCGTGGACTTCAGGAAACAGCAGAGGGAGCTCGCCCCTATCCACATAATCAGGACCGCAGTGGAGAAGGTGGAAAGCTTCAAGTTCCTTGGCGTACAAAACACTGACGATCTGAAATGGTCCACCCACACAGACAGTGTGGTGAAGAAGGTGCAACAGCGACACTTCAACCTCAGGAGGCTGAAGAAATTTGTCTTGGCCCCTAAACCCTCACAAACCTTTACAGATGCACAATTGAGAGCATCCTGTCGTGCTGTATCACCACCTGGTACTGCAACTGCACCGCACGCAACTGCAGAGCTCTCCAGAGTCTGGTGCGGTCTGCCCAACGCATCACCGGGGGCAAACTATCACCTACAGCACCCGATGTCACAGGAACGCCAAAAAGATCATCAAGGACATAAATCACCCGAGCCAAGGCCTGTTCACCCCGTTATCATCCAGAAGGCAAGGTCAGTACAGGTGCATCAAAGCTGGGGCCGAGAGACTAACAAATAGCTTCTATCCCAAGTCCATCAGACTGTAAAATAGCCATCACTAGCCAGCTTCCACCCAGTTACGTAACCGTGCACCTTAGAGGCTGCTGCCCTATATAGACTTGGAATCACTGGCCACTTTAATAATGGAACACTAGTCACTTTAATAATGTTAAAATAATTTTTACATACTGCTTTACTCATCTCATATGTATATACTGTATTCTATTCTACTGTATTTTAGTCAATGCCACTCCAACATTGCTCAATCTAATATTTATATATTTCTTAATTCCATTATTTACTTTTAGATTAGTGTGTATTGTTGTGAACTGTTAGATACTACTGCACTGTTGGATCCAGGAACACAAGCATTTCGCTACATCCGCAATAACATCTGCTAAATACGTGTATGTGACCAATCACATTCGATTTGATTTGAATAAATTTTTTCTAACTTCAGTGAACCAAATCAGTCCAAATCAGATTTGAGTTGCCGTTCATCTCTGGTGGCGTGGGAGACTTAAGTGGTCCCAATGGACTCATTTCCTAATTGACTCGGCCTGCTATCTGCCAAAGAGCTAACTGGGGATGAATGGCGTCCATAAAATAAAATGGCCGGTAAATCCTGGCCACTCTGCGAGTACAGCCGGGACTCTGTCACAAGGGGCAGATGAATAGAGATGTCTGGAAGGCTTTCTAAAGGGCAATGAAACTTCCCCCTTTATTAGTCACTGCTAGACTAAACTCAACAGAAAATAAATGCACCCAGCATGTGACATTTGAAGTAAAAGGGATTTTACTTTATAATGTAAGACCTGTAAGGCCATCATATGTTACATATAAGTAGCTGAGGTAGATTCAGGTTAGTGAACAGTACTTTGATGTGGGGAAAAATCACCGTGCCAGGTTTATAATAATATCATCATCAGGTTTGTGAATACTAATAGACACATAGGTCATGTTTATGTTGCAAACAAAGTGACATTGAATCATCTATTGTTGGTATCTTTCAAGACAGATAGAGAACCAGTAATTGCAGGTCTCCTGTTACCTCACATGCTGTCCAGAGATAATAGAGACATTACTAATAGCATCTGTCTGTGGTTGGAGTGGGGATGCTGTGTGGTGGTATGGCATGTTGTCTCTAGACTTCACACTCGGAGCTGAGAGTAGTACAGTATCTATATTCCTATCAGTTGAGGTGTGGCGGTGCAGATGTAGCCCATAATTGGTCTTCCTCCAGGCCAGTTGATTATCTACTTCCTCTACAATTCCTTGTTGACACTCATCCACATTTAAATGTAGCTACTCAGTATGTGCTTCTAAGTGCTTTGCTTGGCTTTCTTTGTGGGCTAATCTCCAACAAACTTTATGAAATTATAAAAAGTGTGTGTTTTCCTTGGGGTGTGTGTTAATTTGCGTGTTTGTGTGTGCACGTGTGTTTGTTGGGAATTCTGAAGTGCACATTCAGCAACCTAGCTGTAGTGTATCTCTGCCATTCACCACAATGCATCCAGATGGCATCTGTTTGTCTGTTTGTTGACAGACTACAGGAAACCTTTGCTCAAACAGTAGATAGGTGTCTCCCTCTCTCTGTCTTCCCATCTCTCCGTCCTGCTCTCTCTCTTTCTCTCTCTGGAATGCAGCATTTGTAACCCCTCCCTCCATGCCGTCCGAGAAGAAAAGGAAGCGTTGGAGAGACATTAGAGGCTTGGAAAAAAGAGACATTGAAGCATTCCAGCTAAATGCTCATGATAAAACCAGGTGTGAGGATCGTTCTCCTGTTTAGACTTGACACCACAAAGTAGGAAAACATCTGGCAACTGCCAGCCAGCTCAACACCGGCTGTTTGCTGTGCACCGCTCTGTTTGTGTTGGAAGAGTGGCTGGGTTGTGAGGGAGTGCCATTGGAAAACACAAAAAAACAGTCTTCAGTGTTAGACACAGTTAGCCAGCAGCCTCCAACTCCATGAAACAAGTTGGATGAAATATGGAGCCCTTGGCTACAATTACCTCAGATACAATCATTTGTAGCTTAAATGAAGTGCTACCTTGCTAGCATTCTAGTCACGAGATGCTTTCTAGTGTGTTCGACATGAGGATAACGTTCCTCTATTACCAACCCTCCTCTCAGGCCTCCCCAGACGTTTCACATTTTAGTTTTAACCCTAAACTGGCACACCTGATTCAATTAGTCAACTAATCATCAAGCCTTTGACTAATTGAATCAGGTGTGGCAGTTTAGGGTTAAAACTCAAATGTGAAACGCCTGGGGAGGCCTGAGGAGATGGTTGGGAAACCCTGCATGATCTGATGAACGGCATGACAAGTCATGTGTTTCTGGAACATCGTGGCTGAAGAAATGTTGTAGTAATGATCAGCATGTATTCTCACACAGGAACTAGAGCAGAAACGTTCCCTGACTGTCTATAGTCAATTCGTTGCTTGACATAGGGTGGGCTAAATTGTTTGGGGGGGTATATTTCTGTTCAAATGTGTTTCTATTGGCTTGGCCAATTGGGTTTCATGCTTCTTTCATTCAGAGTGATTTAAACCAGGCTATCTGGACTTGCTCTTTTAGAATGCAGCTCTCCAATAAGTGAAGGATGTGTTCAGTGTGAAGAAGTTCAGTCCACCTCCTCATGCTCATGTTGATTCTTAAATGACCTGCCTTGTGGTCAACGGGCACTTATACACACACAGACACGCACACATGCATTTGCACATACCCATGCAAACTCTTACCCATACATTTGCACGCATGCTCACACATACACATACACACACACTCCACCCGTACGCAAACACACACACACAGAATATTTCTCCTCTATCTCTAAAATAAATAACAAGCGCCCCCGAGAGTCATGCTCAATTGAGATTTAACGGTCGGAAAAGGATTACTGGATAATATCAATCTGGTGGCCTCCATTTTGTTTCTACAGTGAGGACAGTTAGAGAACTAGAACTAACTCTATGGCTTGCAAGTCAGGCTGGGACACTGGACACCGTCTCTATGGTCACAGCCACAGGCAGATAGATGCCAGGCAGGCGAGGGTTGCTATTATGTTCCCAGGCTGATACCTGATAAAGGGAACGAAGCCTGTCCCCTGGAG
This sequence comes from Brachymystax lenok tsinlingensis, assembly GCA_030435695.1. Lineage (NCBI taxonomy): Eukaryota > Metazoa > Chordata > Actinopteri > Salmoniformes > Salmonidae > Brachymystax > Brachymystax lenok. The sequence continues at coordinate 33,264,924 of CM059802.1, read as the reverse complement.
AAACAAAAGAGTTACAGCAGGTTCTATTGATAACGCTGGAATGTCTACCGCAGTGTGTGGGTGTGTTAGGTGATGTTGATGTATACCACAGTGTGTGTGTGTTAGGTGATGTTGGTGATGTGTGTCTGCATAGGAATGGGGGGTTGTGTGAGTGTTTACATATCTGTGTGTGAGTGTACGTGTCCATCAGACAAAGACCCTCAGTTATTGGGTCATATTAGCCTGTGTGTGTGTGTGTGTGTGTGTGTGTGTGTGTGTGTGTGTGTGTGTGTGTGTGTGTGTGTGTGTGTGTGTGTGTGTGTGTGTGTGTGTGTGTGTGTGTGTGTGTGTGTGTGTGTGTGTGTGAAATATAGCAATGTATACTGTGGGCAGAATACATTTTGGACACATTTTTATGAATCAAAGGATATTTGAATAACAACAAAACAGAAGGTACGGACATAGAACCACGGAGGCAATGTGAATTATTTATTGTGATCTGCACCGTGGAGATATCACTTACATGTTCCTGTACGTAGAGCACCAAGCAGATGGACTTCAACACTCATACGGTAGGAATGGCCATGTTGATGAAATACAGGGGAAAAAACTGTAGCATGGCTGTTAAATGAATAACAGCTGAGAGCCTACTATTGTATAGGCCTTTGCATAACTTTTTTCAGTTAACATTTTTTTAAATTCTTTTTTCAGTCTCTTTGTTTCCAAAAGACCCTTAGTTAAAATGGGTCACCATTCTCCCGCAGCACAAACCTTCCTTCCGCAAGTCATCACTCACAATAAGTTATTTCAAAGGGAGAAATAATAACACACATCATTATTCATACATACATACAAACTGTCAGAGCTATAAAAAGTGTTATTTTGGTTTATTCCACAGGTATTGCTAAAGAATAATTCGAATAACAGATCATATCACACAACTGCATGGCAATGTGCCAATTCATTCCGCCGGTGCAGTTTGTCCTGCAATGAAACACTCAGTCATAAAAAACTGACAACGGAGCAAAGAGAGAGTCAAAATCCAACCTAAATGATGTATGGGAACGTTTTCAACAAACCATCTCAAAGTCTGCTAATAAATGCCCGTGGGGAATATGTCTTTGCCGCTATGGCTTTTTCAACAGTAATTGCATCTGCTTGGCAGATTATGGTTTGAATGACAAAAGGGGCTATGAAAATGTCTTCCCTGAGTCTAATGCTTTTTTAAGCCTGTTTACTTACGGAGGCCTTTGTGTTGAAATATTTGTGGGATGAAGAGTGCTGTCGAAAGACAATTGGTGGTGGTGAGAACATGATTCTTCATGTGATTTGGAAAAAGGTTCTAAGCTGAAAGAGATGTTCTGGCTGACAGTGTGTGTAGGTCACAGTACTGTAGACTTTTTTGGAGGGCTACAGCTTTTTCAATTGTGCTGTTAGTGTTAGCTATGTGATCTGACCAGGAAAAACCTGGGCTATAGCTATATAACTAGAACCGTTTATTGAAAGTTCGCAGAATTGTTTAACCCTAGGTGCAGGGTTAGATGGTGGTGCAATTTAATAATTTCCCATTCCCCTACTCCTTTTATTTTGTGACTAAAACGTGCAATCTGCATTCTGACCTGCGAACGGCAGGGTAGCCTAGTGGTTAGAGCGTTGGACTAGTAACTGAAAGACTACAAATCTGTCGTTCTGCCCCTGAACAGGCAGTTAACCCACTGTTCCTAGGCCGTCATTGAAAATAAGAATTTGTTCTTAACTGACTTGCCTAGTAAAAAAGTACAAATACACAACACAGCATCTAGTCTGCTGGGAAAATTCACACAAAGAAGAACGACAGGAAATTCAGAGCTGCATTTGCAACCTAGAGGTAGGTAGGCCTACAGTAAATGGTGGTTTCTTCCCTCTTCTCACTGGCTGTGGCGGGAATGATGAAGAACTGTAGGCTATGTGTGTGCACTGCAGAGGCTATTCGGAGGATTGACCACTTTGGCCAATCATACCGTTGATAAAAAATCTGCTGCTCAGTGGAGTGTGAGAGGGTTTAGCTACATGAACCTTATCATCTTACCAACGAGATCGAGGATCCAAACTCACCGTGTGTCTGCCTTGATGTTCATAAAATGTCACGGACATTCTCTTGCACTGCGCAGTGGAACCCACCACACCAAAAGCTTGATTTATTGGCTATATTAAAACAAATTTCCTTCAATTCTACGTAGTAATGATTTATGTTCACTACCTGGTGAATTGATTTTATAGCATGTTTAATCTATGCAAAATAAATTATATTAATTGATAGTTCACCTCTGTTTTCTTTTATTCTGTAATAGGGTAACAGGGTAACCCTGTAATAGGGTAATAGGGTAACCCGATCCTGGCGCTGTCCTTTCAACACCACTAAGGGCGTTCCCATTGCTTAAAATAACACTCACCAAGATCTGTTGCCTACGTCTAATAGTCCTACTCATCACTTATTTTTATTGTATAACACTCAAAAAATTAAGGGTTCAACAAGGGTTCTTCTAATACCCTGAAAGTCCTTTGAAGAACCTTACGGTTATTGGCACTGAAAATGACCCCCCATAAGGTTCTTCCAAGAACCCCATAACAGGCTTCCTGTTATATTCATCAGAGGTGTAGGGAGGGTGAAGTCTGTGATGAATATAACAGGAAACTTGTTCGATCACCATCCACTACAAAATCATTCTGGCTATAGATACGGAGAACATCAACACATTAACATCAACACGCCAGAGGATTTACCCATTGGGACTTGGGGCTCTGCTGGGAGTTTACCTCATATTTTTTTTTTTTTATTCTGCTTTGTCACTAAAACCATAATAAACACTGACAACTAAAATATTGTGTTATTGTTGTTATTGTTATGTATATTAATAATAATAATAGGGGAGGGGGGAGTTTACCCCAAAAGGTTATTGAAAGGGTTCTTTGAGGATCCATTATAAGGGGTTCTTTGAAGAACTTATAGGGGTTCCCCCCACAGTTTCAATTTGAAGAACCCCTAAGGATACTCCAGGAACCTTTTCTTTTCAGAAGTGCACACTTTCAATTTGAGGAACCCCTAAAGGTTAAGTGCCTGCCTGCACCTGTTGTACTTTCAAATCAAAATGTTTCAGTTGGGCAGTTAGGTTCCCGCAAGAACCCCCACCAACTAATGAGGTTCCTTGATAAATCTGACCTTCTATGTGGTTCTTCGAAGAACTTTGAGGACCTTAGAAGAACCCTTGTTAAACCCCTAATTTTTGGAGTGTACATCCCTTCCCCTATTATTATTAATAATAATATGCATGACAACACAATATTTTAGTTGTCATTGTTTATAAGGATTTTAGTGGCAAAGCAGAGAAAAAAATGGTGTTGATGTTAATGTGTTGATGTTCTCCGTATCTATAGCCAGAATGATTTTGTAGTGGATGGTGATTGAACAGGTTTCCTGTTATATTCATCAGAGGTGTAGGGAGTTTGAAGTCTGTGAATCCCAAAAATAGTAATTATACAGATTTGTAACAAATCATGCACATGACAGTATTCATACCTTGGTTTTTGTGGTCAATCTTTATGAAAACTGTTTTGATAATGGTTTTCATACACATATCATGTCCATAATGTAGGCTTCTGGGATTTTCATTGAAGAGGTCAGAGATGAAGATGGTACATGTGATCTGCATAAAATACCAATACCAATTGACATACCTTTGTATGCGTCCTCATCTGTATACCTACAGACACAAAAGAGAGCAGTTCTGTCATCTGCGCCCAATACAGCTAGCCTTCAACATATTCTTAGAGCATACATATTCTTACATATTTATTGATTGATATCCATTGAATTGTGTCCATTTTCTGTTTTAGAAAGATTTGCACAAATATGAAAAGATAAATGGTATCATCGTAAAACAATATCAATTTAGACAAACCTTCCCTTAAATTGAGGATATCTTTACATTTTTCAGTTAAGTGCCAGCACCTGCTGTCCTTTCAAATTCAAATCCAAATATTTGAGTTGGGCAGTTAGGTTTCTGCAAGAACCCCACCAACTAAGGAGGTTCCTCGATGAACCCCACCTCCTATGGGGTTCTTGGAAGAACCTTTTGGGGGCCATTTTCAGTGCCAAGAACCCTAAGGTTCTTCAAAGAACTTTGAGGATCTTAGAAGAACCCTTGTTGAACCCCCAATTTTTAGAGTGTGACGTTGACATTTTAATTGTGAAGAGGCTACTTTTTAGATTTATAAAAAAATCAGGGAAGGGCACCAGAAATTCGAGGTAAAACATGGAACAAATCTCTACAAATATCATCTGTTCAAGAGCACATCGCAAGCCTGTCATTTTCCAGGAATAGATTGATGGATAGGCTACTTAAAATTACAGCTTTTGAAGAGTGGAAATTTACGCAGTGTCTATTCCTAACTGGGAGCTGTAAAAAAAAAAACGCACACATGGTAGCATTTACAAATGTTGATCATGGGAAATCTTTAATAAGATCCATAATTGTATTGCTTAGGCTTACTTTATTGCCAGTTCTGGACAGTTTTTGTTGGTTGGTGTGTTTAAAATGTTTTGCTTGTTTATTAGGCTATAGGCCTTACCTACCCAATGTTTTTTGTTATTTGATTATTTTATAGTTTAGGCTAGGCTACACACAATATAGGCCGAGACTACTTTCAATGTTTAGTGTAGGCGACTTGGCCATCACTTGCCTCAAAGCAATTCCCCGTTTGGTTTTACGCTTGTTCAGCGGACGCACCATTTCTCCGAAGGGTGGCGTTTTACACCACTTTCGGCAGCTTTCCTGAAACCGCAGGTCCCTTCACCAGTCGTATCAGCAATTCAGATTGCATGCAAATCCGGAGCGTCATTCAAAAAGAATCGAGTGTGAGGGGGGGTGAAGTGTAGCGCATTCCTTGAGAGAAAATCCAACCCTTTTCTTCTATCCCAGCCGGCTTGCAGCGAGGCAGCTCAGCTCGCGCACGCAGCAGACGTATGAGATTTGTCCGAAATTGAGAGAGCTTTGTGGTCAGTAGGGAAGTTAGGAGAAGGCTTATTCGCCTAAATAGCGAGTATTGTTGCGAAAACTATTTGTAGGCTACTTTGTGTCGCAGAGCATTTATTTAGTCTGTTATCCGTTTTCGTGACCATGGTTTCACAACGGAGACCAAGTCACTTGTACGGGTGGGCATTGATGATAGTCGCCGTTTTCTGTCAACGGTGTCACGGAAGTTGTCCGGAGAAAGACTTGGAGAAAAGGGAAGAGGAGGCGAACGTAGTTTTGACTGGCACTGTTGAAGAAATCATGAACATGGACCCAGTGCACAATACATACTCTTGCAAGGTAAGCCTGACTGTCCTGACTTGAGTGGATAGATTTATGTTGAATGAGGTTGCTGCTTGAATCTTGATCCGTACGCTACAAAGTAACGATAGTCTTGTCGAAAACGTTACAAAGTATTCAATGTTTCTGTTTCAGAAAGTAGGATACATGTAGGCCTAACTCCAAAGTGACACCTGTCAAATCATAGCCTAGCACTATAACATGTCATCCCACTTTTCTTCCAAAGACAACGGTGGCCATTTGAATCAGTGCATCGGTCTTGGGAGGGCTTCTCATACAGTAGTTGAACAAAAAAAGTCATAACACTCTCAGCCTTTTCAACAAAGTGTTAACTATTTATTACATATTTATAGGCTAATAAACCCCCGTTTGATACATAAAATATTATATATTATTTCCTAAGGGAAGCTCAAGTGCACTATACAAATACAAATAAACTATAGTGATGTACATAATTGAGCTATAAGGCGTTACATTTGTTGTTCTTCAGAAGCTTGTTTTTTATTTATTTACAGGCATGAGGTTGTATTTGACAATTGCCTTGTCATAGAGCACAACACTAAAGATCCATATCCTATGTGTTCCTTTAAACTTTTTAACCATCTACCCATCAATTACATAGCTACTAGGCCTACTACTCATCACAAACATGCTGTGAACCACCTGCCATGCAAACCAGTAGCCTAGCACTGGCCCGTGACCAAACTTGATACTACAGTGCAGGTAGACAAACTGCAAATGGCATCCATTTGTATATTTATTTAACCTTTATTTAACTAGGCAAGTCAGTTTAGAACAAATTGTTATTTACAATGACAGCCTACCCCAGCCAAACCCTCCCAAAACCCAGACGACGCTGGGCCAATTGTGAGCCGCCCTATGGGACTCCCGATCACGGTTGGTTGTGATACAGCCCGGGATCGAACCAGGGTCTTTAGTGACACTGAGCACTGAGATGAAATGCCTTAGACCGCTGCGCCACTCGGGAGCCCTATAGTCAGTGGTCCATTTGTTTGATGATGAAAATGGTATGCATCTCTCTGTGAGCAATAAGCTACCTTTTTTAGAGAACATGACAAACCAATACGGTAGGATGAAGAAAATAATACAACTTTATTGTCCATTGTCATCTTTTGGCATCTTATGTTATTCCTAACTTCCCGGACACCACACACAAGAGGCTGAAAGCAGCACAGGGTCAGATACAGAGAAGTGCCCCTTTAGCAGATTTGGGGTTACGTGCCTTCCTCAAGGGCACAAGGGCAGTAGGTTGTACCTGAGATTCTGATACCAGCAATCCTCCGGTTGCATTCCATTTAGTAATGTGTTGGCAGATAAAGAAATATTCAATTGAAATGGGTTCTGGAAAGGTTTGTTGCGCTGCATTAAGATTAAAAGGGCTGCAAACAAAAACAGTTATTCCAATGTAGCCTAATGTTGAGGGATATACAGTAGCAAATATTCATACACTTGTGAAATCCATGACCATAGTCCTCACAGAACCCCATCCAGCAATTAACAACCCTCCTCCACAAAGTCATTGATAAAATTCCTTTGGTCATTCATTGTTAAACCATTGGACCTTCTATTAAAACTGAGCTACACCAATCTAATCTCTGTCAAAATAAACAAGACATAAACCAGTGGCAGTCAGTTCTCTCCGAGCTCAGAAACCTGCTGGTTGCTCTAGGGTCCGTTGTCTCATGAGTTGGGATGTAGAGGGAGTAGATTAGAGGTGTCACGTTTTCGGATCGGAACCACTTACCACCAAATGAGACCTGCTCAAATGGAAACCTGTTCCATGAATATGCAATATCTTCTGTTGCAAATACGGTTATGGTTTAGCAGATGCAGTCCAGGAAAGTATGTATTTATTCAACCATGGTACACTGATGTAGACAATTTGGCCCTTTAAAGTTTTATTAAAATAAGTGCTTGGATGCATATAAACATGAAATACCTGGAGTCCTGACTTAAATCTGTTTGTTTAACTACAATTGTTGTAAAATACTTTTGATAATAAATATATTTGCTTAAAGGTAGACTGCAAAATGACATCATCATAAACAACAGGGCAACTTTCCACTTGCATACATCATATCTTATTTATGATGATGTCACCTTGCTCAGTCTACCTTTAACTTGAAGTTACAGCCCGCATGTGAGGAGCCTCAATAAAGAGCTAAACCCTATCTGTCTTTTTCCATGGCCTTGATAAAGGTGAGGGTATGGCGGTACCTGAAAGGCAAGACCATGGTCAACGGCGAGGTTCTTCTGGACGGCGGCAACAAGGTGATGATCGGCGGCTTCGGGGACCCTGGGATATGCGACAACCAGGTTGCCACTGGTGACACGCGCATTTTCTTTGTCAACCTGGCCCCGGAGTACATGTGGCCTGCACATAAGAACGAGCTGATGCTCAACTCCAGCCTGATGAGGATTACCCTGCGCAACCTGGAGGAGGTGGAGCACTGTGTGGACGGTAAGCTGCCATTGTGTTGTCTCCTCTCTCTCTCTCGCTCTCTCTCTCTCTGTCTGTCTCAACAGGACTGTATGGAACAGTCACCCCCCTCTCTGTTTAGGTATCCCATATTAGGGCTGGGTAGTAAATCACATTTTACTATATACAAGTATTGATGCACGGACCGGTTTGGGTTTTTGCTTTACCTTACCTAATGGTATTTCAATGTAAAAAAAAAAAAAGTTATATAAATGTAATAAGTGTTGAAACTCGGAAAATGATGACAATCGTCAGTTCTTACCGCCAGTAAGCCTTATATGCATGCAAGAGCTTCAGGTGCACACATGTACTTTTGTGCCATGAATTTAGCCTGTGAGGCAGTGCGGGTGCCAAAAGCACCTTAGAAATCAGCACAAAGTGCTGCTCCTAGGAACTGTCATTGAATCCATTGAAAATATAGTACATGGTCATAAACCAGGTTTCATTCCAACCTTTTTATGCGAGTAAAGTACATGCCGGATAAAAAATGTCATGACAGGCCTGATGGAAACATAATATTTTTCGGGTAAACTTTCCAAGTATCGTCAAAATACAAAATATGTTAGACAAGGTGGGATCTTTTTCTGTCGGTAAAATGAATTATGCGGAAAATTCCGGTGGAAAAGCTTTTATGTGCGAATATTGATATAATTACCATCATATTGAAGGTAACTTGGAGTCACGCAATGACTCATCAGGAAAGCATGCAGTTTATTAGGTTACAGATGAAATAAATGATGAACTTCACAGGGTGGTGAAAGTGCAAGGTGATGAGGTTGATGCTCCTTTCCAATAACTATTGAGGGTCTTATTCTGGTGACATGATAATCGATGCTTTGCTGCCGTTTGACAAGTAAAAATAATCTCGCTCTTTTGTCCATAATAATAATCTCATCATATAGGCTATATGTGCGCTCCCGCCAACAGCGTGCAGATAACGCTGTTGGCTAGAGTGCACATGCCAATACCAGTGTGCACACTCCCTATATAATGCAACATTTATTTGTGTGAAAACCATTTGTAGAGTTGAAAATGCAATGGAAACCCATTTAATTTATTCGGTACATGGGCATTTAACTGCAAAAGGTATTTTTGTGCACTACGTCATAACGCACAGCCTTTTATCTGCACCAAGTAAATTTGATGTAATGGGCCTGACTGCTCAGAGAAGATGGGAGCGGAGCAGACTGGCCAAGAACGGAGAAGAGAAAACACGCAAGGAATTCAAAAGATAGCAGTGGCAGATGTACAGATAACTCATCCAAAAGGCTTTGACTTCTCAAACATGGCAGAAAGCTAACTCAATATGATGCCCCTTCACCTTATTAATTCAGCCACTTACTTAGATAACTAGCAAGTTAAGCTTAGTTGTCACGTTAACGCATAATTCTTAATTTTTCACACAGGAAAAAAGTTAAAACGCGTAAGAAATATCTTGCTGCTTTTATTTAAACGAAGATCTGAAATGCTTCTTATTGCAATTTCCGCTCTGCGTCAGACACATTTTGTGCTTCAGTTGCACTTCTCCTCTTGGATGAGAATTCATGAACGGGCATTCAACCAGCAGACAATGCTCTGACTGATGTGTAGCTACTTTTTTCCAGTACTTTCCTCGGTGTAGCCTACCTACTTTACTCTGGTAAAATGCAATTTTAACGTTAAGCAAAATATTAGGAAATGTTGCTGGCTACATTCTTTATATGAAAAACATTAGAAATATGATGGCCATGTATCGTTTTTGCAAAAAATACCTTTATTTTTCATTGTAAGCTCTTTTACTTGTGTGGCTGTCAGCCAAATAGCGTTGCACTTCTGTTGTCATCTGATGAAAATGAATGTGTTGCACTAATGTATTTTCTGTGAAGGAAAACTATAGTTGCACTCCCCTGATCACTCTATTGAAGCAAAAAAACACTGCTGACTTTCAATATATACTGAACAAAAATATATAAACGCAACATGTAAAGTGTTCGTCCCATGTTTCATACGCTGAAATAATAGATCCCAGAAATGTTCCATACACACAAAAAGCTTATTTCTCTCACATTTTGTGCGCAGATTTGTTTACATTGCTGTTAGTGAGCATTTCTCCTTTGCCAAGATAATCCATCCGACCGATAGGTGTGGCATATCAAGTAGCTGATTAAACAGCATGATAATTACACAGCTGCATCTTGTGCTGGGGACAATAAAAGGCCACTCTAAAATGGGACGTTTTGTCACATAACACAATGCCACAGATGTCTCAAATTCTGAGGGAGTGTGCATTTGGCATGCTGACTACAGGAATGTCCACCAGAGCTATTGCCTTAGAATTGAATGTTCATTTCTCTACCATAAGCCACCTCCAACGTTGTTTTTGAGAATTTGGCAGTGCGTCCAACCGGCCTCATAACCGCAGACCACGTGTAATCACGCCTGCCCAGGACCTCCATATCCGGCATCTTCACCTGCACGATCATCTGAGACCAGATTATTTTAAGGTTAGTCTGACAGAGTTGTACGGGGCAGTCACAGTGTAAAGATAGGAATCACACTCCCTGCTCTCCTGCATCACAAGTAAATGGTATGTGAAATATCATAGCTGTAGGGTTACACCCATGACTGTTTCCCAGCACTCAGACAAATGGGGACACCTGAGTCCTCTAAGCAGGTTAGTTGTCATGGTGAAGCTGCTGCGGCCCTTCTCAGGTTAATTGTCTCTCTCTAGGAGGTGGGGGTGTCCCGTTTGCTATACACCTTCAGGGACAGTATGACCTCCCTGAGGCTTGACCAGTAACCTTTCACCGTAGTCAGTGGGACGTTTTATGAAGTCAGAAGGGAGCTCCTAAAGTATTTTTACACATAACCCAGAGCTTTGAGGTATTTACTGGGGACTGCGTTTCTCACACTCTTTTAGCAGTTGACAGTTATGTTCACACCACTGTTAGTGGCAAAGCCTTGGCGCCATAAAGAGACAGCCGCGCGCTTTCTAATTTTACCTAAACAGAGGCAGAGACAGGAGGAAGCGGACGTGGAGAATGAATGAATAGATCAGACTTGTCTGTGCTTGAGAACATGCAATCTTAAAAATAGTTTTTTGAGGAGCTTCCAGAGTTTGGGAAAAAAAGGAGACAAGTAATCCATTTTAGACAGCTGCAGCTCTAGATACTGAAAACTTCCCCAGTGCAATGAGAGTTATTGAGAGCTGTCGCTCCTTTTGGCACTTTTTTGTAAAGAAACCATTTGTCAGGCACTATAAGAAGACCCATACCCGTAACTAATAAGTCCTAACATCTGCCATGACTATGCCCGTCTCTGCCCTCTTTGCCAGCAAACAGGGCTTGTTGCTGTTCTGCTTCTGCTGGCGCTTGACGATGTTGGCAGCTGGTCAAAAGTTAGAATCCATGGCCTCCATATACAGGCCTCAAAAACGTGGTCAGTGCCCAAATTGTTCGTGATGGCAGGTGATTCCAATGGTCGTAGTTTGTTTGCAGTGTTTGGTAGAATTTGGCACAAATAACATTTAATCTGAGTATCTTTCCAGGCACGACACACTGTACTGCTAACATTTTTTATTTCGTGTTACGAAAAGAGGAGTTTCTTGGTTCTAGCAACTACTGTCTAGTTGCTAGATGCCTTGGGTTTGAAGAGGTTCTTAGCATGGCCAATTTAGCGGAGCAACATATTTAACATAACTGGCTTTGAGGGCCAAGGAATATGCATTAGGAAATGCACTTGGTCCTGTTTCGTTTCAATGAAACCTTATGAAACTTTTCAAAATGTTTTCAAGTGAATTTGCAGTGTATTTGTTTTTTTTAGCTGTACAATTATTTCACTCAGTCTTTATAGGACAAGGTAAAAGAATTCAAAGTGCACTGATTTTCTTGTAGGGCATATAGTGATCCACGTCTCTCTTGAGGTTAGACACAAATCTGTATTTGTTTTTTTTGCGGGCCATATTTCACCCAAGGGATTATTTGGCATTCCTCCATCTGATGAAGAATGAGCTCTGAGGCTTCACTCCAGTGCAACGTTTTAATTAAGACAGTCAAGTCGGATCCCATCCTCTGTGTGCAACCAACCACCATCCAGGAGACTGGGGATGTTAGTACCTTCGGACAAGACTCTACCTGTCGCTGCGCTCAGTGTACTCTCCACTCCTTTCTCCCCATTCTTGACATTTCCACAGCTAGAAGAGACCCAGGAATGCCTGGCGGAGCTAGGTGGGGAGGCACATTGTTAAAAAGTGGAGGAAAAAGAGTCTTTGTGTAAGATGCATGGGAGGGAGGAGGAAGGATGAGTGAGGATGAAAGGGGAAGAGAGAGAGAGAGAGAGAGAGAGAGAGAGAGAGAGAGAGAGAGAGAGAGAGACCGTGAGGAAATTCTTTGTTCAGGTGTGGACTTGGAATGCTGGGGATTTGTGTTTTTCTTGGCAGCTCACGGTCAGGAAGTGCAACCCATGCTCCGTGGCATAGATGGATGCCTAGAGGCATCATGTTTCGTACTATCACTCCCCAGAGCTTTAGTGCGGAGGTACAGGCCACTTCAAAACCTTGCACGGGATCACTTGGGAAATGCTTTAATCTCACTAAGAGCAGCCTTCCCCCTCAAAGGAATCTTTACAAGACCTCACTAAACACCCAGCCACAGAGTTTCTAAACCCAGAGGCGCAACATTGAAGACTTCCGGGAACGTTTGCGAAGCAGACCAAGCAAAATAGGCCAGGGTTTGGGGTTCGAGAATCAATGAGAGAAGTGACACATTCTTCCTTAGTTGTTAATTTTCTCGAAATCTAAAGACACAACCTAGATTCGAGACAATGTCTTAAGTAGTTGAACATGTTATTACTTCAACCCAGTGAAACTGACACGTTTTTATTTTTGTCAAAAACAACTTTATATTGAAGGTGCGCCTTTGATTTGATGCGCAGTTTGGTGAGAGACCACCGTTAGACCCGATGACGTGTTTCTGCACATGAGCTTAGCTAGCCAACATTGCCATGACATCGCCTACAAGCATGATCGTGGATTTCTATTAGAGAAGCAGTTTCTGCCTATCTTCATACTGTACTGTCTTTGACCCGGCACTCTTAAAAACACAGCTCCATATTTGCCGCCGTTCAAAGCGAGCTGACCCGCACCCAACATGTTATCTCTGTTCACACGGCCCTCAAAGGCAATTCAGAGACTAAATGAAGAACTGAAAAGGGGCAAATGCACCACTTCTGACTGGGACACACATCCCTTTCACATTGTTGAAGTTTACCTTGCAGAAGCTGATAAGCAAAGCCTGCATCTTCCTCTCCCTATGTTTGCACCTCGAGCGACAACTATTCAGTGAAATGTTAGCATATTCAATTGTTCCCCACGCACCGAGTTGTCAGATAATGTGTCAAAATCAAGCAGAGCCATTTGCATGGCTTTGGAAAAACACAATGAGACGGCTGTCTGAAATTGTATGGAGGGATACAAGATTTAACCAAACGCCTGAGGGCTTCATTTTCTGAGAATTGAGAAAATGTGAATTGTTACTGTTTGTTGTTGTTTGTCGTCCCCCCCCTCTGCTGTGTTACTGACAGAGGGGAGAGAGAGGGATGAGAGAGAGAGAGAGCGAAACCGTGAGGGGAAAGGACACGGACAGAGGCGAGGGGAGGGGAGGGGAGGGAGAGGAAGCCCACTTGATGGAGAGGTGTTGAACGTACAGGGAGATGCTATCAGTCCCAGTCTGTTTATCAGCTGCTTTGGTTTCAACTTCACTTGATGCCAGTAACGTCATTCCTTCAAGGCTCTGTCAGAGGAGAACAACAAAGGGCTGTTTCTTCTTCTTCTTTTTTTTCTTTTTGTTCCATCCTCTTCTCGCTCTCTCAAGGAGGTGACATGCCAGTCAATGGCCACACGGGTGATGCTGTGATGCTGTTTCTGGTCAGTGTGATGTTCCATCCACCCGTAGTAATATAGGTGCTCTGCTCAGTTAAATATCTGCTATAGGTGTCGGCCAAGAATTGTTGGTGGATCCCTAGTTGTCTATGGTCAGTTTATAGTCGCGTAAAGCTTGTCTGATATGTGTATAGTGTTAAGGGCTGAGCAGTATGGGGTTGGTTTGCTAAGCCTGGAGTGCGATGGGGTTCCTGATTTGCCGGCAGGTGGTCTGACTTAATGACAGGCGTGCAGAAAGTCCTGTGGAATGCTCCTCTGGGTGGGTGGGATGTGGGATGACTGTTTAAGGCCTTACTAAATGAAGTTTAGTTGGATCCCTGTTGAGCGAGTCCCAATTTTAAAGGACAATGCCAGTCTTGTCGCATCTAGCGCCAGATTTGTTTGTTTTGAGATGGTCTGGATTATTTTGTCTGTGAGGTCAGTTCTTAGCTCCAGTTAATCAGTGACTCTCAGGAATGCTTGCCCCATTTCTAATTCAGTGTCAATAGAAAACAAATAGATTAGTAGAGTAGACCCCCAATCACGATTTTTCTTCCTTATTCTGCACAGATTAGAAGCCCTGCTCTATGTCATGATAGCTATGTAGGTTTTATCTATGTCCCAAACACGAGGCGTAGGGTGCATTTGACAAACCAAAAGAAGTGTGAGAGAATAGTCCTAGACCCAGACAGTCCCACCCAGTAGACTGAGAGGGCAGTGAGGTCTTGGGGTCTTGTGCCTTTCTTTATCCCAATCTACTGGTGTACAAGCTCCCCTTTGTGTTCAGAGAGTCATGGGAAGTCATGCATCCGAGCAGGGTGACTCGAAGGATTGGACTTTTCTCAGGATACTTCGATGTCTGTGGGTCTGCGTCCCTGGGTGTGTGCGCCTGTGCATGTCTGTATGTGCATATAACAGTGTCATAATTATCAGCTTCTATTCAGTCAGCGCATAAAAACGCTTCTCCAGCCTTTCTTGAAACATGAATATCTTAACAGCCTTTATATCTATTATAGACAGGTTAGTACAGTGGTGAACCAATAGGCCTTCAGTGGTGAACCTATAGGCCTTCAGTGGTGAACCTATAGGCCTTCAGTGGTGAACCTATAGGCCTTCAGTGGTGAACCTATAGGCCTTCAGTGTGTGACAGGTTTGTGATTCTGAAAGGACAGCAACCGTAATACCAGCGCACTCACGTAGGAGAGTGCACTTTTTGTAAAACACAAAGGGCCAGTTGTTTGGTGTAGTGAAGGCTATACGCCGGTTTAAGCAGTATACCCACTTTTCTTTCAGTGGGCATTGCTTATACTCACTTCTTAATCCCTCCTGATGCGTATCAAAGTAGTGTAGTGGAGGTATACAACTTATCAATTATGTAGAACAATAGAGAAATCATGCGAAGTAGCCGACACAATTGCAAAGCACAGTAAAATATATTCACATGTGCACCACACACAGCCTAGTTTCAGTGAAATATCATCTGCAGGCGGCAAGAGCATGCAGCTCTCAACTGGTTTTGGCATGGAGCAGCTCACCGAAGAATGACATCGGTAGCTGGTAGGGTATAAAAGACGTTTCAACTTATGATATCTACCAGTAAATACTAACTAATGCAAAATTAGGTACCAGGTATTAAAAAAGTTTTGTCCAAAGTGTTGGTTAGTAGGCTATTTGTGATGGGCAATTGTCACCATGTGCTGTTTGCATCAGGGGCGTAGACATGGATGGGCCTGGGTGGACAGAGGCCCAACCACTGTGGAGCCAGGCCCTGACAGACCCACCAAATCAGATTGATGTGGTGTAAGCATTGTTGTGGACTTACACCATCACATTTCTTAATTTTTTTCTATTTAAAAAAGGTGTGATTTTGAGATTGAAAACTCCAGTTCCACTCACCAGATAATGATCATTTGAAACTTCTTGTTGAAAGTTATTCATGAAAAGGGAGAAGCTAACAAATTAGCAACAACATCCTATTTGATAACATCTGCTGCAGCCGCTGCAAACTATCCGACAACAAAAGCTGGCTAGCTAGGTCGTGGGAAAACTACTGCTCGCTATTGCGCAGTGAACTGTTGTCCTTCAAGAACGCAGAAGTTTCCATACGTTTTTGTAAAAATGGTCCCACTCATTAAGTCAATGTGATTGGTTGATTCCACCGTCACTCCAAAATTTTACCGTAATACAGTTGAATGCCTTTATCTAGCTTCTGATGGCCTAGCCAATGGCTGGCTTAGTCCTTTCCATTCCAAAAAAACTGAAGAGATTAAATCAAAACATAATTGAAAATAATAATATAATAATCATTGTTATTATGTTATAATAATTATTTTATAAATCCTTAGCCCTTCTCTGAAGGCGTAGAAGATCCATTGTTCCCCACTGTGATTGGGTTAGTATTAATTTGTAGAGTGGCTCTATTTTTTTATGAATTTTTTCACTGTTCTGAATGTCTAAAGAATCCATATGTTGTTCTGAAATATGAACACAGAAATACTGGATATTTTGAACTCTTATTATGGTGGTGATTTGACAAAGTTACAATCATGGTCTTGAATTGGACTAGCATTTTTCTGGTCTCGGTCTTGACTCGGTCTCGCCCCTCTGGTCTTGGTCTTGCCTCGACTCGATTTGCTCCGGTCTTGGTCTTGAATCGGTCTCGCCTTAGTTGGTCTCAAACACAACACTGGTGTATAATGTGTGAATGTGTTTTCGCTGTGAAGCGAGTGTAGAGAGGCAAAGGCGGACTCACAGGCAATGAGAAGATAATGAGGATTGGAGGGGCGAGCAACAAATACTGACAAAGGCAGAGAGATCTACCTGTTTGCCAGCTACCCCTGAGTCTCCAGAGTTATTATACTTTTAGATTTGAATAAATAAATTGTGTGAGCGCAGTGCCTGCCAGGAATAGCGATGAAGGGCTGCAAATGAAAAATCCATGAAAGACAGGAGAGGGAGAGTGAGTGAGAGGGAGAGAGAGGAGGGGACCACTTCACCTTACCTTGACTCACTGCCCTACCCATGACTCTGTCTGTTTGGTTAATGATAAGAATCACTGGTGGAATTGATGGCTCATACAGTCAGACAGTCTGTCGCTCTGTTCACTAGCATAGTACAGTCAGACACCATAGGTCTATCACTCTGTTCACTAGCATATACAGTTAGACACAATGACATATATACTGAACAAGAATATAAACGCAGCATGCAACAATGTCAAATATTTGACTGAGTTACAGTTCATTTGAAGGAAATCAGTCAACTGAAATAAATTCATTAGACCCTAATCTATGGATTTCACGTGACTGGTGAGCCAGGCCCAGCCATTCAGAATGAGGTTTTCCGCACAGACAGAAATATTACAGGAGAAATGATCACTAATAGGGATGGAAACTAATTTGTGCACAAAATTTGAGATAAATAACCTTTTTGTGCATATGGAAAATGTCTGTGATTTTTTTATTTCAGCTCATGACACGTGGAACCAACAGTTTACATGTTGCATTTATATTTTTGGTCAGTGTATAACCTTAATGTAAAATCTCCAAAAATATACAAATGGTATTTTGTGATGTTGTAGTGTAGTTCAGTGTGGAGACAGACGACCAAATTTGAGTTGATTCCAAGGCCCTCGTCTAGCATTCAAGTTAGAATGATCGTGCTAGAGGATTGATGAACCTCGCCCCATTTAATATTGTCAGTTGTCATCTCAAGCATTTTATAATAGTTGTAAGCCATAAAAATATGTACTAGCAGTCTTTACCTTTGAATTCTTTACCCGTAGGAAACAATTATGAAACATTCAATAGGGCTCAATGCCACTCATACAACAGTTCATGGAGTGGTCTGGTCTTGAACGCTGCCATGGGCTGTACAGAGAGAGATAACTATTCTGGGAATATGCGTTACTCAGATCTCCATACTGTAGGATTGGCTCTGAACCCCTTTCGCAGGCTGAAGCCCAAACTTGTAGCATTCCTTTAAAGAAATACTCAAACAAGTCCCAATCCTCTGAAATTGATTTGGATGGTTTACGTTGGAAGACTAGTTACTACTGTAACTCTTTCAAGTGTCCTTATAAACTATGCTCTTCAAATATATACATATTATTCACCCAGTACACATATTGCACACAATGTCAGTGTAGCAAAGCACCAAAGGGACATCAGTGCTACATGCTTCCGCTGGCCTTCATCTTCTAAGGTGACCATTGAAACAATAAACAATGAAATGTATGAGCCACCTGCATGTGAGGAAGGTGTACAGTACAGGCATCTGAGACAAGGGCTAACCTAAGTTGTTTGGAAAAGGAAACTCTGAATGACCCAGCATTCTCCCGGACTTCAGATGAACAGTGAACCGGGATCCCAGTCTTACCAGACACAAAGGCTAGTGGGGTAATCACAGCCCCGCTTCGGGACTCTAGAGCGGGATATGGACTTCCTCGGGATCTGAAATCTGTCGCGACATTCCAATTCTAACCTCCTGTTTCTACGGCTGGATGGCGAGCGTAGCTGCTTATAAGTAGCTGCTTATTGATGCTTACTGTAAACACGCCAAAGGCACCAGGGTTAAAGGGGAGGCTTACGACGAGCCCTCGAGGGGATTGTAAGACTAATGTCATTTAAGTTTGGGTTAGGGTTAGCTCAACTGTCAGTCTAGGACAGAGTATGGGATATTGGATGATAGGGGGAGACTGTTTGCTGATAAAACCTTGTGCAGTTTTGCCTAAAATGAGCCATTTCTCAGGTTACCAATCTCTTGTTTCTTATCTTATGTTTATTCAAATGCATTCAAGCAGAGAATTCCTCATTCTGAGTTGAAAAATAAACAGCTAGAGGCTGGGTAGTGTTGCCTTATGGTCAATATGTCAACCAGGGAATGTACAATGCATTTTCCCCTCCCCGTCTCGTCTAGCTCAACTGCTAGACTGAATTAAACCTGAGCCATAATGCATGATAATAGAATCACTCGGCTGTATTGAGAAACAGGAAGAACCCAATTACAAGGACAAATCCCCCTTTTCCGATGTGGAGGTGGTCTGACCTGGTGTTGGTCAATATATAAACATTCCCTGCTGGCACCTGTAGTGTACCAGGGATAGTTAGTTGGTAGCCTTTGGGATGCTATTGTATTCCTAGTACAGCTTTTCTAGCTTTTCTATGCTCTAGCATCTGCTGCAGTTTCTCCCTTTCTTTGCTGTTCAGAATGCACTGTGGCTGGCACTACATTGTAGATGTAGTTGGCTTCAGGAGCAATTGCAATGTATTTTGGCTAGTTACAAACCCTGTTGCTTCTGCTTGTGGGCCCTCTGTCTTATCAATGTGATTTTCTCCAGACTGTCCTATAGTACTGTATAGGCTGTTAGAGGTTCTTGTTTGCTGGTGGAGGGCCCACGTTCGCACACCACACAATGACATGGAGTGATGCACAGGCCTTTCCCGTGTTCTTTGGCTCCTCCACCATCGCTCAAGTCTCTATCACTTCCTGTTCTCCCCCTCTTCCCTCCCTCCGTCCTGGAGGGTTGACCTTGATGAGCAAAACATCAGGACCCTCTCTCTTCCTGGTGTCAGGTATTTGGGGATCCTGATTTGTGGGAAGGAAGACTCTTTCCTAGCAGTCTCTCTCCGTCTGTCCCCCTGCTATCACCTCTCAATGTATGTCTAGCTCATTGTCGGTCTTTTGAGTTGTATTGTATTTCTGTTTGTATGTCTGCTTACCTGTACATGTGTCTCTCTACCTCTCAGCGCATCCATCTAGCTCTAGCATCGACCCATCCCTCTCCCCCCTTCCCCCATATTTCTCTCCTCGAACCTCTCCATCCTGTCTGTTTCTGGAGATCTGGGCAGAGGAGGTGACACTGCCTCCCTCTCTTTTTTTCCCACACTCCCACTCCTTCTCTGTGTCTCAGAATCCATCCGAGGCCCTCTCGGTTCACCTGTAATTAGGCTGGAATCTGGACAGTAAAGCTGCCAGCCACAGCCTAATAACCAGGTGCAGCCTCCAGACCGCCAGACTTGAGCTGCGCAGGTTCAACAACAAATGGGATTGACCTACTTTCATATCTCCCTATTCCTGATGTTCAATCTCGAGAAAATGTGTGATATGTCGTGTAAGTCACAACCCCATCGAGCAAGACTTTGATCGTAAATTGCGATGGAGCTGCCCTGCAGTGTGTGTGTGTGTGTGTGTGTTGGACAAGCGTACATGTGCATGAGTGTACGTGTAACACAGTATGTGTATACTGTGTAAGGCCCTGTGCTGGTAGGGCAGCTTTCTCTGAGGCCTCAGGAATGTGCCTCTCTCTCGCTTTCTCTCTCACTCCCTTTATCCAGTGTGTGTGCCCACCCACTGGCCCCCATGAGCCAAGAGATTTAGCTGGCTACAGTAAAGTGGCCTGGCCGATCCTGTTGTTTTAGCCAACAATGGCAAGGAAGTGATGGCTTTCAGAGGCAAACAGAGATATCTGGCTGAGGATGTCTCAGTGGCGCACGCACACACACACACACACATCCTGTGTCTTTGACCTCACGATTGAGTGTTTGGTACAGCTCTCACACAGCTCTTCGATTAATCAAATTCGTAAAAAACGGTCTTTCAACAAATTACATTTTCATCTCTAAAGTATGTGTCAGAGGATAGGCTAGTTCTTGGGATGTGAAGCACAGCGCATTGGTGAGGAATGGGAACAGCCACTTGTAGCAACCCCTCATCAGTGCAGTGATCACTTGAAGGATGGAGCAATAAGCTTCTGTTTGCAATCAACATGGTTCCATCAGTCACACAGAAAGACTGTCAATTGATGCACAGCACTTGAGAGAGAGAAGAGGGAGGGAGGGTAAGAGCAAGGGAGAGAGTGACGTAAAAGGGGGGGAAAGAGAGGGGGAGTAGAAAGTATAGAGGGGTGTAAGAGGAAAGGGGGAGAAACCGAGGGTTATACAGAAATAAGAGTGGGAGACACACGAGGCAGTTAGAAATTAGGGGGGGGAGAGAGAGTGAGAAAGAGGGGTGCAGCTGGGAGAAATGAGACGGAAAGAGGGAGAAAGTGAGGGAGGGAACAACAGAGGGAAGGAGCAGGAGATGTGGAGGGGGAATTGAGCAAGGGAAAGGGAGCAAGAGAGAAACGGGTGCAGTAGGGAGAATTGAGAGAGGAAGAGAGGGAGAAACGGAGTGGTGCAGTAGGGAGAATTGAGAGAGGGAATCGGGCCAGCAGCTCCCCTGCTTTGTGTTGAGCCCTTTATTATCCACGCTGAGATGAAGTCATTCCAAGACCAGCCAGCGAGACGCTCCACTGCTCCTCCCGGGGTTACTAACTCTCCTCTCCAGTGGCTGTCTCCCGTTTCTTTGTGTATGTGTGTGTGTGTGAGGAAAATAGCGTTATCTGGTCTCTGCTGCTTCTGCTGCTGCTTTACGTGCGTGTGTGAGGTGTGTGCCTGCTTGCGTGTGAGAAAGTGCTTCCAGAAAGTGCTAGAAAAGCAGACAGAAGAAGACAGAATACCTAATTGTTGAACTATAGTCGTGGCTCTCCTGTTGTTGCTTTAGTTTCACTCCAGGAGTGTGGGAAGCCCAGCAAAACAATGACTGATTGAGCTTCCACCCCTGCGAGCAGCCTCCCGGCATTTCCCCGGGAAAGTATAATCTCTCAAAATGTTTGCCTGAAGGAAGAACTCTCATGATCGGGTACAGAACCTACTGCCTGCGGTGTACCCGAACCCACCTCTCAAATCGTTGCGTTCCTCCTGACTCTCACCATTAGCTAACTCACCTGTCTCACTTTGGAGAGCCTCTCCATGGATATTACCATACGGCAGTGTCAGCCATTTGGGGGATGATACACGTTTACAGTTTCTACTGCAAGTTGAACTCTACCCATTCTCGACATGCTCTATAAAACTGTATTTTTTTCCTGGGAGTAAGTGGATAGAAGCCTGCTCTTGGAAAGCACTTGGAATGAGAGATTGGAGAGTGCTCTCCCAAAATATATGAGGATCAAGATTGTGTGGAATGTAGAGGGTGAGTTTGGGTCACTTTGGCTCGTTCTCACTTTTCTATGAGCAAATGATGTTGAATTTCAGGCCTCTACATTGAAAACGCTGAAGAACTAGAAGGCCCCATAGTTCAGTGCATAAAGGTATTGCTGCAATGCAGCCTCGGGACAAGTCGGATTGTGCAGCACTGTCTTTGATTGAAAATGAAAATGTAATCCGCCTTTCATTGGCTGCCTGCAAAGGAGGAACAAGGCAAACGCCTGTCAAGCTGCATACCACTGTAGAAAATATATTGAGATTCAGTCAAAATGACTTGTTTTATCATTTTTTTGTTGTTGTGCAGACTTCAACTCACTCAAAATGCCAACTTATTAAACCAAGTTGAATCAACAAAGGTCAACATGTTTACTCAACTTAGAAATTCACAACCAAAAAGTTGAATCAACTGAAACAATATAACAGCTGTATTGACTAAAACTGTCAAGTTCAGTTGACTTCAACTTATTTTTGGGGGGCAGAACTCATAAGAATAATACCCAGCACATTTTATACATTTACATTTTGGTAATTTAGCAGACGCTTTTATCCTGAGAAACTTCACTTTAGCTTCACCTAAATTGATTCAACTATAAATAGTAGGTTATATCGACTAACTGTAAATTTGACTTAAGTTTATTTTATTAGTCATAAGTAAATTTGTTGTAAGTTGGGATAGCTTGAAATTTAAAGTTGATAGAGCTTGAAAAAGGCCATGCAACTTTATCTCTGGAAATAATAAGTTGAATCAACTCATTTTTTACAGTGCGTAAGGGTCAAACAAACTCTGCTACAATTCTAGCTATAGAATTAGGTGCTATTGGATATACACTATATATACAAAAGCCTAAGATCACCATGCGCAATGCCAAGGGTCGGCTGGAGTGGTGTAAAGCTCACTGCCATTGGACTGGATCAGTGGGAACGCGTTCTCTGGTGTGATGAATCATGCTTCACCATCTGGTAGTCCGACAGGACGAATCGGGGTTTGGCGGATGCCTGGAGAACGCTACCTGCCCCAATGCATAGTGCCAACTGTAAAGTTTGGTAGAGGAGGAGTAATGGTCTGGAGCAGTTTTTCATGGTTCGGGCCAGGCCCCTTAGTTCCAGTGAAGGGAAATCTTAATGCTACAGCATACAATGACATTCTAGACAATTCTGTGCTTCTAACTTTGTGGCAACAGTTTGGAGAAGGCCCTTTCCTGTTTCAGCATGACAATGCCCCCGTGCACAAAGCGAAGTCCATACAGAAATGGTTTGTCGAGATCGGTGTGGAAGAACTTGACTGACCTGCACAGAGCCCTGACCTCAACCCCATCGAACACCTTTGGAATGAATTGGAATGCCGACTACGAGCCAGATCTAATCACCCAACATCAGTGCCCAACCTTACAAATGCTCTTGTGGCTGAATGGAAGCAAATCCCCGCAGCAATGTTCCAACATCTAGTGGAAGCATTCCAAGAAGAGTGGAGGCTGTATTCATATAGTTCTTTGCTGGCTTGCAATGACAACAACAGTGCTCCTAGTCCACAATGGGGAGATGATAAGAGCAGTCCATCTACTTTTACTAACATGAAAACGCCTTATAAGTACGGAAGACATAAGGCATCTGATATACACAGCCAATAAGAATTCCTACAGAATTCCCCTGTCCTACATGGTTCAATGCCAAACTTTTCAGGGCAGGTTGACATGGGCGGATCTTTTCTTTCTCACTTCTTTTTCCTGTAAATCAGCTAGAAACCGTCAAGTCACAGGTCTACCTTCGCCTGGGGGGAGAAAGGTAGCAGTGGTTGGGTCAAAGTGCAGGGGTTAAGTTAGGGGCAGGCATGTGGATACCCGTATGCCTGGAGTTGTAAGAGTTGAAACCCTCTGGTTAAAAGGGACGACACTTGAAGGAACTGAGAAGATATTTGCTCTGCCTATTGCGACTCACATGGCTGTGTTGGACTATTTGGTCGAGGTGTTTGCTTACCAGCAACAGCTAGATCCCTTGACCCTCCATTTGAACATAACTGTGAGGCGTTTGGAGTGTAGGCATTTGGATGTGTGTGGCCTTTCTCTCAGACCTGGTGGTGTCTCTCTCTTTCTCTCCCTTTCTCTCCCTTTCTCTCTTTCTTTCTCTCTATCTCGGCTCAGCCAGATTGAAGATTGAACTGGCTGCCAGGATGCTAGTGGAATCTTGATCAGGGCACATTTACATGGAGACAATGGAGGAAGTTCAAGTGATTTCTCCTTGCTTTCTCTCCCTCTCCCAAGCCTATTTCGCCCTCTTTGCCCCTCAATCCCTCCCTCTCCACCTCAGTCTTTTTGCCCGGATTCTCTCTTCTTTGCGGGTTGGTGTCTTCGGAGAGAGAAAAAGAAGAATCGGAGGTAGGATGGAGGAGAGCAGCTCTTCTGCAGTAGAGGGCCCTGAATGGGCTTAGACTTCATCAGTACTAAAGAGGACAGGCCCCTCTAAATACCCCCATAATAATGAACTCCACACACATGCACACACGTGCAAGGCTGAACACACACAGGGCCACACACACACACACACACACTCCGGCTCTACTTAAACAGGCTGTTGGGAGCAGGACCTGCCTTCGGTCACTCTGTCTGTTTGATTACCAGTATACATAATAATCCTACTTATGCATGTCACCACACCGTACATAATCATAAATTAGTATGAGCTTGATTTAGCATCATGTCCAGTGTCATACTCAGTAATTGGAGTTGAAATGCTGATCATCTCTAGAGTATGTCATGTTAATTACAGTGCACTTGGCTTATAAGAATCACCGATATTACTTATACAGTACGTGTTAGAAGTCAAACAGTCCCATACTTGTACCATGTACTTTTCAATTGGTTAAAATAATTAAATCTTCCAGGATGGATGTGATTGTCATCAGACAAGGGGTGTTCTATTGAAGTCTGACGTGGTTCTATCAACACGCTTGCCGCCTCAGCTGGCGTTCCAGCACCCATATCATTCGTTCAGATGAAAACGATAACAAATCAGGAGTTCTCCTATCATACCGAAGGCCCTCAACATGTGAGGACCTCTGTCGTGGTAGCTTACACTCGTCGGACTACCTGAAGTCAGTCATCGCTGTTGTGTTTTGGAATCTTACGCTCCAATGTCAGTAGATCAGGGAACTGAAATGAAATCTACCTTGCAGAACCTATCATAGGCTGGTACTCTGCACGCTTTCTCTCATGCTGCCCTGATGAGTGTGGAAGTGCTTGGTGCTACTTAGCCATGATCCTATTAAAGCATGAACTTTATTAAGTGCACGTCAAGGAAGAGATAAGGGGGTGTTTGAAGCTCGCCCATGGGGATTGAGTGTGTGTGTACGTGTGTGTGGACATGGGTGAGAAGAATGGTAGTGTTTCTCACAGTCACCCGAGTAGAATGAGTCAGCCTTCTGAGAATTCCTGGCTGCTTTTTAATTTAGCCTCTCTTTGTTGTCGGGCGAATTTCGGGAATTTAAATGTGATAAAACACTGTCGAGAGCGTTAAGTGCTGGATATTGTATATCTAGCTGTATCTCTTTACAGAGAGAAATAACTTGTTGTGTTTTGTCATTTCCTTGCCTGTGGTAGGCAGCATTATATTCTGTCCCCAAACAGGCTGTAGTTAACACAGTAGACCATGTCGTAAATCAATGGCCCCACCTCCATCTAGTCCTTTGAGATCTGCGCTCACAAAGGAAAGGTGACAAGAATTCGAGGCCATGTATTGGGATTCAGCCTTTGTTGACTCCCAGGACTTTAATGTTAGCCCCAGAGCCACCTGTCCTCCATCACCGTTGACAATGTCACAAAGCCTTGGAGGGGCCAGCTCAATGTACACCTAGCCCCCCCAACATTTGTTTTTCCAATTTTTCTCTGGTGTGATCCAGGACTGGGGGGAGGGGGCGTTAAATAATAGAGCGATTAGTCCTCTCCCACCCCCAGTATTACCCTCTGGCCGCCCCAGAGCAGGAACCTCAAGTTCAGGAAAGGAGAGAGAGAGGGAGAGAGAGGGAGAGAGAGAGGGGTGGGTAGGGTATAACAGATAAAGGAGTGAGACCATGGTTGCTCTGAAGAATCAGGCTATTGTTGCGGCCTGCTCATCAAACCGTAAATAGAGGTCTGAGAGGCAGGCAAGGGGGGAGAAGAGAGGGCTGGCTATGGAAGCAGGCACAATCCTTTCCTGTTCTCCCGCTCTCTCTCTATCTCACGGATCCTCTGCTCTGAAACTGGAGAGGAGGCCAAACTCCCGTTCCACATTTGCTTTCCCTTTCTCTTAAGCTTTGGAATAGGGTGAGAGGGTTTACTAGTCACATAGGCAAAACCAGTCCTCTCTTTTGCGTTTCTTTATATAACCAGCATGAAGGGGCTGAATTGCTAACACACACACAGACACGCACACACTATTCCACCCCTGTTGCGCTGCTCTTGCCACACTTTGCCCAATTTGTCTCCTTGGAAACAGGGGTTTTCCGAGGGGCCATGTCTCTGCTCGCAGGGTTTCAGCCGTGGTGGGATCCAGGATCTCCTAGCTGCATGGCCAACCTTCCGGGAGGAACTCTGGGATTAGTCTGGGAGGAAAGTGGCATTGGTCTCTCAGAGAGTGAAGAGCGAGATAGGCAGAGGGGGAGGGAGAGAGATGGAAAGAGTACCCCCTCCTCTCATTCTCCGCCTGTACTGGGTCAGGCAGGCAGGTTCTCATTCACAGACATTTGAAGTGAGGTGAAGTTATTGCGCTCCTAAGCAGAGCTTTAGAAGTCACTGCCACACTGCTTGAGCAGCCCCATTGTTCCGCGCACCCCTTTGTTGCACTGCATATCAGGCTAACCGGGCTCGAGACACAGAAAGCACTTAACTTCAGAAAGTGTTTTTTAAAAATAATTATAAACATTCGAAGATAATTATTACCATTAATGTTCATTATTAACTTTAATGGGGGATTTTCCAATTGCACTCAATTCAACATTTCTGCCTGCATAGTTAATGTCATTGTGTCCACATTACTCAGAGGAGCAAATTCCAACACATGGTTAATATGTAAATCACTGCTAGAGCTGGACAATATGGACAAAAATCCATAACGCGATAAATTGCCTGAATTGATGTGTTAACGATAAATAGAATGATAAGTTTAACATTAATGTGCACCAGTTTTTATGTATTATTCTTTTAAACTACTACTAGTTCTAAGGTTGTAGGCATAAATTGTCCCATTAATAATCACCCATATTAGCTAACTTATTTCATTTCAAACTTCACATTTCTCTACTATAGGCTACTTATCGTAATGAACGATATCAGCAAAAATGCCTGCGATCGGTATGGTCAATGTTGATAATTTTTGGTTTATCGTCCCAGCTCTGATCACCGCACTGCTATTTAACCTGGAAATTACCCGAGGTCATGACCTCTACTCAGCTGGAGTGAAGAACCATATGGCCGGTTGATGTTTGTTTTACAGGGGAAAACCGAAACTGTGACACAGTTCTGCGAGTAGCACACACTTAGCACCCACTTCAGACATTCTTGACCAAACTCTTGTACCAGGGAGAAACAGTTCTTGTTGCTGTGTTGATGGTGGTTCTCCAGTCCTGGCTACCTGCCCTTCTGTAGTGCTCAGTCTAGCACTGATAAACTTGCTGTAGCTGCTGGGCACGCCCTGCCTGTTAGCTGAGCAGGGATGGAAATGCCTGCATGCACAAACACTATGCTGCTTTAATGTCCGGGACCGCAAGGTTGCTCAATGTTTGGCATGGCTTGAGTGTGAGAGAGAGAAAGAGAGAGAGTGCTTACTGTAACCTACCCACTTTGTTTTCTCTGCTGTCCTCCATGGCCCTGTCATTCATGTCATCTGCAGATATCGTTAACATACCTGATGCACTTTCAGAAAGCTGCTCCCAAATGGCTCTGGGATGTGAGTGGGGGTGCATTGTGCCACTTGTAACTTGTATTGAATGCAAAGATGTCTGTGGTAGTAATGTTGTAAAATTGATTTCAGATTTCTGATCTATCTAGACAGGACTTATGCAGTTATCAAAGCTTCCAAATGAAACCAGTGTCCATTTTTCATTATCAATTATTCATGGATTCCTTTTTTTGCTTGCACCAAGGAAGTGTGTTTTCCCCCAAGTTTGTTGTGGAGTACAGACCACCCCCGCAAATTAAATGGCACCTACCCATCACCCGTTTTGACGGCTCGGGGGCTGGCAGTGAGGGGGTCAAGGCAGGGCCAGACCAGACACTGTTCCTGACTGGAGCCTGGAGGGGGGGCGGCAGGTAGCCTAGTGGTTAGAGCGTTGGACTTGTAACTGGAAGGTTGCAAGTTCGAATCCCCGAGCTGATGTAAAAATCTGTCATTCTGCCCCTGAACAAGGCAGTTAACCCACTATTCCCCCGGGTGTGGATGTCGATTAAGGCAGCCCCACGCACCTCTCTGATTCAGAGGGGTTGGGTTAAATGCAGAAGACACATTTCAGTTGAAGGCATTCAGTTGTACAACTGACTACCCCTTTCCAATATTTGACCTAGCCTTTTGTCTCCTAAGGACGTAGCAGCTACTGAAGTTCAGCTGCTTCACCCAGAACACATTAGGACTCATTTTACCAGACGATGGCCATTTCCCTTTCACTCTGCCCTGAAGGCCCTCTGCTGGGTTTTCTGCTGCTTGGTGCTTTTGCCGGATTTGCCTGTTGGAATTTAGGAATGGAATGCATCTTTAGCTAAGCCCCAAAATAATGGTGTATACTGTATCCACCGCCTCCTTCACACTGAGGTTTATTTGAAAGTGAGAAATAACTTAGAAATGTTTAACATGAGAAGATATAGGGGTAGGGCAACGGAGGGAGGGAGAGCGTAAGGGAAGGGAAGGAGAAGACAGGCAGAGTCAAAGTGAGGAAGTGAGAAAATGAGAGAGAGGGTGAAGGGAGAGGAAGAGAGGGAGCATGTGAGTGTGTGTGAGTGAGAGATTGACTTTGATATTCCCCATGGCTTTATCTCGCTATCTTCAAAGCACCTGGCCTGCACATAGTCTGTTAGTTGGTCAAAGCTGTGGATCTCAGCATAAAGGGAATGGAGACCGTTACCCCATCCTGTGTCAACGTACCTTCTGAAGCAAGAGGCATTAGCTAGGGTCCTGCTATGTACAGTCTTGAGGCGCGATCCTCCAACTAGTTTTTACTGCCAGTTACTGCACTTAGAGGAAATGCACCCGGGTATAACAAACAGTAGGGCTGGGGACACTAAAAGACGAGTGTACTTATCAGTCATCGGTAATCTAGTTATGTTGACATTTACGGGACAAAAGAACAGAGACACGACAGCATCGAGTCTCCGGAATACTGGCAGTGCCCCAGCGAATAGAATAACCGCATCTCTGTAAGTGGCCACTGAAGCCAATTGATTGTTCCCTGCATAAAATGGGTCCGTACATTGTATTTGAAGTTTCTTAATGTTTCTACGCGCACAATCAGCAGTGCGCTATTCAAAGACTCCGGCAGCAGGGGTTAATGCCACAGCACGACGCCTCGCATTAGCATTCACAGGCTAACCTCCCTGCTAAGTGCTACAGTACCTTCTCGGTTGCTTAGGAATTGACACTTAGGTAATGAAATGTCCATGGCTGACAAGGGCACTTGATTGTGCTGAGACTGAGGGAGGGAGGCAAGGAGAGAGAGAGCGAGAGAGAGAACTGGGGAGGTATCCAAGTGAACATTAAGCACATACCAGGCAGACAGGAGGAGAATATCTAATGGAGGTACTGGTGGGGCAAGCATATTGGCAGGAGGCCATCACCTGAGGATGGCTCTGCACTCTGCACTCTGTTTTTAATTTGACTGAAACCCAGACCTGTCTAGAATGTCGAGAGAGGTTAGCCAAGGTCTTCCAGTTAGGCCTCAGAACATTGAGCCTTTGAAAGCACCCCTACCTGCAAATGAATGTGTGAATGCCTTATTCCGAGGCGCGTTCAACTTAGCTACTTGTGTGTATTTCTATCTCCACAGTATTACACAAGCCAGGTAGAGAAAGTGACTGCTTAAAGCTCACTCACTGGCAGTACTTTCTCATCCTTGCCAGGATTGGCAATTGGGTGTTTTTGTCTCCTTACTCGACTGAAGCCTCACCTTTGAGTAGTAAAGGGCCTCTATGGGAAGTTACCTGAGTATGAAGAGCACACTGTGCCTGTCTGCAGAGCTTCCCTGCCGCTGGGGTTTCATTACCTTCAGCCCTCCCCAATGAGTGACCCTTGCCCCCTAACATTTTGACCCCTGAACCCCCCCCATGTTTAGTTATGATCTCACCTTCAAAGACATGCTATTCTTTTCTTGTTATGTCAGGCCAAGGTTGGGGAGCAAATGTTTTTTGGAACAGCTCCTTCAATAGCAATGCCAGTTACACATTAACAGCTCGCCAGATGCCCTAGAGATTTCACAGAACGATTGTTATTTGTGATTTTTCTGTAATGTGTAAGGACTCAAGTTAATAATGAAACCTGGGGAAGGCCATTTAGTAGATGTTTTGTGGGTCTTTTGACTTCGGGGAAAACATTCAAATTCCTTCCCATTCATGTTTTGTGTGTATGCCATCATGTGTCAATGCACCACTGGTCATGCATTGGCGCTAGTCCTGACAATAACATATACCCCATAATCATACAAGATGCACGCATTCACCTCATGTTTGGAGTCACTGAAGTAAACATACACCTGTCACTGCCTCTGAGGCAATGGGAAATTTGGATCTGAAAGTTAGATTCAACTTAGTCTGACTTTTTGCTTTCTGTGCAGTATAGCCCTATCTAGCTCTGACATAGACAATGCCTGGTTTGACACAGCGACTGGTTTATAAAAAGCCACAACTAGATATGTTTTGTTGATACATTTGTTTGGCTCCTAGTTTCAGCACTTTTACATTTCCTATCATTTTCTCTATGGTTTAATGTCTTTTTAAGGCTTACTTGAAAGTTGAAAGTGGCATGGAGATGAGTAAGAAGTATCCACTACAGAATGCTGTGGAGGAAACGGGATCTTAAAAGAGGGAGTACTTGGTTTATGCTTTCATATCTAGGAACCTTAAGCCCCCTGTTCAGATAAAATGGGGTTTGGCTGTTTTGGTCTAAACATCAAACACTGAAATGGGGTTTTGGGATCTCTCTTGAGTTAAATTGGTACCTGCATCATAGAGGACTTAACGAAACGCTGCGTTATGGACACAGGTGTATTCAGAGCAACAGGGGAGGAATGGGTGAGCGAGGACAAAAGACGCATTTCAAACAGGACCATTTTTGAGCTCTGAAATAGTGGTGGAGGTGAAGGGTGGACGTTAGTAGAAAGGGTGCACCAGTGTTTCCCTTCCCCCTCTTTTTCTTTCTGTCTCGCTCCCTCCCTACCTGTTCCATTTGGCAGGCCACATACAAAAGCAAACTCTTGCTCCAGAGTTGACTGAATAGACGTAGGGAGTGTATTGAGCAGACGGACAGGAAAGGAGAATGAACAACGTCAGCCTGACAATGGAAGAAGATGAAGTGGGGTGACAGATGCATTGTTAAGCTTTGCATACTCCCCACTGGTCACCGTTTCATGTTTTAGTGTCATGGAAACCATCAATAAGATGGATCTGCAGAGGATGGGAATCCATCTCTGAATCTGTAAGATAATGTCATATTTAATAGCAGGGCTCCGTCAGGCGAGGGAGCAGAAGCAACAGCTGGAAGGGAAGCTGCCGGACTGGGAGAGCGACCGTGTGTAAGTCATGTATAATTGCTGAATGGGCAAGCGGACAACGCTTAGGCCTTTGTGGAGCCGCCCGCAGTTGAGCTGACTTTTGTAAATATATTTGCCCTGTCTGGCCTTAAATATTACATTCCTCTGAGCCTTTGTTATTATTTACAATGGAACAAACCCCATCTTTGTGTGTTGTGGATACCCATTTGGCAAAGCAGTGCAGGCTTTTGACTGCAAAACTATGGAGAGATGGGGATTTTAAAGAGATTCTATTGTACTTCTGTATACTTTTTAGCCAGTAATTCTGAAAATAGTGCTCAAATTCTTCAAGCTCTGTCAAGTTGGTTGTTGATCATTACTAATCAACCATTTTCAAGTCTTGCCATATATTTTCAAGACGATTTAAGTCAAAACTGTAACTAGGCCACTCAGGAACATTCAATGTCATCTTGGTAAGCAACTCCGGTGTATATTTGGCCTTGTGTTTTAGGTTATTGCCCTGCTGAAAGGTGGATTTGTCTCCCAGTATCTGTTGGAAAGCAGACTTTAAAAAAGACGTCTGTCCTCGATAGCAACACTCACTACCGAGGTCCAAACTGTCTCTCGCCAAACATCAGTGCCCAACCTCACTAAAGCTCTTGTGGCTGAATGCAAGCTAGTCCCCGCAGCAATGTTCCAACATCTAGTGGAAAGCCTTCCCAGTTGAGTGGAGGCTGTTATAGCAGCAACGGGGGGACCAGCTTCATATTAATGCCCATGATTTTGAAAGGAGATGTGAGACGAAGAGCAGGTGTCCACACACTTTTGGTCATGTAGTGTATGTGTGGGGTACAGGGATTAGTTAGTCTTTCAAAAATCATGGTAACCACTATTATTGTACACAGAGTGAGTCCATTCATCTGATTATGGGACGGGTTACTCCTGAACTTATTCAGGCCTGCCATAACAAAGGGGTTGAATACTTATTGACTCAAGATATTTCAGCTTTTCATTTTTTATTAATTTGTCCAAATAAACATAATTCCACTTTGACATTACGGGGGTATTGTGTGTAGGCCAGTGACACGACATCTCAAATTCATGCTGTAACACAATCAAATGTAGAACAAGTCAAGTGGTGTGAATACTTTCTGAAGGCACTGTAGATAGTCTCTTTAGAGTGGGTGCAGACCGAAGGTGCCATGGGTTGATCGAAACGGACCTTCAGGATTACAGAGTTAGATGAACTCGCAGATGTATGAAGGAAGAATCCAGGATAGCGGTAGTTTAGTGAGCCAATACTAACTAGCGTTGGCTCAGTGAATGGAAGTCTATGGGTATCTGCTACCTGTCATTTTGCTAACACTAGTTAGCAATTGCGCTAGCGCTAGTTAGCAACTTCCTTCAAACTGCACGCAGAGACATACAAATGGTATCCAAAATGTTCATCTGAAGTAGATAAAGGGCCTCATTGCCAAAATTCCGAAGTATCCCTTTAACACTCATTTTCACTCCCCTGTCCCTCGGCTTCCTCCATCGTGACATGTGTTTGCTCACTCCACAGTGGAGCGAGTGTTTAAATTGAGGCTATTGCGATAAGTTACTGTGTTTGAAGGTCGGAAACGCTGGCGGAGTGACTCAGTGTTTGCTCATTTGGGTTTGTCACTCAGCGGTGATAAAAAAACTGGAACAGAGAAGGAAGGAGAGGAGAGGCAAGCGGCCGGCTCATTAACTCAGGTGGCTAATGATTTACAGAAGTTTAGGAAGTGAACTCAAAAGGAGATAGTGAGCCAGACAAAGAGCAGAGGGAGATTTAGGACTGCCCTGTTTACTACAGGTGATTTTGTAAGATCACGCGAACCCAGCCATAGACCAAAGTGTTAGCAGTGGTGGAAATAGTATCCAACTGTCATACTTGAGTAAAAGTAAAGATACCTTAATAGAAAATTACTCAAGTAAAAGTCACCCAGTAAATTTCTACTTTAGTAAAAGTCTAAAAGTATTTTATTTAAAATATACTTAAGTACCAAAAGTAAATGTAATTGCTAAAATATACTTAGGTATTAAAAGTAAACGTAAAAGTATAAATCATTTCAAATTCCCTATGTTAAGCAAACCAGATGGTACCATTTTCTTGTTTTTTTTATTTATGGAAAAAGCCAGGGGGCACAGTCCAACATTCAGACATCATTTACAAACGAAGCATGTGTGTTTAGTGAGTCTGCCAGATCAGAGGCAGTAGGGATGATCAGGGATGTTCGGTTGATAAGTGCATGAATTTTCCTGAATGCTAAGCATTCAAAATGACACCTTGACAAGGAAAATGTATGGAGTAAAAAGTACATAATTTTCTTAACAAATGTAGTCAAGTAAAAGTAAGTACTCAAAAATATAAATAGTAAAGTAAA
This sequence comes from Brachymystax lenok tsinlingensis, assembly GCA_030435695.1. Lineage (NCBI taxonomy): Eukaryota > Metazoa > Chordata > Actinopteri > Salmoniformes > Salmonidae > Brachymystax > Brachymystax lenok. The sequence goes on along the minus strand of CM059802.1, from coordinate 33,231,063 downwards.
GTACAGCTACCCAAAAAAACTGCTTAAGTAGTACTTTAAAGTATTTTTACACCACTGACTATTAGAGACAAAACCCAATATAACAGCATCAGTATCTTCTTGTCCATGGGCAATTTAATAGTATTCTTTTGTAGCTTTTAAAAAATAGATATTATATTTTTTTAATACATGCATATACAAAAACAATATAATATAATGTAAACTTAACATTTACATAACATACATTTCCACTGCATGGGCTATTTGTGATCTACTAGTGACTGATTAGTTTCAAAGACTGCGAGGGAAGGGGAAGTAATTGTTTTCGCCCACTTAGATAAGTATTTTCTACATTACAAAACCCCATTTTCAGACTGAAATGAGCTCATTCTTTACACCCCCACACGTTAACTGCCTGCATAGATCTCACTTGCAGGGCCTTCTGCTGCTCTTGCGCCTTCCCAGAAACCTCTGCTGAACTACGTTACGGCTCCTCTGTGAAACCTAAGTCTTTGACATATGGTTTTCATTCACAATGTTTCCAATTGGAACTTTGGATTAGCGTTTGGTTTGCATTCCGACCATGGATCCCCCCATTGGTGTGACCACTCTGGTCTTGATCCCATGGTAGTGGTCTGATAGAGGATCCCTGCCGACTTTCCCAGGGCTTGTAAAGCAGTCCCAGCGCTCCACCACTGTCATGAGCAGCTGCAGGGCTGGGGTTCCGTCTAGTTAGTCCACAGGCCACAGATTGGATCGCTGAACACAACTGAGATGGCAAATCCAAATCTTGAGTTCAACTTCCCTTGAGGTCAGAGTCTTGTTCATGTAAGACAATATGGATCAACATACCCTCTGTTGCTGAGACTATTGAGCTAACATCCTTGTCCAGGTTCAGGCGTATTATGGCGCCCAGGGGACCACTGTAAAATACCCTCACTCAAAGTGGCCCTTACTGCGTTGGATCTTTTGATCTTTGGGCCTGCCTTGGCAGAATGTAAGACATTCCTATGTTTTTGCCGCTGCTAGGAAGACAGGTACCCCTAACTGCCAGCTGTATGAAACCACAGCCACTTGAACAGAACTCTTCTAATGTGCCCTAAGTACCTCCCAGACTTCCAGATACGGTTGTCTCTGTGGCCTGCCACAAGAAAACAAGCCTCTTCAAGTAGTAGCTAGTACTGTATGATGTTTTAAATAAAATACATACTTCAGGCTTACTGGCGGCTGGGTTCTGTTCCCAAAGGCAAATGAAACACCCCGCATTGGCAGTGACGTTAATTGCCTAGAAACTTTACAACATCGCTGAGTCCCTTTACCCCTCCACAGTGACCTCCCATGGTCCAGCCCCTCGCATCGCGCGCGCACACACACACACACACACACACACACACACACACACACACACACACACACACACACACACACACACACACACACACACACACACACACACACACACACACACACACACACACACACACACACACACACACACACACACTGAGGCCCTAGCCATGTCTTGGCCAAGCCTCATGGTAACCATGACTATCACAATGGGGACCCTCCCGCCAAGCCTTATTAACCTCTGCCTCTCAGAATCCTGTTTTTGACAGCTGGCGAGTAGTTACCCCTTCCCACAACATCCTCTCCACTGACCCAGGAAGTGCTCCTTTCCCTCTGGAGTTGGCTCTAGGTGGCTCTAGGTATTTGAGACCTTGGCTGTGGCCCAATAGTACTAACTAACTGCCCTCCCTCAGCTCCTATCCTTCATAAACAAGATATGATAAGAACTGGTCGGTGAAAGTAAAATGGTGTAAACCTGTTGATTTCTCACCCATTAGTGACAATTCTGTAGAGGAAACTACGTTGAGAATCGGTTTAAGAGTATTTGGACATAGCCAAGGGACCTTCACTCGGCCGAGTAGTGGGAGAGTGCTGTGGCTTCAGCTGGTGTCAATCAGAGTCGGCCTCAGGGCCGTATTACCTCCTATCCCCCTGGAGATCCAGTTGCTGCTGGAAGCTCGCCATGCATGAGCCGGGTCCAGGCCGGTGGCTTTCGCAGCTAATAAGAAACAGATCCTTCGCACATATGGTCCCAATTGATAAAAACTATAGCTCAAGGAGGAAATGTTGCATTTGCAGCTTATGAAAACGGTCTGGAGACACCTGCCAGTTTGTTAGTTTTGAATTTGAACCGCTTTTATTAGAACGTCATGATGAACCGCCGTCAGCCGGACAGCTGTTCAGTTTGTAGTCTTTTGTATGTTTACCGCACCGTGTTTCTAACCATGCACTTTAACCTATGAAATCATTTCAAATTCACATGTTAACATAGGCTGTGGTGTTGTTGTGGTGCGAGGCTCATGGAAACTCACCATTTAAGACTCTGTAGATCCCAAAACTACTGCTCCTGACAGAGTTTAAAGAGAAACAACAGTGTTTAGAGACCTTTTCAGATTGCTATGTTTATCCAGAATGAGATAAGAACACTGGAAACTCCGACGAGGTGTCCACACAAAGCTTATTTGGTCAAATTTGGGTTTGGTGTGGGACCCCAGTACAATCAGCAGTGTTATCTCTCAGGGGCCTCTCCTGTTCACTGCAGCTGAAACCACAAATCTTCAGATGGCTCCATCAAAGGTCAAGGGGTCAGATAAGAGAGTACAAGACAGGATACATGACACAGGATACATGATGTCACCGGGAGAATGTATGTGTGGTTTATTTTCCTTAGAGGTCGTTTGTGTGCTCGCTTATGTTAGCGACTTAGTCATAGTCTCTCACAGGCCTCGAGATCCCATTTGCCATCCCCACTTAGATTTATAACCACAGGGTTGGCTCCGATTTTATTCGCCATATTGCTTCTTTGGCTTCTCTGTAAAAGTTTGCGTTTGCCAGAGAATTACTACTAACTCCAAAGCATTTTCTTTTGCATTACTCATTAGCGTTTCACATCCTGTAACATGATTAGATTCAACTGAAATAGATAGTTAATTAAATATACAAAGATGAGCAAAACGTAGACTCCTGCTTCGCTCAGCGGAAATTATGCCGAGCCTGAAACGGTCTTTCTTCTTTGAAAACAAACCCATGGCAGCATATCGTTGCAGAAATGTGATTTCTACTGTATTTGCTGTGTAATTATGAGGACGTCGTATTTCCCTTGGCAGCTCATTTAAAAGGCTTCATTGTCATCCTGAAGCCTCATTAGCATAAGACCGGCAGACATGATGCTAATGATATTAGAAATGAAGGGTAATCTAGGCGTTTAGGAAGGGGGGTGGGGGGGTTCTGACACAGTAGGGAGAGAGATGAACCTGAGGTCTGTTGTTTTAGATGCTTGCCTGATAGCGTTTGGCTCCAGACTGATTATTATTTAATTTTTCTTCGCAAGGATTTTGGGCTTGGGTTTAATTAGTGAAGGAGATGGGAGGAGATGTAGGAAATGTTCTCTTTTGCGTAGCCTTACCTTGCAACACAAAACAGACTTTTCTGCTTTTAGCCTGAACGAAACCACAGCTTGTTCCAAAAAACACGAGGTTCAGTTAGCTTCTCCCTAGAAGGGAATGTCCTTGACGTCTCTCATTTGAAAGATTGCACCTTTTTTTTTTTGCTAGAGAGCTACAATGTACTGCTCCTTGAATTAGGATATTTTTGGAAGAGCATAGAGTTAGATTCCAGTGGAGCAGGAGTGCATAGAGTTGGAGAAAGTGTCTTTTCACATCCAAAAACATAACTCAAACTTGCAGATCCATCAGAAGTTACACAATTAAGGCAAATGTATGTTTGATTGTGTCTGACATAAAGATTAGGGAGTGTTCTTGCACGGTTGGCTACACCTAGTACTTTCTGGATCCATCCCGAACTCATTTGAATGTCTAATGTGATGCGAAAGCTGTCAGGCTTCTCACGCATGACATCTGTCAGTGCCTTTGTAATTAGCACTGCCAACTTGGTAATTGTACCGGAGATTCTATTAGCGTAAAGCAGCCTTGATAGCAGCTATCAGACTATTTTCTATTTCTCCCTGTCATTTCTCCTAAGCCCGAAGCGAGTTGTCAGTGATAGGATGAGAGTGCAACAGTAGGATGTCCTCTTAAACCTCACGTACACACAAACCAGCCCGTCTGGCCTATAAACATCTAAGACAAATGGCTGTTATTATCAGCAAAGACAACAGGCCACATAGGGCCTATTCATTAACCTTTAGACAGTGGTGGCCATCTTTTGGCCTCTCTCCCGCTATTCCAATGGCACCTGAGCAACCGTGTGAACAAAAAGCAGTCCGGTGGTGACTGCCGGCGAGTGTGTGGGGTCCTGGTCATAAAAGAAACCAAAGAAATCAAAGCACTCTGCAGAACACTGGTTCGAGCAGGTTAATGATTTCCTTGGTGCAGGACTTGTTTACTGAGAGACCAGCCACTGGAATGCACACGCAGTGGTTGTGTGATATGCATGTTACATGGGTATTGGCAGGGTTTGTATACAGTAAGGCTTGTTCGACCTTTGACCCAGTCAGTATGGTATGTTTCCAAGGTGTGCTCTGCTCTGGAAGATGTCAGTAGCTTATCTCGGTAAAGCTTAATAGCATTAGGTGGTCTGGAGAATGGTGGGGTTAGTCAAGGACACACTTTGAAGAACTTCCTAATAGGGGAATATTTGTTTCTCTTCAAGCAAGGAGAATGCAGCTGGGAGAATTAACTTGCGATCCCTTTCTCTTCCAGTGATGGCGGGAATCGATAGAGCCTCATGGTTCAGGGCTCTCTGTTCAGTCGATGGTCTCCCAACTCGCTATATTACCTATGTATTCTACCATTAGCGATTGGAAGTCCAGGAGGAGATGCTGCTGCGACTTGACTTGAGCCATGGGCTTCTTTTCTATTCCTCAGATGAATGGGGCCTGTCAGGCCCGCAAAGGGAGACGACTTCATCTTCCCGCTCGGGTAATTAGATCACAGCGACCACTCGCTGAGGAGAGAGAAAAGCACATTGGGCTCCTCACCGCTGAGGCCCCACAATCTATGTCACTGTAACTCGGTGTGAGGAGGAGAGTCAAGGAGAATGGAATGTTTTTTTGGAAATGCTGTGGAAATCTGGGTGGGGGTGGGGGTAGAGGGGATGGGTCACTTCAAATAGTTCCTCCAGCAGTCCTCTGCCACTGACACGCCTTAGGTCTCCGTACGTGTCGTAATGTCAGTAAAGAAAATGTTTTCACTTCGTTTGGTTAATTTCTGTGGGATTCGGAGACGCAGGAAACAGCAGGGCTCCCCCTGGGGAGCATGGGAAGGAAAGTCCCATTAGCCCCCCTCAACCCTGTCCACTCCCCATCCCCCCACACTTTCACTACCCGCCACAGCCTCCTGATTCCCCTCCACCGCAAATGGTCACTGAAGCCTACCAATTCTGGAGTAGGAACAAGACAGTGCGTGGGTGTAGAGAAAAACGGAAAACCCCTTTACTCTTTACGCTCCGGTGTTCAGTTTCAGACACACAGCAAAGCCTCAAGAATACCGTCCTTAACCCGATTACCGTGGCTCCTTAAAGTCCTAATCCTAATTTCCGGCGTGCGAATATGGATTTTGAAGGCGTCAGACATTTTGTCGGTCTTCTGGCCGGGCTCAATTGGAACAGGTGTCTGATGCTCCACATAGTGGAGTTTTTGTGAGTGTGCTTCTCTGTACAATGCAGGCCTTATTTAGCAGAATACCTGTGTCAGGGTGCCTCTGCACTCCGAGTCCCAGGAGAACAATGGATTCCTTTCTCACTCCTCCTCCTTGTTCCTCCACTCCTCCTTCCCTCCCACTCTGTTTTCCCAGAGCCCTACAGGCTGTCTTTTATTTTGAAATGCATTACCGTATTGTTTTTTTCATTGGTAGGGTCAGGAGTTTTTGCTAACCATGTGACCTGATCGGCAAAAACACTGGACCCTAGTTATACATTATAAGAAGGGTATAGAATCCTGCTTACTATTGAAGATGCCAATATGTCTGCTCATTGACTACTCGTGGTATTGGATCGTTAAACTTCTGGGCGAGCTATGAGTAAACCAAGAAGAAAACCTACAGAGCTGTCATGGCCTGAGTGATGGATGTATGACTTGAGTTTGCGTCGCTTCTAAGTATTCAGTGAGGAAGTGGTCGTTAACCCCTGTTGAAACACACGCACGCGCACGCACACACACACACACACACACACACACATACACACACACACACATACACACACACACAGCCACACACACAGCCGCACAGCCACACACACAGCCACACACAGCCTGAGGGTACATGAAGTGCCTTCCATTGAGATCTCCTTGATTCATCAGCAAGATATTTCAACAGGTCGTGAGTGGGCTTTGGTCCTGAACTGCCATTACAAGTCCCTTCATGTTTCGTTGTTTTGTCTATGTTATTTCTGTGTAAACTCAGTGTGTTTTTGTAGTCTGAAGTTCTTTCTGCAGGCTACAACAACTCACGGAAAAGTAACAGCTCCTACAGTCAGATAGATGCTGACTTGTTCCTGAGGGCTATCCAAAACTGATAAACATGTCCACTCCTGAGAGATTTGAGCGAGTTATGGATCGAGATAGTAGACTTAAGGAAGGGTTCCTGATTATTGTGGAATGAAGGTGGAACACTGGAGTTTGGAAATGTACTGTATGAGCATCAAGTGTGGGAAATTAAATATTATTTGAATAATAATTATTGTCTCTGACAGAAACTTTTAACTTCAGTACTTTTGATAAATCAAGTGTAATCTGTGCCCTAACTGCAGATTAAATAGTATTCTATTTACAGATAGAGGATTTGCTTTTGGATCTGAGAAGTTGCATCCCTCACAGAAGAGGAAAGAATGTTCAGAACTGGAATGACAACCATTCATACACTTCAGTTGGTGTCTCAGTCAATGAACATAATATTATTGAATCCCATAGAAACGAGAACAGAAAAGCACCAGCAGTTACAGGATATTATCAGAGCTCTCTTTTGACACTCATGAGCTGGCCTTGATTTTCAAAACTATCTCTCTATCTCTCGTTGTCTCTCTCTCATTGTCTCTCTCAATTCAATTCAAGGGGCTTTATTGGCATGGGAAACATATGTTAACATTGCCAAAGCAAGTGAAGTAGATAATATACAAAAGTGAAATAAACAATAAAAATGAACAGTAAACATTACTCTCACAGAAGTTCCAAAATAATAAAGACATTACACATGTCATATTTTGTATATATACAGTGTTGTAACAATGTACAAATGGGTAAAGTACAAAAGGGAAAATAAATAAGCATAAATATGGGTTATATTTACAATGGTGTTTGTTCTTCACTGGTTGACTTTTTCTTGTGGCAACAGGTCACAAATCCTGCTGATGTGATTGCACACTGTGGTATTTCACCTAGTAGATATGGGAGTTTAACAAAATCACTTTTTTTTTTTCAAATTCTTTGTGGATCTGTGTAATCTGAGGGAAATATGTGTCTCTAATATGGTCACACATTGGGCAGGAGGTTAGGAAGTGCAGCTCAGTTTCCACCTCATTTTGTGGGCATTATGTACATAGCCTGTCTTCTCTTGAGAGCCAGGTCTGCCTACGGCGGCCTTTCTCAATAGCAAGGCTATGCTCACTGAGTCTGTACATAGGCAAAGCTTTCCTTAAGTTTGGGTCCATCACGGTGGTCAGGTATTCTGCCACTGTATACTCTATGTTTAGGGACAAATAGCATTCTAGTTTGCTCAGTTTTTTTGTTAATTCTTTCCAATGTGTCAAGTAATGATCTTTTAGTTTTCTCATAATTTTGTTAAGTCTAATTCTCTCTTTCTCTCTCTCTGTCTCTCCCTGTCTTTCTCTCTCTGTCTCGCTCTCTCTGTCTCGCTCTCTCTGTCTCTCTCAGTCTCTCTTTGTCTTTTGACTCTTTCTATCTCTCTCTCCCTCTATCTCTCTCTGTCTCTCTTTGTCTCTTTGTCTCTTTGTCTCTGTCTCTCTGACTCTTTCTGTCTCTCTCTCTCTGTCTCTCTCTGTCTCTTTCTCTCTATCTCTCTTTGTCTCTGTCTTTCTCTGTCTTTCTTTGTCTATATTTGTCTCTCTCTCCCTCTCTTTCTCTCTCTAGTTCTCTCTGACTCTCTCTCTCTGTCTCACTCTCTCTGTCTCTGTCTTTTTGTCTCTTCTATTTACTTCTATTCACTATGTGGACCCTTATTTTTTCATCTTCTTCTCTGCTCTAAAAGCAGCTATGAAGAATCAAATCACTTTCTCGAGACTGTTGACATCCAGAGGAAGCAATAGGTACTGCATTCATATGCCCTTATAAGGGCATTTTCATAAGGGAGGGGCTCTAAATGAGGTGATGTGTCAAAACCACTTTTGATGTGTCAAAACCACTTTTTCCAGGACAGAAATTCCTCAGGGTTTCGCCTGCCATTTCCGTTCTGTTTTACTCACAGACAAAATGTTAACACTTTTATGTGTTAACACTGAGTGTTTCCTATCCAATGGTACTAAATATGTGCATATCCTATTTTCTGGGCCTGAATGGGATGCATTTTACTTTGGGCACGCCAGGCTCTCCAAAACGGTCACCTCGTGCGCTGCTCCCTAAGAAGTTAACTAGTAAAATTAAAAATATATAAAGTCTCTCATTGTCTCTGTCTCACTTTGTCTCTGTCTTTCTTTTTCTCTCTCTTTCTCTCTCTAGTCATCTCTGTCTCTCTCTCTCTAGTCATCTCTCTCTCTCTCTCTCTCTCTCTCTCTCTCTCTCTCTCTCTCTGTCTCGCTCTCTCTGTCTCTCTTTGTATTTTTGTCTCTCTCTGTCTCTTTCTGTCTCTGTCTCTCTGTGTCGCTCTTTGTCTAATTGTCTCTGTCTCGCTGACTCTTTCTGTCTCTATCTCTCTGTCTCACTCTCTCTCTCACTCTCTGTCTCTCTCTGTCTCTCTCTCTGTCTTTCTTTGTCTCTGTCTCTCTCTGTCTCTCTCTCTCTGTCTCTCTTTCTCTCTCTCTCTCTCTCTCTCTCTCTCTCTCTCTCTCTCTCTCTCTCTCTCTCTCTCTCTCTGACTCTCTCTCTGACTCTGTCTCTCTTTTTGTCTCTCTGTCTCTCTCTCTCTGTCTCTCTTTGTCTCTGTCTCTCTCTGTCTCTCTCTGTCTCTCTTTGTCTCTCTCTGTCTCTCTCTGTCTCTCTGTCTCTGTCTCTCTTTGTGTCTCTCTGTCTCTCTCTGTCTCTCTTTGTCTCTCTCTGTCTCTCTCTGTCTCTCTCTGTCTCTCGCTCTCTGAGTAGGAGTGTCTTTGTTTGACTAGCCCTTTATCTCATTAAGACTCAGAGAGGCACTATACTCCACAGAAGACGAGAGCTCAGTGGCATGTGGGCTGGGAGTTATCTGAATAATTGATATAGGGGTTAAAGTGTGTATGTGTGTGTGTTGTACAGTGGATGAGGAGGCGGCGCTGGCCTTGTGAGGCCCAGGAGGAGTGCTGTCCCGAGCTGACCCACTTCTCCCCCGTCACGTGATCCTGTGTGAGTGCTGTGGGTTAGGACAGAGTTTGTTGACATAGTTGGTAGAGATAATTGCCAGTGTTATGTATTTGTGCATGCTTGGTGTTTTGGGTTAGTGTGTTTGTGCTGGAAAACATTGTATTCGAACGTACCCTCCTTCCGTCGTCTATGAAATCTCGCCTTTTCTCTTCCTGATTAGGCCAATCTACTTTAATTGCTCACGTCCCATTGGTTATATGCTATGCTTTAACATTTTATTGTTATGCTATTTTGTTGGTTTTAATATCTAAACATTTAATGACAATCCTATGATTAGAGCAGGTTAAACCTGATACAATCTCAGTTCAAGGAGGTGTGGGAAGGTTTGTCCCTGCACCTTCATTTCCTCAAACCCACTGATAAAGCCAGGGCTTTTTTGGGCCCAGCCGGCCTAAGATATGACCTTCATTAAGAAAGAGAGAGGGAGAGAGAGAAAAGGGAGTGAGTGAGAGCAAAAGAGACAGGAGAGGGAGAAAGGCAGGGAACAGTAGGGGGATAGAGGAAGGGAGACAGAGAAGTGGAGAGAGAAGGGAAGGGAGATATACAGAGAAGGGAAAAAGAGAAGGGTGAGATAACAGAACACGCCTCTCCGTCTCGTTTCACTTCCCGAGGCCAAAGGTCATGGCGGAAGCAGAAGGGAGTGCCTAATGGCAGGTAGTCTCCAGGAAGACAACAGAGCAGGCCTGTCTGCACTGTGGGAACCTGGGGTGTCTGTCTCGCTCAGACCCCTGATCTCCTGACCTGTCAGTCACATTAGCTCCAGGAGATGTTGTAGTTAGTTTGCTACATGAGAGAGTGAGTAGTTGTTTTTACATGGACTGTGAGTCAGTACTTGTGATTCAGAGGTTTATTATGTTTGTGGCATCTCCCTCTCAGTGTGGCATCCCCCTCTGAGTGTGGCATCTCCCTCTCAGTGTGGCATCCCCCTCTCAGTGTGGCATCCCCCTCTGAGTGTGTCATCCCCCTCTCAGTGTGGCATCCCCCTCTGAGTGTGGCATCTCCCTCTGAGTGTGGCATCTCCCTCTGAGTGTGGCATCTCCCTCTGAGTGTGGCATCTCCCTCTGAGTGTGGCACCTCCCTCTGAGGCAGCAGGTGTGCGTGTGTGTATTTCAGACATGGCCTGTGGACTGACTCCTTGTTGCGACCGAGGAAAAGCAGGGCGTGGGCCCACTTTATGGCCCGCATGACACACACACACACTATAGGTAAGATAATGTACATAGAACACACCCCAAGCAACCGGGGAGGATTGTACGTGTTACAGCCATGCCTGATCTATTCATAGCAGTGAGACTGTTTGCTTTATGTCTGAGACTCTTCCCTTTCTTTAAAAGGCTGTGGACTATGGTGGGAAGCCTGTGCATCAGAGAGCTTGGCTTGATGAGGACAGGATGAATACAAAGAGGAAGTCTTTGAAGGCGGTTGGTTTTGCTTTGTAGCGCTCAGTCTAGCGCTCAGGTCAGACCCCCACAAATGTCTCTTTTCCCCTGAGCCATAGGTGCACTGCTTCATTTCTGGAAGTACAAACACCTTGTACAATCTGGAATTTCACTTGTTGATTTTGTCATCCCCCGTAGCAATGTCTAATTTGATTGGAATGGAGCTAACTTGCCAGTGCGTCGCGATTAGTTAAATGAAACTGACTCCATCCATCAATTTAAGGATCATCCTGGCCTTAATACATTGATCATGATTCATAATGACATTTGAAGCCAGGATTCAAAGGACAGCGCTGGGCAGTAAATAAGAGGGAGCTACATACTGCAAAATTGGATGGATTCCTGATTAATACTGCTGATATGTGTGTTTCTTTATACTAAGTCAAATTAAATGTAACATCCTTGCCAGCAAAGGAGAATCCTGAGTAGTCAGCACAAACTTAGCTTTGGTTTATGGCCGGTGTTGGCGTAGTACTGTGCGATACAGTGCCAGAATGGAAGAGGAGGGGAGGCTATTGTGTTGAATGTGTAGAACTAATATGATGTTGGGCATATGCATTGTCTCGATTTTGTAAACTAACTGATAATATGTATTATTATTTTTATATATACACCGAACAAAAATATAAATGCAACATGTAAAGTGTTTCATGAGCTGAAATAAAAAAATCCCAGAAATGTTCCATACGCACGAAAATATTATTTCTCATAAATGTTGTGCACAAATTTGTTTACATCCATGTTAGTGAGCATTTCTCCTTTGCCAAGATAATCCATCCACCTGACAGGTGTGGCATATCAAGAAGCTGATTAAACAACATGCTCATTACAGAGGTGCACCTTGTGCTGGGGACAGTGCTGGGGACAGTCATAGTGTGTCGCTCTGTGTTTAACGTACAAACGTTGAGGTAGTGTTAAAATGATGATAACCTATCAAGTATTAAGGATATCCAAAAGATCAAGGGCTTTTCACTACTACTACTACAAGTGTAGTTTACTCTGACGCAATGCTAGCTATATGCCGACTGATTGCATTCATTAACAGCTAAGTCAAATCATGCGTCATCAAAACATGGTACGCCATAGCCAGATAAAAGCTGCATTGAAAACAGAGTTCTTAATGTATGTGCCTATCCAATAGAATGGAGTGATCCATCTTAGTAAAAACCAACCTCCATTAATTTATCTAAGTGCATAAGTCTCAAGAGATGTCAAATACAGGTCAATATGCCCTCAGTTAGCAGCAGAGGCAAGCTTATTGAATATGAATGCTGAACACTGCCATCTAACCTACAGTATATGAATGCTGAGACCATCTGGTAGAATCAGTTATGCTCCCTTCTCCTTACGTGACTGCCTTACCAGGCTTTTATAGAGCTGATCCAGTGTCAGTCTACAACAACAGAAGTGAATGTGGAGAACCCCTTTCTGAACCCCAGCAGACTCCTATTCTTCATGTGGCTGAGTTGACACGTCACCTGGGAGTGATTTATGGCCTCACTGAGTCCCACTGTTAACTTAGCAAATAACGTGGCCTTGTCCAAGCAAACACTTACCCCGGGTTCCCACCGCCACCAACCCTGTATCATGTGAGACTCTCTCGCTGCAGATTCAGTATTTGTTAAGAACCTGTTGTGTTATTGTAAGTTAAGTTTGCACGGCGGTTCTGTCGACATAGCCGCCCAGAAGATGCAGAGTTACTGCCGAGTCACTCATGAACTTCAGGCCTAGGGCAAAGTCTTCTGGGAGCTCCCAGGGTTTTTCTCATTTGATTAGCCCAGCTGTTAAAGAAAAGAACCAATTCCTTGTTTTGATTTAGGACTTCCTGACTTTGTGAGTTGAAACACAGCATTAATCACTCGGTTCCCTTGTAGCTCTCTTTGTTTTTTATCACTGTCCGTGAAGGAAAAAGGCCTGCGGTTAAAAATGTTGGGGAAAATCTTCTTATTTTTTTTATCCTTTCATGAGTCTCAGGGGAATTACACACCATCAAACATGAAATGTGTCTGAACATTTTAGGAAATCACTCTATATACACTACCGGTCAAAAGCTTTAGAACACCTACTCATTCAATGGTTTTTCTATATTTTTACTATTTTCTACATTGTAGAATAATAGTGAAGACATCAAAACTATGAAATAACACATATGGAATCATGTAGTAACCAAAAAAGTGTTAAACAAATCAAAATATATTTTATATTTGAGATTCTTCCTTCACTCTGCGGACCAACTCATCTCAAACCATCTCAGTTGGGTTGAGGTCGGGGGATTGTGGATGCAGCACTCCATCACTCTCCTTCTTGGTAAAATAGCCCTTACACAGCCTGGAGGTGTGTTTGGTCATTGTCCTGTTGAAAAACAAATGATAGTCCCACTAAGAACAAACCAGATGGGATGGCGTATCGCTGAAGAATGCTGTGGTAGCCATGCTGGTTAAGTGTGCCTTGAATTCTAAATAAATCACCGACAGTGTCACCAACAAAGCACCCCCACACCATCACACCTCCTACTCCATGCTTCACGTGGGAACCACACATGCAGAGATCATCCATTCACCCCCACTGCATCTCACAAAGACATGGCTGTTGGAACCAAAAATCTCAAATTTCCACCGGTCTAATGTCCATTGCTCGTGTTTCTTGGTCTCTTCTTCTTATTGGTGTCCTTTAGTAGGGATTTCTTTGCAGCAATTCGACCATGAAGGCCCGAGTCACACAGTCTCCTCTGAATAGTTGATGTTAAATGTATCTTGAACTCTGTGAAGCATTTATTTGGGCTGCAATTTCTGAGGCTGGTAACTCTAATGAACTTATCCTCTGCAGCAGAGGTAACTCTGGGTCTTCCATTCCTGTGGCGGTCCTCATGAGAGCCAGTTTCATCATAGCGCTTGATTGTTTTTGCGATTGCACTTGAAGAAACTTTGAAAGTTCTTGAAATGTTCTGTATTGACTGACCTTCATGTCTTAACCTGTTACGGATCCAATCCCCTGAACGGGTTCGATTTTGACAACATCCGGTGAAATGCAGAGCAACAAATTCAAATTACAAAAATACTAATTTCAAACATTCATGAAAATACAAATACTGCACACCCTTCAAAAGCTTAGACTCTTGTTAATCTAACAGCATTGTCAGATTTTAAAAAGGCTTTACGGTGAAAGCAGACCATTTGATTGTCTGAGGACAGCACCCCCACTGAAAAAACTAAATTAGCATAATAAAATAACCAGCAGAGGTGTCACAAAACTCCAAAATAGCATAAAATAAATCACTTACCTTTGATGATCTTCCTCTAATGGCATATCAAAGCGTCCAGGTTACACAATAAAAGGTCCTTTTGTTCGATAAAGTTCCTCTTTATATCCATATAGCTCTGTTTGGTTGGCGCGCTTTGTTCAGTAATCCACCTACCCAAAGGCTTTCATCCATGCAGACAAACGATATCCCAAAAGTACCCGTAAAGTTTGTCGAAAAAAGTCAAACAGCATTTGTAATCAATACTCAGATACCCTAAAATGAATATACACTATAATATTTCAGACGGAATATAACCTGCTGAATAGAAGAGAGAAAGAACTGAGGGCGTATTCCCTGTTACGCGCAAAATCCAAAACAGGACACTTGACGTGAACTCAGGAACAAGTGGTCTTACTCCCTTGATTTTCATGATTGAACGTTCAAACCTTTTTCTGAAGACTGTTGACATCTAGTGGAAGCCATAGGAACTGCAATCTGGGAGCTACTGATTCAGACATCCCAGATGGATTATGCTCGGGTTTTTGCCTGCCATATCAGTTCTGTTATAATCACATACATTATTTTAACAGTTTTAGAAACTTCAGATTGTTTTCTATCCAAAGCTACTAATTACATGCATATCCTAGCTTCTGGGCCTGAGTAACAGGCAGTTTACTTTGGGCACGTTTTTTATCCGAACTTCAAAATACTGCCCCCTAGCCTTAAGAAGTTAAAGTAATTATGGACTGTTGTTTCTCTTTGCTTATTTGAACTGTTCTTGCCATAATATGGACTTGGTCTTTTACCAAATAGGGCTATCATCTTGTGTACCCCCCTTACCTTGTCACAACACAACTGATTGGCTCAAACGCATTAAGAAGCGAAGAAATTCCACAAATTCACTTTTAAGAAGGCACACCTGTTAATTGAAATGCATTCCAGATGACTACCTCATGAAGCTGGTTGAGAGAATGCCAAGAGTGTGCAAAGCTGTCATCAAGGCAAAGGGTTGCTATTTGAAGAATCTCAAATCTAAAGTATATTTGGATTTGTTTAACACTTTTTTGGTTACTAGATGATTCCATATGTGTTATTTCATAGTTTTGATGTCTTCACTATTATTCAAAACAAAATAAAATTGAATGAGAAAATGTTCTAAAACCTTTGACCGGGTGGTGTACTTACACTTACAACCCTATTACCTTTTCCATTTGGCCTTCACATACTTCCTAGCTGCTGTACTGTTGTATTCAGAAAGACATAGGTTCTGCATCTCTTCATGCTTTACACAGGTGTCGGGAGTGAATTGAAGTCAACACACCTCCTGAGAGCAACACTCAGTATTTATTTTAGTGACCCAATAAGTGAAGGGTCACTTAAGGAGTGGGAGTGTGTATGTGCGGAGGGGAGGGGAGGGGAGGGGAGGAGGTTACTATCAGTTTGGGTTGTCTAGCTGCCTGACGTTGTAAACAAGCCAAACAGCTGGAGCATATGGCTCACTGTTGGACGTCACTACGGCCAAAGACATCAGCAGACGTTTCTACTCTCCCTCATCATCCCTTTTATTTAGTTCTACTTTGTTTTTGATCCGCCTGATAGGAGAGGCAGCTGGCGATGAGGGGACTGGGAAGAGGGCGTTTGAACAGGGGGGGCGATTTGAATGTGAAAGGAATGCAAACGCCAGCTCAAACATGGACGAGGCTTGTACGACTCAACCTGTGTTCTTGTCTGTTTAGTGCCAATGTTTCCCCCTTTCATTTGAGCCAGGGCTCCCTGCACTCCGTTGTTCCAGGAAACCATCTTCTACGCCACCATATCCCCCTTTCATCAGCCAATCTCCTCTTCAAGTTAAGGACCTCAACCCAAATACATCCTGATGAAAAGCACTCATGACTGAATGACCTGATGGTGATTCAGTTGTCCGTTCATTCTGGGTTCGATCCATGACTTTGTATGAAAGCTAATAAAAGCAAGGGGACATTTTCAATAGAGTTACAATTGAACTGAATTATAGCATTTCACAGAGCTGCAGTTTGCTGACCCTGCAGTACGTTTACTGGAGGAGGCATTTTCTAGTCATCCAGTGCACCGAATCCCTAGCCCGTCACCTCCGTAGCATGCTAGATTTAGTCTCAATCTGGCTACTCTACAGTAGAGTATATCCTCAATATGTTTGCTCCAGTAACTCACGGTCATATTAATCAGTCCGAAAGTGAATTAAGAAGCTGATTTGTCGTGTCTTAAAACAAAGAATGTCTAAGGCATAGGGTCTGAGCATAGAGAGAAGGCCTATTCAGAAGTCACGCGCGTGCTCGTGGCTTGTCTGGTCATCCTCCATTAGAGATCCACCTGCAGCAGCTCCCAAGCCTCCTCGGCTCGCAATCCATAGAGCACCAGCCGTTAAAGCAAACCTAATGAAATTGTTGCGCTGGATCCTGCATGCTTATTGCGTGAAGTGCAATCAATAAATCCTTTTTGCGTGCTGGCACAAGTCCCCTGTTTCCTGAATCCCAATAAAGTAGAGTGCTCTCCACGTAATGAAGATTGCTCGGGAACTTGATTACTTTTAGTGCGTATGGAGCGAGGGGGCCTTGATCGACAATTTCCCAGCACAGCGTGGGCCATCCCTTCACTTTTTAAACGGGCGAGCCATTAAAAATTGGACCCTGTACATTTTCAGCCGCCTACTCGGATGGAGTCAAGTCACAGCACAATAGTCATGACTCATGTTTTACTCTTGTTACCTAGTGGCGATGTATTCAAAATAAATGAAAATGTCACTGTTTGAGTGCGATTGTGGTAGCTTTTGAAACTTTGAGCTGTGCATATAGACACCCGTGAGAGTTGAGTGACTGTCTAAGGTAGACATTTTGCTCTAGACAAGCCTTCAGCGTCTAACAAAATGGAGTGTTCACATCTACAGATGATCGAGTTTCATTTTTGGCCTTTAGCATTGTTTCTGTTGTTTCACTCTCTGACTTTATAAGCCTCTTGGGCAGAATATCAGCTCAATGAATCAAAAGTCTGCATGACTCTCTACTTTGAATGTTTTATTTACTTGAACTCTCTTTGCCATTCAGCTTCAGACTTTTATAGAGCTACAGAACTGGTTAGTCATTCATTTGGATCAGCTCGTCTCAGATCAACTAGCCTAAAGCTTTAGGGGATTGACTTGGCCTAATAGCAAGATTACAGCAGCCATCGCTTTTTTCTGAAGCCAGCAACTACGCAACAATTAAACCTCAGAAGAATGAAAGCAGAATTGCCCCAGTTACCTGACAAGCAGTGTCCCCAGGGTCGAGGCTCAGGGACTCTGAGCTTACCGGCTGCTCTTGTGACCCAGACGAGATGGATATCAGCATGGGGGGGCTGCAGTGTTATTATGTCTAGAAGTCTGCTCCTAATGCAGGCTATCTCTGCATCATGGCACCAGCTGACTGATCTGGCTGATGGTGCAAGAGCTTCTCTCTATCTCTACTCCCTCTCTCTCGCTCTCACTCCTCGCCCTCTCTCTCTATCTCTCTCCCTCTCTCGCTCTCTCTCCTCCCTCTCTCGCTCTCTCTCCTCCCTCTCTCTCTCCTCGTCCTCAAAAGGTGCCGTGCGATGGCAGGATGATAAGAGAGCAGTCCCCGCCAGTGACTTTTAGTGTCGCAGCTTTAACTTGTGGCTGTTAAAGACATTCACTCACACAAGGTCTAAGCACAGCATTTTGTGTTGCTGTATTTTTTATATTGTGTTGTCCTCTATAGCTCAGTTGGTAGAGTATGGTGCTTGCAATGTGGGTTTGATTCTCGGGACCGCCCGTCTGTAACAAAAAATGTAAATGATGCACGCGTGACTGTAAATCGCTTTGGATGAAGGCGTCCGCTAAATGGCATATAATAATATAATGTTACGACAGGAGTGTGTTGTGTCAGTACGTGAACATACTGTCAGTGTGATAACATGTAACTTAATGAATGTACCCCCCCCTGTGAATTGTGTCTAATGTTATCTTCTCTCTCGATCTCTTTCATGTCCCATCTCCTCTTGACTCTTGGACACCCTTTCAGGTAAGACACGCCCTTTTACTTTCATCTGTGTGTCTTAATGGTCCGTTGTCTTTTCCCAAACCACATCTGCCACACGTCCCCTTTGGGCCCATCATACATAACAGACAGTGGTGGAAAAAGTTCCCAATTGTCATACTTGAGTAAAAGTAAAGATACCTTAATAGAAAATGACTCAAGTAAAAGGGAAAGTCACCCAGTGAAATACTACTTAAAGTCTAAAAGTTTTTGGTTTAAAGTATCAAAAGTATGTGTAATTGCCAAAATAAAGTATTACAAGTATAAATAATTTCAAATTCCTTATATTAAGCAAACCAGATGTCACAATTGTCTTATTTTTTTTATTTACAGATAGCCAGGGGCACGCAGACATAATTTACAAACGAAGCATTTGTGTTTAGTGAGTCTGCCAGATCAGAGGCAGTAGGGATGACTTGGGATGTTCTCTTGATACGTGTGTGAATTGGACTATTTTCCTGTCCTACAAATATGTACTTTTGGGTGTCAAGGAGAATGTATGGAGTAAAAAGTACATTATTTTCTTTAAGAATGTAGTGGAGTAAAAGTTGTCAAAAATATAAATAGTAAAGTAAAGTACAGATACCCCCAAAAACGACTTAAGTGGTACCATCTCTCTTTCTGAGACCGGTGGCGCATTTTAGTCTTGTGGTCATACTGGACATGCACAGATCATGTCATATGTACAGTATCAGCTGCTGTTGTGTAGACATAACATACATTAACATTTCCATGGGTTCATGGGACTTAAGACCAGTGTGTGTCTGTGTGTGTGTAAGTTAAATGTGTGCATTTGTGTGCTTGTGTGTTCTATACACACATCAGAGTGCTTTGTTAGTATTTCCTTTGGGAGAGAGAGGAGAGAGAGAGAGAGAGAGAGAGAGGGAGCGAGAGGGAGGGAGGGAGGGAGGGAGGGAGGGAGGGAGGGAGGAGGGAGGGAGGGAGGGAGGGAGGGAGGGAGGGAGGGAGAGAGAGAGAGAAAGAGGGAGGAGAGAGAGAGAGAGAGAGAGAGAGAGAGAGAGAGAGAGAGAGAGAGAGAGAGAGAGAGAGATTTGTCATCTGTATTATTTTGGAACTTGTGTGAGTGTAATATTTACTGTTCATTTCACTTTTGTTTATCCATTTCACTTGCTTTGGCAATGTAAACATATGTTTCCCATGCCAATAAAGACCCTTGAATTGATTTGAATTGAGAGAGGGAAGGAGAGAGAGAAATATACAGAGAGAGAAAGATATATATATATATCTATACTACTGTTAAAAAGTTTGGGGTCACTGAGAAATGTCCTTGTTTTTGAAAGAAAAAAATAATAATTGTCCATTAAAATAACATCAATTTGATCAGAAATACAGTGTAGACATTGTTAATGTTGTAAATGACTATTGTAGCTGGAAATGGCAGATTTTTTTATGGAATATCTACATAGGCGTACAGAAGCCCATTATCAGCAACCATCACTCCTGTGTTCCAATGGCACGTTGTGTTAGCTAATCCAAGTTTATCATTTTAAAAGGCTAATTGATCATTAGAAAACCCTTTTGCAATTATGTTAGCACAGCTGAAAAACAAAAAAGCACACATTTCTCAAAAGCACACATTTCTCAGTGACCCCAAACTTTTGAACAGTAGTGTGTGTGTGTGTATGTGTGTGTGTGTGTGTGTGTATATATATATATAGAGAGAGAGGGAGAGAGAGAAAGATATACAGTGAGAGGCGGAGCAAGCATGTTGTTGTGTTGGCAGGTGGAAGACAGGCACTCAGTGAAGTAAAATAGCCTCAAGTGGCTAATTTAGCCAATCAAAGGTGAGTGCTGCCATCAGGACAGAGAGAGAGAGAGAGAGACAGAGAGAGCTTTCCCTGCATGAAGGCTGAGGGTGGACTGCAGTGAGTCTGCAGTGAAGGCTGAGGGTGGACAAGGCGACATGAGGGGGAGAGTAGAGCTGCATTGAATGGGCGGTTTGGGGGTTGACAGAAAAATAAAATGTATCCTTTTAAGACCCCCTTAAGCAGCTGAACTGTCTCTCCCTTTGTTTTTTCCTCTCATTGTGCCTTCTCAGCACAAAGATTTTCACCACACTGGATGAGACTTTACAAGTTGGAGCCCTTTTGTTGCCCATCACAGTCTGTCAGGCAGACTATTTTTGCATATTGGCTTTGGTGGGAACCTTGCATCGTTTGGGGGTGAGAGAACTCCAGCGCCAGACACAATAACTCCAGAACTCCTGTAAACAACAAAACAAACAAACATACAAACACAACAACCGCGAAGAGACTGCCTGAGAGCCTTAAAAGGGGCGCCTCAGTGTTGTCCCTGCATAGGGTAGGTCCCAGAGGACCTCCTTTGTCATGTACATTTAAAGGCATTTTTTCAGTCAAAACAAGGCTCTCGCTCAGCCTCTCATTAAATTCCAGATGACGGAGAAGTCTTTCATCTTTCCTTCTCCCGTGGCCCTTCCCTTCCTGTTACTGTAAAACCACCAGTCCCAGGCAAGGCAGCCCTCCACCTCCACCAGCCCCACCAAATTGACTTTTTCTTGGGCTTTGTTCTCTTGGGTAGAGGGCCCCTGTCCTGGCTCTCTTCTCTGACAGGTTTGGTATAGAATGATTCTGGCAGACATTCTGATGTGACCAGAATGACCAGAATGCTAATGCTAGCTACTCATCTCTCTCATCCT
The DNA here is from genome assembly GCA_030435695.1 of Brachymystax lenok tsinlingensis. Classification (NCBI taxonomy): domain Eukaryota; kingdom Metazoa; phylum Chordata; class Actinopteri; order Salmoniformes; family Salmonidae; genus Brachymystax; species Brachymystax lenok. The sequence goes on along the minus strand of CM059802.1, from coordinate 33,210,134 downwards.
TCTTTTATTGCTGTCAGTTCATTTGATCGACTGTTCTTCTTAATACTGTTCTTCTTAATACTGTTCTTCTTAATACTGTTCTTCTTAATACTGTTCTTCTTAATACTGTTCTTCTTAATACTGTTCTTCTTAATACTGCAAACCACAGATGATGCTTGCTCGTGTTTGAATTTGACAAATTTGAGGGGGCAAATAGAGACTTGTTGAGTTTCATATTTCTGGTGATTTGAGGCAGTTAAAGTGATTGCTAGCTAGGCTAACTCAGCATTTAAAGTACCTCAGAGAAAGTGCTACATAGTGTCACAGCCGAACACTGGAGGCTTTGTACTGCTTAATAGGCTTTTAATGCCTCTACTTCTTTTTGTGGGCTGCGTACGTTTTGAACTGTTCTAAGACTCCATCCAGTCTTGTGTAATGGAAATGCAGCGCCTGGTTGAAGCAATGCATTATATGGAAGTATTAACATTGATATGTTGGCAAAAGCAAATGTCTCTCAGTAAACCCAAAGAGAAAAGCTGTCTTCTTTAATATAGCCCCACACAGTTCCAGACCCTGACATGTTGAGGTCAAGGGCATTGTTACAACAGCTAGGCTATAGCATTGGTCCTGTATTATGAGGACCTTTAAAGCAGAGAGAACGTTGTGTTTGAAATATTTGTTTTGAACAGTGTGGAATATCAGGACCCCTTTACCCTACGTGGCCACTGTTCGTCACGCCCATGTCACCCTGCTGTTACAAGCGAGACCAAACACCTGCCATGTGCGGTCACGCTTCCTAACAGGGCTATTAAAGTGTGAGATCCGCTGTCACTCAACAGAATGCCCCTTTTTACGCAACATTTCTGACAGTCCCCAGAGACGTTTTGGAATTGGGAGCACATTTGGGAGCACATTTATTCACATTTAGCATGCTTATTTCTACACACCAACCACCACGCCAGTTTGTGTTCTCAATCTGTGAACCAGCAGGTTGTGAGCCTGTAGGTTCTGTGCACCACACCACGTCTCTCTCCTCCCACTCCCTTCCTAGGCCCAGTGGGAAAGGTGAAGGTCTTACAGGGGCCCGATCTGACTGGGGGCCATCTTTGTTTGATGTGGCCCTGTGTCACATAGGGGCCCCACTTACAGAGGGGGAGGGTGGTGGAGGGACCCGCACTGCGCCCCTGAGAGAGGGGCCGGGGGGTGGGGGGATAACGCTGGAATGCCAATTTCATACTTTCCCAGATAATGAGATTAAGGACGTGCTGTCTGAGGCAGGAATGCCAGCTATCCCGTTTCCACCCACAGACCTCCACTGTTCTGGCACGGAGATGAAGGGATAGAAGCAGCTCTCCTGCTCTTTCTCTTGCACTCTCTCTCTCTCGCGCTCTCTCTCGCTCTCTCGCGCTCTCTCTCTCCCTCGTGTGTGTGTGTCTCTTCCTTGCTTCCTCTTTCTTTCTCTCTTTTTTTCCCTTCATCTGTGGAATGATAAGAGCAGGTTGGAGAGGTTGTGCCTGCCTGGGCAAAAATGACTGAACGCGGACAGAATCATGGAATCCAGACATTAAAACGGAATTCAACAATATTCAAAAATGTATTGAACTTTGTAAGGAATTATTGAAAATGTATTAATTAGCCCAAGATTATCATAGGACATGAGCGCAATGCATGAGTGATTCGTATTTCCTGCAAATTTCTGAAGATGCAGCGAGAATCCCCCTGTCTGTGTATGAGTGTTGATGGTAATGAAAAGTCTTCTGGTTGATGGAAAAAGGCTTTCCTAAAAACCTTGTAAATTAACTGTTAACTACACAAAATAGCCTATGCTTATCTGGAAGAATGATATCATGATTATTTGCGTCAGTCCAGTGGGTATTTGTTTTGCAAACTCTACCACAGCGTGTGCTACAAAAACACAGCTTAACAGCAGCTTCTTGTTAGTTGTGCTCCGGAATTATATACACCAAAGAAATCTACATTTCTCTCAATTTCCCAGACCTCAAGTGGTCTTCTGATGCACGCTTGTATGACTGCTTGTGTGACTGCTTGTGTGACTGCTTGTATGACTGCTTGTGTGACTGCTTGTGTGACTGCTTGTGTGACTGCTTGTATGACTGCTTGTGTGACTGCTTGTGTGACTGCTTGTGTGACTGCTTGCGTGACTGCTTGCGTGACTGCTTGCGTGACTGCTTGCGTGACTGCTTGCGTGACGGCTTGCGTGACTGCTTGTGTGTCTGTGTGCATGCATGTGTGTGAAAACGCCGGGAGGGACTATGTGTATAGCTGTGCAACAAGCTCCAGAGGGCCCGCAAAACGCTGCGCAGCCCCTGTGCCTCCTTCCCCAGTGCTGTTGCCTCCTGCAAGTATGACTGGTGGTCTGGAAGGTGGGGGTGGTAACCTGCCCGTTCACCCAGAATGACTGGCCTGGTTGAAACCAAACAGTCTCTTTTGTCTTATTGAGTCTGAAAGGCCGGCTGCATGGTTGACATTTTTCCTGGACATGGATGACTTCCGATGGAAGCCCGTGTTGCCCTTTTTCCCTTGCCGAGGCACTAGCGCTCATTTCTCTCAGCAGTTTGACAGGGACTTGAGAAGCGCACACGTAAACACGCGCACTCACACAGACACATCCACACACATACACACATACACACGCAGGCCGCTAGGCAGGTGAGATGTCAGGTAGGAATGGCAAGGCTTTTGAGAGGGAAAGACCTTTAGAGAAGTAGAGGGGGTAAAGACATGTGGACACACGTCACAGAGTGGTCTTGTAGTAACCTGTACTGCATTCCTCTCTCTCGGGCACTCACTGCATTCCCTCCTCACGCAGAACAGGGAAAGACTGCAGAGCAAGGAAAACGGAGTGTTATCCGAAACGGACGTGCTTTGTAGAGTTTTGGGAACGTGGCGCAAAAGTCGGCAAGTGTTATTAGCTCATGATGGCCCTTGTTGTTTTTCTCTCAAACTTTCTGAATGAAAGTTGGTTTTGGTGTTCAGAAATGCATGATTAGTTCCCTATAAGGGTCATAACTGTGGATATTCGTTGCACCTATATCTCCTATATTTTTTCTCTCATTCTGTCTCTCTTCTCGCCTTTCCCCCTCCCTCTCACAGTACCACACTCTATTCTACTCTGCTGTGTCAGTCTCTGGACAGAGGTGGACTGGACTGCCAATCTTGTTTTGTCCCTATGTACCTCTTCCCCGCCTCTCCACCTCCTGCCCCATTCATGTCTGCACACTCCATAAAAACTCACACCCTGTAAAAAGTTGTTTGTTGTGTTCTGTTTTTTTTTTATTACAGCCAGCCTCTGCTCCTTGCCTGGTTAGTTAGTCTCATTTTGGGCCAGCTTGAGTTTTACACAGGAGAAACTCCCCCCTCTCTCCCCCACTTCTGTGAGAGCTGGGTGTTGCTGCTTTGCTCTGTGCCGCCATGGCGTGCCAACCAGCCAGCCAGGCTCTCGGGGTGCTAGAGGGGGACTGTGTGTCACCGTCCTGCCCGCTGTTCGGAGCGAGGGGCCTTCCCACTAAGCCCCCTAGTCCCTATGGGAACATAGGTGGCCATTGTTCGCCCCCAGGGGGAGGAAGGGAGGGAGGTGGTCTGTCCCGTCTGACACAAGCTGGAGTGGAACCCAACATTCTGGGGTAGGCAGGCTGACAAGGCCCAGCATGGGGGGAAGTTGGCCCCCTCAACACCCTTTACTTGGACACTCTTACTAACACTTGTGGCTGCTTCGCATGATGTATTGTTGACTCTACCTTTTTGTCCTGTGTTTTGCTACCATGTTGTGTTGCTACCATGTTGTGTTGCTACCATGTTGTGTTGTTGCCTTAAGTCTCTCTTTATGTAGTGTTGTGGTGTCTCTTTTGTTGTGATGTGTGTTTTGTCCTAAATTATTTTTTTTATTATCCCAGCCCCCATTCCCACAGGAGGCCTTTTGCCTCTTCGCAGGCCGACATTGTAAATAAGAATTTGTTCTTAATTGATTTGCCCAGTTAAATAAAGGTTATATATATATATATATATATGGCTTTGGTGTGGGGGTGGGGTGGGGGTGGTGTTTGTGGATCTTTAGCATCTTTAGCCTGGTTTCTCAAGTATCAGGCTGGCATTGGGGGATCAGCGACGACCCTGGAATAGGCAGTGCACACTTGGTCAAGATCTGCCATTTTGTTGCAGGAAGTTCAATGAATAGGACTGTTGAAAGTCACTGTTGAAAACACATCTAATGCCCCCATTATAATTGGTGCAGATATATTGGACTATTGAAAATGATTATTCACAAGCAATAAGCAATAGCCCTGCAGCCTTTGATAGTCAATATGATTGGGATGAAGGCAACTCCTTTCTCTCTATTCCTCTCAATTTCTTTCTCTCTTCTCTCTCCTCTCTATTTCTCTGTCTCTCTCTTCTCTCTCCTCTCTATTTCTCTGTCTCTTCTCTCTCCTCTGTATTTCTCTCTCTTCTCTCTCCTCTCTATTTCTCTGTCTCTGTCTTCTCTCTATTTCTCTGTCTCTCTTCTCTCTATTTCTCTGTCTTTCTCTCTTCTCTCTATTTCTCTGTCTCTCTCCACTCTATTTCTCTGTCTTTCTCTCTTCTCTCTCCTCTCTATTACTCTGTCTCTTTCTTCTCTCTCCTCTCTATTTCTCTGTCTCTTCTCTCTCCTCTCTATTACTCTGTCTCTTTCTTCTCTCTCCTCTCTATTTCTCTCTCTCCTCTCCTCTCTATTTCTCTGTCTTTCTCTCTCCTCTCTATTTCTCAGTCTTTCTCTCTCCTCTCTCCTCTCTATTTTTCTGTCTTTCTCTCACCCCATCGCTCTTTTGAAGGCCTCCTCTCTCTCTCACTCTGAGTCTCAGGGCGTCTCTCTACTTTTGCTTTAAACCCAGCTGGAGGTGTTGTGGGGGAAAAGTCCTGTCAGATCACTGGCCACCCTCCTCCTGCACATCTGCGGGTGGTTAGTGTTGCCGCCAGGAGCTAATGCATGTTAAACAAGTCTGCGGTCGGCAGCACCGTGCGGTCTAGTTTACTATATGACTACCATATTATATATAGCTTGGTTCCAGATCTGTTTGTGCCGTATTGCCAATAATAAGAAGAAAAAGAAAACTTGAAATGTTATGTCAGCCGTATTTGTGTTAGATGGCCCCATCTAGGACTGCTATTGTTGGTTTTCTCCACAATGTGTTGATAGGTGATTGTGTTGTAGACAGTGTTGGCTTCCGGTAACCTCACTGCAGAACATGGTCGGTACATGTTAGCCATTTTTTTGGCAAAAACAAGCATTTGTTATTGGACTAAACAATGAGCGTTACTTATAATATGACCAAGGACTTTGACAGACAGGCCCTGATATTAGCTGTCACTATTAGAGGTCTAATGACCTATTAATTAGGGCCGATTTCAAGTTTTCATAACAATCAGTAATCTGCAATTTTGGTAGCCGATTATGGCCGATTACATTGCACTCCACGTGGAGACTGCGTGGCAGGCTGACCACCTGTTACGTGAGTGCAGCAGGGAGCCAAGGTAAGTTGCTAGCTAGCATTAAACTTATCTTATAAAAAACAATCAATCTTAACATAATCACTAGTTATCTACATATGGTTGATGATATTACTAGTTTAACTAGCTTGTCCTGCGTTGCATATAATCAATGCGGTGCCTGTTAATTTATCATCAAATCACAGCCTACTTCGCCAAACGGGTGATGATTTCGCGAAAAAAGCACCAATGTCCAAGTTGTTGCACCAATGTACCTAACCATGAACATCAATGCCTTTCTTAAAATCAATACACAAATATCTTTTTTTAAACCTGCATATTTAGTTAAAGAACTACTTAGGGAGCAGCGGGGCGCCAGCGGGCCGCTCCCGACACTACCCGGTGAAATGTAAGGCGCCAAATTCAAAATCCAAAAGTTGAATTATTAAACATTCATCAATATACAAGTGTTCAAAAGCTCTGCTGCATGGCAATATCACAGCGTTGTCAGATTTCAAAAAGGCTTTACGGCGAAAAGCACAACATTTGATTGTTTGAGGATAGCACCTCTAATATTTATGCATTAGCATAAATTCATAAACCAGCGCGGGTCACACAAAACACATATCACAGCTAAAACAAATCCCTTACCTTTCGAAGAACTTCTGGTGAGGGCTTCCCAAGTGTCCAACGAAGACATCCAATGGTTCTTTTGTTAGAAAAAGTCATTTATTATATCCATAAATCTCAGTTTGGTTGGCGCGTTATGATCATAAAATCCACCGTTGAGTCGCCCATTGAACCGTGAAGAGAACACGTTCAAATTATACCTATACATTTTCTACAAACAAATCAAACATAATTTTTTATGTATCCTTAGGTATCCTTTTATGTATATTTACTGTAATATTTCAACCGGCCGATAACGTGAACATAAACTGGGGCGCGCTCACAATCTCGCGCGTCAAACCTTGTTTACAAAAGTGGTCCCCTGACTATTTCCTCTTCCTATCCTTTCTGCTTACTCCTAGAACTTGCAGTCTTTGTATAAAGACTTGACATCTAGTGGACGCCATAGGTACTGCAGTCTCAGTCCTAAATAACACTGTATGCAATAGGCAACTTGGAGAAGGTCATCTACAAAAGAAACTGCAAATCCGGATGGATTTTCCTCGGGTTTTCGTCTGCTATATCAGTTCTGTTATACTCACATACATTATTTTAACACTCTTAGAAACTTCAGAGTGTTTCCTATCCAATAGTACTAATTATGTGCATATTCTATTTTCTGGGCCTGAGTGGCAGTCATTTTACTTTGGGCACGCCAGACTCTCACCTATGCAGCCGCTCCCTAAGAAGTTAAAGAAATTCATGTTAGCAGGCAATATTAACTAGGGAAATAGTGTCACTTCTCTTGCGTTCTGTGCAAGCAGAGTCAGGGTATATGCAGCAGTTTGGGCCGCCTGGCTCGTTGCAAACTGTGTGAAGACCATTTCTTCCTAACATAGATCGTAATTAATTTGCCAGAATTTTACATAATTATGACATAACATTGAAGGTTGTGCAATGTAACAGCAATATTTAGACTTATGGATGCCACCCGTTCAATAAAATACGTCACGGTTCCGTATTTCACTGAAAGAATAAACGTTTTGTTTTCAAAATGTTCCGGATTGATAGGTTCCAAAGGTATATGAAATACAAATGGTATAGAGAGAAATAGTCCTATAATCCCTATAATAACTACACCCTAAAACTTCTTAACTGGGAATATTGAAGACTCATGTTAAAAGGAACCACCAGCTTTCATATGTTCTCATGTTCTGAGCAAGGAACTTAAACCTTAGCTTTTTACATGGCACATATTGCACCTTTACTTTCCTCTCCAACACTGTGTTTTTGCATTATTTAAACAAAATTGAACATGTTTCATTATTTATTTGAGACTAAATTGATTTTATTTATGTATTATATTAAGTTAAAATAAAAGTGTTCATTCAGTATTGTTGTAATTGTCATTATTACAAATATATATGTATATATAAAAATCGGCCGATTAATCGGTATCGCCTTTTTTTGGGGGTTCTCCAATAATCGGTATTGTCGTTGAAAAATCATAATCGGTCGACCTCTAGTCACTATCCAACCTGTCCACATGCTATATGCAATCCAGTATTACTGTACACTTTGGTTTTGTGCCTTCTGGGATTTCGGCATCACACAGAGAGTGCCACAGCCTCTGATTACAGTGCAGGGTACTGGAAATACATATGAACCATGCCTGTTCATTTCATTGCTGGTTGTGAAATGAAGTATTTAACATTGTGTGGATTTTAAAACCCTAGAGGGTTTTATGTGATTATGCTTACATAATTATTTGATAATAATACGTGGACTTACTTGTTAGTTCACTTAGTAAAATGGAATAACATCTTTGCCTCTTAATGAGCTTGGGTTTTATAATTTCAGGCTGCATACTAATATTGCTCTATTGGGATATCAACAGGGAGTATAACTTTGGCCAGGGCCTTTTTATGAATGTGAAAAACAATACTGCATATTGAATGGAACAATTGAATCGTCATATATAAGTAACAGCAGTAATGTATCAGATTATATTAATGGAAAGTCCTTGTTTGCTTCTCTTGACCAGAAAGGCACGCGCAATGTCTTATGTCTGCACACTAAGACAGATGTCAAGCCCTTACCGTCACCATCAACCATTCTTGAGTGGATCAACCATCCAATGTTGTCAGAGAGGACAAATGATAGGCCGGTGCAGAGCGCAAGGCGACAGCCTCCGTTTCTCTCTTTCCTCTCGTACCATTAGTCGTGTCATTTCTTACCTGATCTTTTATGAACTCTTCAGTCACCTGTTCTAGCGTCGAGCCATGATTAACGACCAACATTTGCACTCCTCATCAGCAAACTGTTCAACCCACTAATAGAGCGTACTCTTTGCATACGAGTACTGCTGTCGTGCTGCGACTTGTCTACCGTCTCTGTGTCTCTGCTGTGCTCAAGCCATAAGTTTAGCTGTTGTTTCACAAGGGCCAGTGCTCTCTATTTATTTCTTTGTGGTTCATAGACACAGCAATAGGGCACCTAGACAGCTGGCAGCTAACCATGCTACTAAACTAAAGGCTACCTCTATCTATTGAGTCGAAGGAGAAGCTAGGGTGACAGGGTTGGAGAATCGGGATGCAGTCAAGAGGCAAAGCTGTAACGACTAACGAGTCACCCGCGTTCCACCCATCAGGTTAATGTGGCCATGACATTCCATTACCCATAATGCCTTGCACTTGCAAAAGTCCCTCTCTGGGTTAAGAACAGGGTCGGGGAGAGGTTACGGCAGAAGGAGAGGGAGACTGAGGGAGGTGAAGAAATAAAGCCAAAGGAATGGAAAGAAGGAAAGAGAGAGAGAGAGAGAGAGGGAGAGGGAGAGAAGAAAAGAGGGCGGGGGAGAGTGAGCGAGACTGTTTTTTTCTTTCTGCATTCTATCCGGTTGAACGATAGCTTACGGAGCTGTAGTGTTCTGATGTCATTGCCTGTTCTCTCATTGTCAGTCAGAACACTGCTTCTGAGGTGACCTTTGAGAGAAGGAGAGAGAAGGAGAGAGAGAGAGCGAATGAGACGTGCATCTCAGTATCCCCAGACCCCGCATATCACTCCAGTGCACTGTCTCTCTGACTTCCCACGTCTGACACTTTTATTGGGGTGATAGATTATGTCCAAGCTCGCTGGCGGAATATGTTTCGGCTGAAGAGAAGTGGAAGCATGACTCCTTGTGAGGGGTGTGTGTGACAGAGAGAGAGAGAGAGAGAGAGAGAGAGAGAGAGAGAGAGAGAGAGAGAGAGAGAGAGAGAGAGAGAGAGAGAGAGAGAGAGAGAGAGAGAGAGAGAGGGGGAGAAAGAGTTCCTGTGTGATTGTATGCCACGCAATACATGCCTTTGTACAGGATGTGTGTCTTTACACGTGTGTGAGTGTTTGTGATGTGCTACATATGACTGTGTGTGTGTGTGTCCGTGTCTGCGTCTGCTCGTGTGCGCATACATGTGTGTGTGGCCCTAGGCTGCCTAATGAAGTCTATTCTATCTTTGGGGAGAGGGGGATGCACTTCATTAACCTAGACACCAGTTGTATCATCTCCCAGAAAAGAAGAGAAAAGACACAACCTTCATTAACGCCAAGCTAAACTATAGCACACGCCACCTGGGATGAAGATTGATTGCAACCTTTTCAGCTGAGTTTTATCTCGCCCCAACACAAGAGAAACGGACGGCTGAGGAGTGTGTGTGTGTGTGTGTGTGTGTGTGTGTGTGTGTGTGTGTGTGGACAGAGGTGTCACTTTCCTCTTCCAGTCTTCTCATGAATAGAGAGACAATGTAATCACTTTGGGCTGCCTGAAGTTCATGGATATGTATGGGTTCTGAAGGATTGCAGAATTAACTACTGTGACTGGGCCACAAATGGCTGCAAATTGAGTCTGTTCTCGTGTTAATGCATTTCTGGTTTGACTAATGTGTTTTGTTAAAAAAAAAAAAAGCAACAATACAAATCTGGTTTGATGACGAGAGCCGGGGATGAAATTGAGAGTTTGACAGTGAAACTGCTGTCTAAAAGGTTGAACATAATGTGCACAACTGCACATGGAATGAAAAGTATAATTAGTAGGCAACATTGAATAATGCTCGGCTTGGACTTGTACACTGATATTAATTTTCTTGATAGTTCAGTAACTTATGTCTGACTTTGCCTGTGTGCTCGCATATTTGCTTTGTAAATCTCACGACTGCTGCTTCAGTCTCCAGTGTGGCTGATATAGTGATGCACTCTGCCAGTAGGCAGCCATACATCATATCATAATCTTCTCTGTCAGTTGACTGTCTCTCCTCATTAGCCACACAAGGATGTTACAGTACTTCTCACTCACTCCTACTCACTCTGTCTTCTATACCGATTGGCCTATGGTGTCTGTCCTCAGTTCCAATTGGCTGAGGTGAAAATTATCCACTCTCCTGATTGGTTCAATGTCTCCCTACTCTGCCCTGTCAGTGGTTCTGCAACTTTCTACAACTGAGTCCCTATAAGCTGTGCGTCGATGTACTGCTTTGGGCTCAGCTCTGTTTAGCCCAAGTTAACTTCTGTCCAAGTTAACCATTAGAACCGTCTATCAATCCAACCCTGGGCCAGTTGATGAGGACATATGTGGCTGGATAGTGGTGAGGGTGGCGCTAAAGCCAAGAAGTGTCGGAGTGGGTAATTTGGGAGGCAGACAACGGTGGCCGTCTTGTCTTCTCCAAGCTCCTCTCCGTCTAGGGACATGCTCGCCGGCCTTGCTGATGGGTTTATATGCGCTCGTTAATTGGGGAAATTAAAAGCCATTTCCTCTAATAGTGCGAGTTTTAGTGCCAGTTAATGGATGAATCAATTTCTCAAAAGGAGGGTGGGTGTGTTTGATGGTGTAGTGGGTGGGGGGCTATTAACAGAAGACAAGTCTTTAGAAGACAAGAATGATAGATTGGGCCAGGGCATATTGAAAGCAGGGGGCAGACTGAGGACTGTGTGATGTCATCGCCGCCACCGCGACTTGACTTATCACTTTATGTACGGCCTCGTTCCCTCAATGACTTTTTGACTTTGAGACTAGGGCCGAATTTAACGGCTCACTTAAATGACTCAGCACATTCAAAGGCATGGTAATTAATGCCTTTAGTCCAGGCTCTGTAGTCTAGTCATGCATTGAACCCAATAGTGAATGTGTTTGGGACTGGTAGGTCTATATTCCCCCAGCTTTCAGTAAAAAAGTTAGACAAGCATGGTATAACGTGAGTCTTGCAGGGAGAGCCAGCCTTCTTTAGCCAGGGCTTGAAGGTCTGAACTTTCTGAAGTGTGAAATGAGCTCAATTGTAGAGTGGATAGAAGTGCAGTGGATTAAAGATACACACACACACACACTCACTCACTTTCAGATTACTGGGTACAGAGTGAAACCCCATCCGACCTGGAGGAGACGCAGACAGCCATACCGGGCTCCCTTTTCTCAGTGGAGCTGGAATCTCAGGAACGTGGGGGGTGCCTCCTATTGAACTATTAAATGTCAACAGTGGCTGAGCGGGGTGTAAATACACATGCAAGGGAGGACGAGGACTTGATCCCCCCGATACAGCTCATACCCTATACCTTACCTCCCATAGCCCCGATGACTATATATACACCATCACTTACCATGGAATACCCGCCAGAGGATCTTCAGGGGAGGCCAGAGCTACGACCCCCCCACTCAGGGAGCAATCAGTCATACATCATATCAGAGTGACTTACAGGCCGAATCAGGGTTTAAAGCGCACATCAACATACTTTTCATCTAGTCGGCTTGGGATTCAAACCATGATCCTTGCGGTTACTGGCCCACCGTTCTTAACCCTTACACTACCTGCCGCCCTCATACTATCTCCCACTATCTCTCTGATGAGTTGTGAAATGAGAACTTAGACTGGAGGGGAGCCGCACACCCACAACTATGTTTTTAGGATTTCTAGATGCAAGACGTAGTTGCTGAGCAAAAAATGTATTGTTATATTTTAGTCATTCATTTTAGATGCACTATGCGTGTTGTTTTCGATAAAGGAAACTGCTTTTGTTTTGTTGTTAACTGTTATCGGAATCATCTGTAATTACATAGAACAATCACATTTGACAAACTCTGCATAAAATTGTGCTAATTTAATTTAATTGATTACATTCGGGGGGTCCTTCTTGGCCCTCCTGTTGCCCTATTCGATGCCTGCGACGATGAGGTATTTAATCTAGTACCTCACACTAAATTAAACAAGGCAGTCTGGCACACAGCGGAGATGAGGAGTTGCACGGCGTGAAATTGCGGCCATTGTTGAAAGGAGGCGGTTTGAGCGAAAGGAATCCTTTTAACATTTCCATCTTCTATCATATAATTATAGGCCCGGATGCCAGATATGCAAATGACGCTCGATACGAGACCTCAATGGCGATCGTCTGAGATTAAGTTTAAACCACCCTCTTCCCCAAAAACAAATGGGACCAGCATGTGAGGGGAGGGGGAGATTGTGTCTTCATGGGAGGATTCAGTCTTCATGGTCCTCACTCCGTTTCTGACAGCTGAACCGAAGCCTTGGAGTTTGAAGATAAGCGACAGCTTTGCGTTTACTTTTTCTTGGCGTCCTTTGAGGTACTGTCTCATGAAGTTCACTGAGGACGAGTAAAACATTTGAAAAAGAGAGAGGAGGTACGAGCCCTTCCTTTCCTCTGGCCCATTTCTCAGCCAGCCCCCCAATTTATTCAAGTGGCTAGAGAAAAGGGGGACAGAGAAGGGTGTGTATACGCCTCACAGCTGGAAGCTGGTGGACTTTTTACAACCTTAAAAGTCCCTGGGCCTGTGAGAAAGTGAAGTAGCTCCTGCCGTCCCCCAGCCACTGTCTGTCACTGATGACCTGCAGCTTCCAAACAGACCCATGCATATTTTCAACCTTTATGTCCCCTTTGCTTCAGCGACTGAAAGGCCTCTTTTGTCAGAATCGAAGGACTATTTGTTGTTTCTGAAACAGTTTTTTGGCTTTGACTTTTTGCAAACAGGTGAGAGAGAATTGGACAATTGACTTTGATTCTTCAAACAGTGTCTGGTGCAAAATCATTAATCGGCAGTATTTAAGAAAGTTGTTTTCCATTTCTTCTCCAATTCCTCAAACCAAGCGCATGCATAGAGAGTTCTCTCCAACCAAACCCAACTAGCTGAATGAGCGCGGGACTCTGTTTGCCATGAAGTGCTTCCTTAAAGGACCGCACAGACCGCACCGAATGTTGATCTGCCATTGATCTGCTGTTTGTTTGGCACAGACATTTTCACGGTTTGCACTCGGTTTGCGAATTACGGCCGGCACTCTGTTCAGAGGTGCTAAGTACCCTCGGCCAGCAAACGCTACCGGTGTGTCCGAGCCCTAACAAACTTATTGCCCCCTCCTCAGAGCATGTGTCAGTGTGAAAACAGTCTGGTAATTGAAAGTGTGAAAAAGAGAGAGTGGGTCACATTTGTTCTCCTCCTCTTAAGTCCTTCCTTCTTGGTCTGAATTCCTCTCGAGGGAGCACAGTATGCTGGGGCTCTTTTGGGAGACAACAGGAGTCACACAGCTGAGCCTCGGTTACAAAGAGGGGATACGCACACGCACGCACACACGTGCACACACACACCCCAAGTCAATGAGCACTGGTGTTCTCTCTGGTAATGCACTGGTGTTTGAAGGCTTCCCTTTCAGAACCCTGTGACTTTTACACAACACATATGGGCCTTTCACCCATAAGGAAATATAATGTTCTTTGAATTGTTAAAAACCTGACCATAACTCTGCAATATGAACTGAAACAATATTTGAGGTTTCTCTTGAAAAATGTAGATTTTCTCCTCTAAGTGGTCCATTAATTGTGGAATGACACAGTGTGTCTAGCCAGTGTGTGGGTGGAACAGCCCAATGACCTTTTCAGAGGCTAGAGGGGAAGGGGGGGAGGAGGGACAGACCTCTCTCAGGGTAAATGTAGTAGACTAGTAGATGAGGGATCCAGAGCCCTGGTGTAGACTAGAGGATGTTAGTATGAATTCAAGGTGAATTTAATACTCCATATTCTTGTGCGTAGACAACTGTATTAGAAGTCTCTTGTTGGCTGGTTGTAAGTGAGTCAACAAGTAACTGAATGAGAGATTGAGTGAACGTGTGTGAATAAATTAGACTATGTGTGCGTGCGCGCTCACGCTCATGTGTGTGTGAGGGAGTCCTGTGACAGACCCCTCTCTCTCTCTCTCTCTCTCTCTCTCTCTCTCTCTCTCTCTCTCCCTGCCTGACTCACCCTTCATTAATCATTTAAAGCAGCAGCAGCAGCACTTTGAAGCAAACGAACCCACCCTCCTTCCCCCTAATCACATTAGCCTAAGTGATCTGGGAAAGCCAGGCCTAGCCCCACAGCCACAGATATACATGCTCCTTCTCTCCATATAAATCACCCCTTAAGACCTCTAAGCCTCCCACTCTGAATAATAGGCCATTTCCCCCCCCGTCCATAAAGCCAGGTCTGGAATAATGAAGGATCAAGGGGAGTAAGGGGACATAGGACAGGAGAGAAAGCGGACCTGTAGAAAGAGGGTGGGAGCCAGTACACCACTAATACCAATGCTAGGACAAAACAGGGTCTTATTCGTTAGGGCACTCCGTCATAACACGGAAAATAAGTGTTTTTTTTATAGTACCTCCCCGTTTCAGCCCTTTCTCTTCCGTTTTGCGACAAAGTGAATAAAATCCAGATACAGACATATAGGACAGTACAAGATAACCCACATCGATCTCGGCATGGTTATACTAACACAAAGGGAGCCAGAGTGGGAATGTCTGTGTGTCACAGTGACTCAGACGACACGAGTATCTTCCTGGTTAGCATGGCGGTGTTCTGGCATGTTAATAATACATAAGAGGAGTGGTGTGGTTCATGGTTCCCCCCACTCTGTTTTTCCACCGGTTATACTTCCCCACCAGGAGGCCATGTTTTATGGATGAGCTCTGATGCACCGCGGCAGTTCCCGGTCGCTCTCGATCTGCATCAGGGAGCTAGGCGAGTAGGCAACTGACATTTGTGTGTGTGTGTGTGTGTGCATGTGTGTGGCCAGGTGCGCCACCCACATAATTTGAGTGCTCCATCGCCTATGCATGTGGAAGCCAGGCAATTTGATTACCACGTCCTCGTCCTCTCTATAGGAGAAATGGGCTTTGTCACCAGTCAGACTACTGTGTTATGGGTTAGTTCATGGCTCTATTGGTGTTTTGCATCACTATAGCTTACAGCTTGGTTTTCAGACTAATTTGAGACTCTTTTATTCTCAATGCAGATATATATATTCCTATTCTCAAACTTTGACACGAAAACAGGAACTCTCATTTCCATTGATGACACGGGGTTGTCGACTTGTAAAGAGTGCATTTATGCTTGTCCATCACCCCCATACACCGCCTCTGCTCTTTCTGCCTCTCCCTGTCACTCTGTCACTCAATCCAACCCATACTCATCCGCCCCTTTTCATTCCTCTCTCTTTTACTGTCTAAAATGGTGCCTATGTTCTTCTAACCAGTACTAACCGATTGTTCTGCAATTCCTGCGTTTCTATCCATTTTGTCATGGGGTTTTATGTTGTGTATTTATATACTGTATTCTCCACATAGCTCATTCTAATATTTATACTACTGAACATTGTATTTTATTTACACTGTTAATTTATTTATATACTGTATTCTTGACATAGCTCATTCTAATATATCTCCTGCTGAACATATCGTTCTTAGTATATCTACTGCTGAACATATCATTCTTAGTATATATATACTGCTGAGCATATCATTCTTAGTATATATACTGCTGAACATATCATTCTTAGTATATCTGCTGCTGAACATATCATTCTTAGTATATCTCCTGCTGAACATATCATTCTTAGTATATCTGCTGCTGAACATATCATTCTTAGTATATCTGCTGCTGAACATATCATTCTTAGTATATCTGCTGCTGAACATATCATTCTTAGTATATCTCCTGCTGAACATATCATTCTTAGTATATCTGCTGCTGAACATATCATTCTTAGTATATATACTGCTGAACATATCATTCTTAGTATATCTGCTGCTGAACATATCATTCTTAGTATATCTGCTGCTGAACATATCATTCTTAGTATATCTGCTGCTGAACATATCATTCTTAGTATATCTGCTGCTGAATATATCATTCTTAGTATATCTACTGCTGAACATATCATTCTTAGTATATCTGCTGCTGAACATATCATCCTTAGTATATATACTGCTGAACATATCATTCTTAGTATATCTGCTGCTGAACATATCATTCTTAGTATATCTGCTGCTGAACATATCATTCTTAGTATATATACTGCTGCTGAACATATCATTCTTAGTATATCTGCTGCTGAACATATCATTCTTAGTATATATACTGCTGAACATATCATTCTTAGTATATATACTGCTGAACATATCATTCTTAGTATATATATACTGCTGAACATATCATTCTTAGTATATCTGCTGTAAATTCATCCAGTGTATATACGTATAGATTGCATTTGGACTACTCTTACAGTGCTATTTGGATTCTTTCCGACATTTCAAAACATCTTGTTGTTTATTATAATTTTAATGTAGTTTATTGGTGTACTTGTTTGACATTTTAAAGTCATTTGTACAACCAAATGCCTTCAACTGAAATGTGTCAGTTGAGAGGTGCGGGGGGCTGCCTTAAACGACATCCACGTCTTCAGCCTTGTTCAGGGGCAGAATGACAGATTTTTACCTTGTCAGCTCGGGGATTTGAACTTGCAACCCTCTGTTTACAAGTCCAACCCTCTAACCACTAGGCTACCGACCACCCCTTTACTTCTTATGAGCCAGAAACATAAACATTTCGCTGCACCCGCTATAACATCTGCTGAACTGTGTTCGCGACCATTAACCTTTGATTTGATTTGTGTCGTTTGTCTTCTCTTTCCGCCTCCGCTTTTGCCTTCTGAAGATCATAGAATGATCAATGCAGGTAAGCACTGCTTTTGCTAACATTCTCTACCAGCTACTGTCCTCTTCCCTGAAAGGGGCATTTGCTCCTATGAATTTCCTCTTCATAATTCATTATAAGCAAGTGAGCTATTCATAATTCACAACACACCGACCATAACATTTTCCAGGAACAGAAGAAACTGTACGGGCATTTTAGTGTGGCGTCGTCTCGTAATAGCACGGAATAGGCATATCTTAACAAGACATTAAGATGATTTCCCTGGAAAGACATGATCATTTCCTCTGCCCTATATTTCTCAATCATATCCTTAGCTCCCTTATGGAAGAAATTGCTATTTCCACCAAAGGTGGCCTAAGAGGCAGCATAAGAAGTGGTCCTGTCTTTCCTTATAAAGTGGTCTCTTTTAATGGGCCAGTGCCTAATTGAAAATGACCATTAATGAGTGTGTGAAAAGCTTTGCTCCATCCACACAATCTGCCATTGAAGCCCCGCCAGGAGTGCTGTGAAAAGATGTAGAGCCCCCTTCAGTGAGCTCCTCGTCGCGCTAACTATCAGCCCTGCTTTGCCCAACAGGAATGCATTTTTTTCAGCCTGGGAGAGTCAAGGAATGGACAAAAGGATGGCGGGAAGTCATGGGAGGGACAGGAGAAAGGGGGACCTGTGAGAGGGAAGTTAGTGTGCGTGTCTGTATGGCTCTGTGCATGCAATGAAAACACAAGACAATTTGAAGTTGAATCTGAGTTTAAATAGATGCAGTACAGATACAGTTTTCCTGGGGGGTTCCTGCCTCCCGGACAGGTGTCAAGTACGGTCTCCTCCTTCCTATTTCTCCTTATGTCAATCAACTATAATAACCTCATTCCTGTTTGGTGTTAGGAATACCAAGTTAACCCTCTTGAAGTGTTCATGCAATATGTCCCATTGGGATAAGTGGGATCATGCAGTGTTTTCCACAAGCACTTGGAGTAGCCAGCCAAATTGAAAAAGTAGCCAGCCAGGATCCCCCGGGCCGGGTTAAGAATTTTTTTCTATTTTAGTGGCCTCTGTCACATTCCAATGCCTTGATTCCATCCTTAATCTGCAGCAAAATGATTAAATACTTTATTGAGTTTACCTCCCAGATTGAAAGAATAAGTTGTGGTATTGTGTATACAATGTAAATGACTGAACATGTATGAATTCAGTGTATTGTTAGTTTTTGGGGATATCGTCTAGACCTAGGCCTATATGATCAGGACTATTTAAGACAACATTACATCGTTTTAACATTTAACCTGTCTTTTGAGAGTTAAGTATTTTACTGCAAGATATACATTGCCACAAGTATGTTTGTTCTTTAAATGATGTGTTTTATTAAAGCAGAAATGAAGTAAATAGCCCAACATCTTGAAAATGTCAAATCAAACAAACTGTGTGATGGACACAGTTAGGACTGTGTCCAGGACACATTAGGGCCTAGTTTTTTTTCTCTCATGTTATTCAATTGTTACTATGCACCTGCAACCAAGATACACTACATTACCAAAGGTATGTGGACACCTGCTCATCAAACACCTCATTCCAAATCATGGGCATTAATATGGAGTTGTTCCCTCTTTGCTGCTATAACAGCCTGGACTTTTCTGGGAAGGCTTTCCACTAGATGCTGGAACATTGCTGCAGTAACTTGCTTCCATTCAGCCACAAAAGCATTAGTGAGGTCGGGCACTGATGTTGGGCTATTAGGCCTGGTTTGCAGTTGGCGTTCCAATTCATCCCAAAGATGTTTGATGGAGTTGAGGTCAGGGCTCTGCAGGCCAGTCAAGTACTTCCACACCGATCTCGACAACCATTTCTGTATGGACCTCACTTTGTGCATTGTCATGCTGAAACAGGAAAGAGCCTTCCCCAAATTATTGCCACAAAGTTGGAAGCACAGAATCATCTAGAATGCCATTGTATGTTGCAGCAGTAAGATTTCCCTTCACTGGAACTAAGGGGCCATGGAAACCCATTTCATGAAGCTCCCGACAAACAGTTATTGTGCTGACATTGCTTCCAGAGGCAGTTTGGAAGTCGGTACTGAGTGCAACCAATGACACACGATTTTTACTCGCTATGCGCTTCAGCCATCCTGTTCTGTGAACCTGTGTGGCCTACCACTTCGCGGCTGAGCAGTTGTTGCTGCTTGACATTTCCACTTCACAATAACAGCCCTTACAGTTGACCAGGGCAGCTGTAGCAGGGCAGAAATTTGACGAACTGAGTTGTTGGAAAAGTGGCATCCTATCCTCTTCATTCTACTGCCAATGTTTGTTTATGGAGATTGCATGACTGTGTGCTTGATTTTATACATCTGTCAACAACGGGTGTGACTGAAATAGCCAAATTCACTAATTTGAAGGGGTGTCCACATACTTTTGTATATATAGTGTAGCTCAAAATGTGCAAGTGCATTTTGAATTTTGATGAACACTTTTTCTTATGGAAATATGAGTCTCAAATAAACAGAACAGATGCTCAATTAAGTTCTGGGTCCACAAGTGATAAGAGAAGAGACGGAACGACATCAGTTAAAACAGTGAACACTCTCTTTGAATTGCAGTATGCAATTTATTCAAAAATAAATACTTGTTTAACAACTGACCCACGATTTCTTCTTAAATTATCTTCTAAGAGTCTGCTGACTTCCAGAGGCTTCAAGCTTTCTTTTTAAGAGGCATTTTCTCATCTACTGTAATACAGGTATGATTGAAGAATGCAGCAGGTGTTAAACATGGGCTTTGCTACACAGAAAGCAGCAGTTGACTACTCCATTGTCAACACTTTGATTAAATCAGTAGCCCTATATCAATATCTTTGAAAATACCATATAGGTATCATTATCTTTTAAAACAATTCACTCTGTTTTATTTAATCATATTTTGGACCCGAGTGAGGCTATCGCTCCACTAGCCTACCTATAATGGCTGCAGTGAGGTTATAATTTATCTGTAGATAATCGCCAAAAAGTTTACCGGTATGCAAATTAGGGAGCCACATGAACGTCTCTCTTACCGATGCGATTCGGTAGGCTACAACACTCATATCAAAAATATACTGAAAAGAAATATAAACACAACATGTAAAGTGTCGGTCTCATGTTTTATTAGCTGAAATAAAATATCCCAGAAAAATGTCATACTCTCAAAAAACGTATTTCTCTCAATTTATGTGCACAAATTTGTTTACATCCCTGTTAGTGAGCAACTCTCATTTGCCAAGATAAGCTGATTAAATAGCATGATCATTACACCTTGTGCTGGGGACAATAAAAGGCCACTCCCACTCGGTGGGGATGCTGAGGAGCATTTCTGCCAGTAATAAAGCCCTTTTGTGGGGAAAACTCATTCTGATTGGCAAACCTGGCTCCCCAGTGGGTGGGCCTAGCTCCCAGTTGGGTGGGCCTATGGCCTCCCAGGCCTACCAATGGCTGTGCCCCTGCCCAGTCATGTGAAATCCATAGATTAGGGCCTAGTTAATTTATTTCAATTGACTGATTTCCTTTTATGAACTGTAACTCAGTCAAATCTTTGAAATTGTTGCATGTTGCGTTTATATTTTTGTTCACTATATAAACAAGCTCTTTAGTTTAATAATTCCGATGTGATACCACGGACATATAACTGCGTTGTAAGGTTTATGAAGATATGAGATTGACTTTATTCAGTCAGTTCAACACCTTTTATAAACTAGTCAAGCTTGCTGTTCGTCAATCAAAGCACAGTTAGCCTATGAAAGACGCGAAAGACAATAAATGAATGTTCTAGAAAACAATAATCTATGTGGATTTCGACTCATCGTTACCACATCATATGCAATGTACAAGTTGACTCACATAGACGATGAAGGAGCATCATGCTCTCTCCCTCCGTGTGAAGACATTTGACTGCAACCACAGCGTACACAACACACACACACACAGGAACCGGGAGGCAGCAGACTGTCAATCCAGCAGTTTCCCTGTAATTACTCACTTTGTGACTGACAGGCACCTGTCCTATCGATAGATCGCTAGAAGATGCATATCATTCATTCTAGCGGGAGAGGGCTCGTGGAATTTTTTCTTACTTGTGAATTGTAAAAAAATAGCCAAGTAAAGTGGAAAAAAGACCCGGCCGAAAATAATTGTGTAACCAGCTGTATAGCCGACAGCCGGCGCTAGTGGAAAACACTGATCTTGGCTCTCTTGCCGTGCGTGTATGTGTGTGTATTGGAATGCAACACAGGCCCCATTCTCTCAAGATTCAGTACGCTGGGCCTGAAGAACAACATGTTGTCTTGGTGTCGCTTTTATTTCCTATTGGAGGATGAGGGTGAAAATACTCAATTTCTTTCCACCACAACGGCAGTCAACAATGACATTAACATGGTGACATATAGGACTCCCATAATGTACCTTTACATTTTCACTTTCTCATCCCCTGCCTCCATGTCGGTCATCTTCTCCTTGGAGGCTTTGGCCCATTTCTGTCCATTGTGCAGTCGACCTCTCTATTCTCTTAACTCAATGCCTTAGCCCAGTGGTTGATAGAACATTAATAGAGCCTTAATATAACATTGTGGTATCAACAGCATGGGTCTGCTGGCTGACAGTCAGCATTGTCCTGATACCCCATGTTTCCCCAGCTAAGCCCATTCACTAAACCCAAGTAATTTAGCTATTTCAAAGGCACACCATTAAAAATGCACTCTCACTGACGGTGAGATTGCATGTTTTAAGCAGGGGGAGAAAGGGCCTACTGTGTTTTCAGCCCGAGAAGCAAAATGTAGAGCAATGTGAAAGCTCTCGTTCCTCTCCTCCGCTCCAGCGATCCTTCCATCTGTGGGCCAAAACTCCATTAATAGCTTTTTAATGTGACTTTCAAACATGGGAGAATGCAATTAATTTGGCAGCTGCTTTTTGTTGTTGTAGTAAATTGCTTTGTTTCATCGAGCCACAACACAGCTTAGCTTAGCCACTGGACAAGTAGAGCTCTGCTTTCAGGGCCACAAGCAGGACAGATTTTTTTACTTGTCCAAAAGCTCAAGTCACTTTTCCCCCTCCCCCCAAAAAGGTCTGTAACACCATAAAAAATATATATATTAAAAAATTATGTTTTATTATCACATACACCGGATAGTGAAATATGTTGTTTTACAGGGCCAAGGAACAACTACAAAATAAAATCCATTACTATCTTTTTTACTGCCTCTGCCTACTGGCTTCTTTGCATATTCAACCCTGTCTCAAAATACAACACTGCCCCTTTAAGGCTCTCCTGGGGGGTGGTTGGCTACCCTTGGTAGTCTATAAAATATAACAGCAATACAATTACAACCAAATACATTTTATGTCTTTATAAAATAGTTCCCTCAAAAAATGAAGGGTGTCCCATCATCCCCCGGGATGCTAAAAAAAATGATATGTTTCAAAACAGACTCTGTGAATGTTCTGGGACGACAAATTACAAATTCATACAACCACTGCACATTATAGATGTATTTTTTAAAGCAATGAGTCTGATGCAACAGATCAGACAGTTTAGCTTAAAATGTTGATAAAGTTGTATTTCTTCATATTATAAGCTCAACAATGTGCACATGGCTGTAGGCTACAGGGAATGTTTCAAATTACAATTAGTGGGAAAACACCTTTCTCAAACGCGTGATTTCATGTGACAGAGATTAACATTTCCATTAGAAATGAAGAGGGGAGCTCTAAAGATGCATCAACAAGCATGGGTTACTTACATGACTAGGATTATTCTTTAGGCTGCTGGACAAATGCATCTTTTTATTTGAAAACCAATAGAACATGAGAAGAATGCTGGTTTCAATGGCATATTAAGTGTTTATAAAATAATTCCCTCAACATTTCTATGGTGGTATTTTGGCTAGGCTAGGCTACTTTGAAACAATGTAAGACATGCTTCATAAAATGACAAAAATTGGTTTGGACATGAGGATGTATGCATATCACCTACACTTTGACATGTAGGCTTCTTTATTGATGCACATGAAAAATAGATTTGAATATTATTCCAATGTTGGCCTCTCTGATACAATTCTGATTGGAGTAATTGTTTGATATTGGGATTTTTGTGTATTATTCTTTTTTTAAACTTGTCCCGGACAAGAGGACAAGCACTAATGTCGAGCCCTGACTACTCAGTCACAACAAGTGACGTTGCCTTGCTTTAATCATCATTATCCTTGATGGATATTTTTTGGCAATGTGCTTCCTATTTCTTTCATCTAACCTATAACCAGGAAGTTCCATTAAGGTCAAAGGCATCTTCTTCAAGGGAGACCTGCATGGCCAAGAGAGTAGCTGCAATTTAAAACTCAGACAATCACGAGTCATGTAATAGCCTATTTAATCTAGAATTTCCTCAAAACCACCCACCGCCTCCAGTAGTAGGCTAAATGTATTATGTTTTAAATACAGTCTGACCTTATAACGAATTCCAGCCATAACTTTGTTGTAGTTACTGTACAATGAAGGGTTTGTTTCTTTCTGTATCGGTTGGAGAGAGTATTACCAAACAATACATGGCCTGTATACTAATCATATAATCATTCCAGAAGAAACTATGGACAGGGGTTTGAAATAATTGTCATACATTTTTGTTTGATATCCGGATATTCAAAATACATGTATTTTTGTTTTTTACCTGCGCACTGCTGCGAAAGGGGGAGAGGGTGGCACTCTACTGCTGCAGGAACTCGGCTACAGCCAAGACTAGCTAACTTCTAGCAGCCACAATATTATTTACTATCATCCCATACAATAGTGCCTTTCTTGACTGGAGCAGGAACTTTTCATTCCGTAATTTTATTCCTTCTTACATTGCATTAGTGAACTCTCACTCCACTTGCTACACATTGAGCCTCTTTGCCACTTTCATTGGCCAACATAAACAACAAGCTACACACGTGAAGGCTACCAGTCTTTTCATGGGAGGCACGTCATAAAAGCGAATTTGAAAATGTCCCTGAAAACACATCTAGCAAGAAGGTGTACAGTAATTATATTTGATTTCCGCTTGTTCTTTTTCTGAAAGGTTTTCAAGCTATACGAACTTAACAGAGCCACACTTTTCTTTCCTCTACTAGTCTAGAGCAGTGGTTGAGAGGCTTTGAAGCCACCGGTTGGCCATATTGGCACTCCCCTATAGGAGCAGTCCTCCATAGGAATGAATGGAATTCTACAGTATTTCAATGAAATGTGAGTTCCAGTGAAAAGCTCCACCGCTTCCTGACGTATATGTGTCTGTTTCCATTCCACATAGAATATAGATTAACCTGGAAAAGGCTGTTTAACCACCCAGGGACTATGATGTCCGTGGAGGCTGTTCTGGGATAAGGTGTTTGTTTGAAATGGTAGGGGTTTGGTTAGGGAAACCAGATCCTATGTCAGCCTGTACGCAGAGAGGGCTGGGCTGGTGGAGATCCAATGGTTTCAATATGTCTCTTCTGTGAATAGTCCAAGAAAATTTAATTTACAAAGGTCAGTGAGTTTACATGTGTTTGTTTGAGTGTGTAAGTGTGTGTATACGTTTGTGGGTGTTTGTATGCATCAATGTGAGCTCATACTTATGTGTGTGTATGGGTGTGTGTATGTGTGGCTGTGTGGCTATGTGTGTGCGTGTTGAGAAAGCAGATGCTTAAACCACCACAGCATATGATTAGCATGGTGAGGAAGCATTGGGCTGGCTGTGGTTGAGTTGTGCGTCAGAACGAGTCAGTAGGGCACTGAGATGGACTGACGTACCTGGCCAGTCCTGAATATCACTCTGACTGATGTCATCTTTCACTGTCACTCCATTTTGAAGAGATCCATGTCCCTTCATCGGCTGTTATGACTGTTATGAACTGTTATGAGATGGCTGCGTTAGCAAAGCAGTACTTAGAACACCCAGCACAAAGTAAAGTTACTCATAGCAGAGCAGAGCGCTCTGTCCAGCTCGTTTGCCTTATTGGGTCAAAGTGTTTGGCTGTTTAGACTCCCACTATGGTGCCAACTCTAACTGTAATGTTCCCTTCCTCTCTCTCTCTCTCTCTCTCTCTCTCTCTCTCTCTCTCTCTCTCTCTCTCTCTCTCCTCTTCTCTCTCAGCTCTCATTTCGACTGGTGTACCAACTCAAACTTGTTTGGACCAGGCCCAAGACTCTAGCTATGTTAGGAGTTCACCATTCTCTATTTTCCACTCCTTCTACATACTCTCTATCCTTAATGCTTCCCCCATCTTTCAACCGTCCCCCATATTCATTATCCTTCCACTCATTGTCCATCTTCCAACCTATTGGCAGAATTCACCTTTTGGCTGAGAGCTGTTGGAAAGTGCTTGTCTTTTGGCATGGTGAATGTCGGAGTGTGCATTGTTTTTTTATGTTTTTACACAGTCAGCAACACACCTCACCTAACTTCAAGTCGTCTGTGACTATTCCAAATGTCCCAAAGCCACTTTGAAAAACTCCCATAAGCTTAACGCTATTCACGACTATGGGCATTTGATCCATAGATTGATTGATTCGTTAATATTTCCCAAAGAGGTGACAGGGTTTGTTTGAGATATTGCTTGAAGTTGATACCTCTTGTCCAAATAGTTTAGTTTAAAATAATATCCTCTTGATAAGTGGAAGGAAAGGAGGAAAGGAGAGGAGGCAAGGAAGCTTTTGAGGTTTTTCAAACCTTTCCTCGGGGACCCCCAAACGTTTCACAATTTTGTTGTAGCTCTGTACTAGCTCACATGATTCAAGTAGTCAAGGGCCAATTGAATCAGGTGTATTAATGATAGTTCTAATACATGGAACGGCTGGTTGTCCCTGAGGAGAGGTTTGAAAAAGGCTGCACAGCGATAAGTCTTTCTCCAGTTATTGAGCCTTTGGAATCTGGGACAGAGCTATTCTGTGGGTCTACTGCCCTCTGATGGCTGCAAGCAGCACAGTTCTCCTTAATATCACAGCCAAACTGTTCTGGGTTCAGCCTTTAGGAAGGGTTAACAGTTAGTCAAGTAATGTGTTTTTGATCATCTGGCACAGTCACACAGTAGCCATTTCATGTTGAGTCGGGTAGATTGCGGACTCTTGTGACAGACTTTACTTGGTTCTGGGTGCCGAGATTAGGTAGATAGCCATGTACATGTTTGTTTTTGTGTTATAAACTCAGCAAAAAAAGAAACGTCCCTTTTTCAGGACCCTGTCTTTCAAAGATAATTCGTAAAAATCCAAATAACATTACAGATCTTCATTGTAAAGGGTTTTAACACTGTTTCCCATGCTTGTTCAATGAACCATAAACAATTAATGAACATGCACCTGTGGAACGGCTTATAGACGGTAGGCAATTAAGGTCACAGTTATGAAACCTTAGGACACTAAAGAGGCCTTTTTACTGACTCTGAAAAACACCAAAAGAAAGATGCCCAGGGTCCCTGCTCATCTGCGTGAATGTGCCTTAGGCATGCTGTACGGAGGCATGAGGACCGCAGATGTGGCCAGGGCAATAAATTGCAATGTCCGTACTGTGAGACGCCTAAGACAGCGCTACAGGGAGACAGGACGGACAGCTGATCGTCCTCGCAGTGGCAGACCACATGTAACAACACCTGCACAGGATCGGTACATCCGAACATCACACCTGCGGGACAGGTACAGGATAGCAACAACAACTGCCCGAGTTACACCAGGAACGCACAATTCCTCCATCAGTGCTCAGACTGTCCGCAATAGGCTGAGAGAGACTGGACTGAGGGCTTGTAGGCCTGTTGTCAGGCAGGTTCTCACCAGACATCACCAGCAACAACGTCGCCTATGGGCACATACAGGACTGACTGAAAAGTGCTCTTCATTGATGAGTTGCGGTTTTGTCTCACCAGGGGGTGATGGTCGGATTTGCGTTTATCGTTGAAGGAATGAGCGTTACACCGAGGCCTGTACTCTGGAGCGGGATCAATTTGGAAGTGGAGGGTCCGTCATGGTCTGGGGCGGTGTGTCATAGCATCATCGGGCTGAGCTTGTTGTCGTTGCAGGCAATCTCAACACTGCGCGTTACAGGGAAGACATCCTCCTCCTTCATGTGGTACCCTTCCTGCAGGCTCATCCTGACATGACCCAGCCATACTGCTCGTTCTGTGCATGATTTCCCGCAAGACAGGAATGTCAGTGTTCTGCCATGGCCAGCGAAGAGCCCGGATCTCAAACCTATTGAGCACGTCTGGGACCTGTTGGATTGGAGGGTGAGAGCTAGGGACAATCCCCCCCCAGAAATGTCTGGGAACTTGCAGGTGCCTAGGTGGAAGAGTGGGTTAACATCTCACAGCAAGAACTGGAAAATCTGGTTTAGTCCATGAGGAGGAGATGCACTGCAGTACCTAATGCAGCTGGTGGCCACACCAGATACTGACTGTTACTTTTGATTTTGACCCCCCCTTTGTTCAGTGACACATTATTCAATTTCTGTTAGTAACATGTCTGTGGAACTTGTTCAGTTTATGCTTCAGTTGTTGAATCTTGTTATGTTCATACAAATATTTGCACATAATAAACGCAGTTGACAGTGAAAGGACATTTCTTTTTTTGCTGAGTTTATTAGTTGGCTTAGAACGAGGAATGGTTGAGGACTAGGTGTGTTGTGACTGGCTGCCTCTCAGAAGTGGCGAGAAGCATTGTCGTGACAAGGTGTGTGGGTGCGCCTGTGTGTTTGTGCGTGTGCCAGGCTTTTGGATGCCCTCACACCTGCTCGCTCTTGTTGGTATAAATTCCTCCTACTCTGACTGTGTGTGTTGGTCTCCTAGCCTCTTCCCTCTACAGCCAGAAACCAGCCAGTATGTGTTTGTGCATTCTCACACCCACCCATGGCCACACGTTCACCTGCCCGTGTGAATACTACTGTGAATCTCTCTCACTTCTTTTTTCTTTTTCTGTCTTGTTCTTTCTATCTCACTCCTTCTCTCTGTTTGCTTGACATTTGAAGTCTCATTCCAAAGGCCTTTCTTTGTTCATCATCACGTCAGAAGGAGTTTGAAGTGTGAAGATGTGGGGTTTCTTTTTCATTTGCTTGGTCACGTTTATGGTCTTTAGTGTGAAACATGACTTGTGCACTACATAGTATGAAGAGATGCATTGGCAGTGCATACTAAGTAGTGTGTTAGTGTGAAACATTGGTGGTAGGCCGTCATTGTAAAATAAGAATGTGTTCTTAACTGACTTGCCTAGTTAAATAAAGGTTAAATAAACAATGAAAAGTCCTTGTGACACACTTCAGTTGGAATGGCAGCTTGCCTGAGGTTCTTGTCAAGACATGCCCACCAGAGGGGGCTGATGCACTGGCAGTGAAATGGATATGATATTCTCCTCCTCCCCTCCTCCTCTTCTTTCAGAGCCTCCAGTATCAATCTCTCCAATCCCGTTAAGGTGTGACCTGGAAACCCAAACCAAGACTAAATCCTCACACTGTTTTCTCGTCTCCCGACCTCCGGGGCCTACTTACAATGCAAACTGCCTATAACAAATCCAAAAAGAGTCCAGCTCTTTGACTCAATGTTTCATCATAGTGCTTCGGAAGAGCATCTTCTCCATTGGTGGTGATATGGGGGTTGTTGTTGCAAAGGGAAGGACTATTGTGTAACCTAATAGGTCAGAGAGGAGCATATGGGTGGGAGCATATCTGGGTTAGGCTAATATAATCTCTATTCGCCCCATTTCACGGATTGTATATTCAGGGTTCTAGGTGCATCTGGTGTGGTGTGTGCAGCCCCCCTCTTCTCCCTTCTCCACACCGCAGATAGAAAAAAAAAAGATATAGTTTTTTTCTTGTCACATACACTGGAATGAATGTGTTGTTTAAGAGGCCACTCCACCCTCGACCCAGAAAATGTCAACCCCCCCATTCCCTCCACACACGCACACACACATACACACCTCCCCTAAGCCCCATAGCCCCATAGCCCCTTGGCCCTGTGCCACTCACCCCACCTCAACTCCTAATTGCACACAACGCCCCTATTTCCTCCCCATGACGTCTGCCTGACTCCCTAGGAGAATTGGGGTGAGGAGTCCATTAGCAGCTTTTGTCAGTGGGATGTCGAGGGGGGCTGTAAGGGGTTTAACATTAGCATTTAGCAGTGGCCTGAGCCACTTCCACGCCCACCACTCCCCCAGAAAGTGGCAAACGTCACACCAGACCCTAACCACACTCAGGCTCCAAACCCACCCACCCTCCCTGCTCCTCATTGATTTACAGTGCAAGTATTCAGACCCCTTCACTTTTTCCACATTTTGTTACCTTACAGGCTTATTCTAAAATGGATTCAATATTTATTTTTTTCTCATCAATCAACACATAATACGCCATAATGACAAAGTGGAAACAGGTTTTGTATATTTTGTTTGTGCAAATGTATTAAATATAAAATCCAGAAATACCTTATTTACATAAGTATTCGACCCTTTGCTATGGTACTTGAAATTGAGCTCAGGTGCATCCTGTTTCCATTGATCATCCTTGAGATGTTTCTACAACTTGATTGGAGTCCACTTGTGGTAAATTCAACTGATTGGACATGATTTGGAAAGGCACACACCTGTCTATATAAGGTCCCACAGTTGACAGTGCATGTCAGAGCAAAAACAAAGCCATGAGGTCGAAGGAATTGTCCATACACCGGCTCCGACGATCGTGGGATGTGTCAGGGCTTGCAAACTATTACAGACTACAAAGAGAAGCACAGCCGAAAGCTGCCCAGTGACACGAGCCTACAAGACGAGCTAAATAACCTCTATGCTCGCTTTGAGGCAAGTAACACTAAAACATGCATGAGAGCATCAGCTGTTCCGGACGAGTCACCTGATCCTCAACACGGGAGCCCCTCAGAGGTGCGTGCTCAGTCCCCTCCTGTACTCCCTGTTCACTCATGACTGCACGGCCAGGCACGACTCAAACACCATCATTAAGTTTGCTGATGACACAACAGTGGTAGGCCTGATCACCGACAATGATGACACAGCCTATAGGGAGGAGGTCAGAGACCTGACCATGTGGTGCAAGGACAACAACCTCTCCCTTAAAGTGATCAAGATGAAGGAGATGATTGTGGACTACAGGAAAAGGAGGACCGAGCACTCCCCCATTCTCATCGACAGAGCTGTAGTGGAGCAGATTGAGAGCTTCAAGTTTTGGCATCCACATCACCAACAAGCTAACATGGTCCAAGCACACCAAGACAGTCATCCCCTCAGGAGACTCAATAGAATTGGCAGGGGTCCTCAGCTCTTCAAAAGGTTTTACAGCTGCACCATCGAGAGCATCCTGACTGGTTGCATCACTGCCTGGTATGGCAACTGCTCGGCCTCCGACCACAAGGCACTACAGAGGGTAGTGCGTACGGTCCATTACATAACTGGGGCCAAGCTTCCTGCCTTCCAGGACCTCTATACCAGGCGGTGTCAGAGGAAGGCCCTAAATCCCCCAAGCTGCTGCTACTCTCTGTTATTATCTATGTATAGCCACTTTAATAACTCTACCTACATGTACATAATTACCTCAATTACCTCGACACCGGTGCCCCCGCACATTGACACATTGACTCTGTTCCGCTACACCCTGTGTATAGTCCCGCTATTGTTATTAACTGCTGCTCTTTAATTATTTGTTTTTCTTATCTCTTTTTTTAGGTATTTTCTTAAAACTGCATTGTTGGTTAAGGACTTGTAAGTAACCATTTCACTGTAAGGTCTACACCTGTTGTATTCGGCGCATGTGACAAATATCAAATATTGATTTGTTTAGAGCTCCGAGACAGGATTGTGTCGAGGCACAGATCTGGGGAGGGGTACCAAAAACGTTCTGCAGCATTGAAGATCCCAAGAACACAGTTGCCTCCATCATTCTTAAATGGAAGAAGTTTGGAACCACCAAGACTCTGCCTAGAGCTGGCCGCCTGGCCAAATTGAGCAATCGGGGTCACTCTGACAGACCTCCAGAGTTCCTCTGTGGAGATGGGAGAACCTTCCAGAAGGACAACCATCTCAGCAGCACTCCACCAATTAGGCCTTGATGGTAGAGTGGCCAGACAGAGGCCACTCCTCAGTAAAAGGCATATGACAGCCCGCTTGGAGTTTGCCAAAAGGCACCTAAAGGACTCTCGGAAACAAGATTTTCTGGTCTGATGAAACCAAGATTGAACTCTTTGGCATGAATGCCAAGCGTCACTTCTGGAGCAAACCTGGCACCATCCCTACGGTAAAGCATGGTGGTGGGGATGTTTTTCAGCGGCAGATACTGGGAGACTAGTCAGGATTGAGGGAAAGATGAATGGAGCAAAGTACAGAGAGATCCTTGATGAAAACCTGCTCCAGAGCTCTCAGGATCTCAGACTGGGGCGAAGATTCACCTTCCAACAGGACAACGACCCTAAGCACACAGCCAAGACAACGCAGGAGTGGCTTAGGGACAAGTCTCTGAATGTCTTTGAGTGGTCCAGACAGAGCTCGGACTTGAATCCGATTGAACATCTCTGGAGAGCCCGAAAAAGAGCTGTGCATCGACACTCCCCATTTAACCTGACAGAGCTTGAGAGGATCTGCAGAGATGAATGGGAGAAACTACACAAATACAGATGTGCCAAGCTTGTAGCGTCATACCCAAGAAGACTCAAGGCTGTAATCGCTGCCAAAGATGCTTCAACAAAGGAATGAGTACAGGGTCTGAATACTTATGTAAATGTGATATTTCAGTTTATAAATTTGTCAACATTTCTAAAAAGCTGTTGTTGCTTTGTTATTATGGTGTATTGTGTGTAGATTGATGAGAAAAACAACAATTTAATCAATTTTAGAATTAGGCTGTAACGTAACAAAATGTTGAAAAAGTCAAGTGGTCTGAATACTTTCCAAAAGCACTGTATATGCTGACCTATGGATTGTGTGTGTCTCAAGACCAAGTTTTAGATTACCCAGCTACATTATTCCCATCAGAATATGAAGCCAATTTGAAACCCCTCCCCGTGTAAGCAAGGCCCTCTCAATGATTCACACACCAAAAGATGCCAATGTTCTAGTGTGTGTTCTTGGGCAATATGCTAATGGTGATGTAATAGATCGTATCGCCTTCCAAACATGAGATATTACCCCTATTTCAAAGTGAAGCACCCGCCCCCAGCTACTGGAACAGGAGAAGTGTCAGCGGGACTTACTTTTTAAGAACCACGTTGCATCCCACTCGATCTATGCCCGAAAGCGCTACGAGGCTTGTTTGTGACATTGCAAAGGAATAGATTTGGAACATATGGTCTTTATGACGGAAGCTTGAGCATGGACTACTTTAGGTTTAATGGAATTACGCCCCATAACTCGGGTGGGAGGCAGCCTCTGAAAAACCATTAGAACTGAGATCCTGCGGTGAGAAGACTAGAACGCGTTCGCAATATTCCATTCACGTGTTCCATAATGTCATTGATAATTGATTAAAGATAAAATAAATTGTCGGCACTGAGTTTCGTGCGAACACCGAAACCAAACAATTTAACTGGAAGCGGGAAAGAAGAATTGTGTTTTGTTTAAAAAATGACTTTGCCTGCTTCACTAATGTCCTTGGGGCTCATTTGGAAATGGCTTGTGAAATCTCGAGTTTTACATTTTAATTTAAGTGTGTTCCTTCATTATCTTGCAAAATTAAGCCATAATCCATTGTAAGGCAAATTGGTTTGGGGATTTACTTAGCTACGTACCTTATTTATGAGGTGATTGTCCCCCTTGGCAATCCCATTCCTCATTTCAAAATAGATTATGGCGCTCTAATTGATAAGATAAACACATCATTATATTTGCATCTTTGCTAAACCTTGAAACCAAGTGAGCATTCTTTAACCCCCCCCCCCCCTCTTCCACGTCGTCTTCATTCTAATCCATTTCCCTCTTCCTTAATGGCAGGGAATGTAAAAAGGCAACATTGTTATCAGGTTCTTTCAATTACTATGTATACTCTAGGCTAAACGATTATGTGTACTCAAAGCAAAAATGTTCTTGCTCGGTTTCTGTCGGAATATTAAAAAGACCCTATTAAAGTTACATTATTATGACTCGTGGTCATGTGAAAGGGGGCGAAGAAAATAGGATGAAAAATCCATTAAGGGCATATGGGGTTTGGATGGAGGGAGGAGGAGTGGGTGAGGGCGAAGGGTTGGCGGGATAGAAGGTGGCATCAGGAGGGGGTTGATGGGGTGAAATTGGCACTTTTGGCTGTCTTGTCACATGCTTGTTTAATTGGCGTGCCGAGCGGGGACTCGGGGTGTGTGTGTGTGCGTGCATTTGTGTATGCATGTGTGTGTGTTTGGGTGCGGTGATTTGCCAAGCCAAGCTTGGGTGCCTCTCTGGAGGACCCCAGAGTGTCAGCTCATCAGCATAAAGCATTAAACATTTACACTGACCTACAAAACACTGGCAGCCCCTTTCTGTAGCCCTCACTCATCACTACAGTTCTATTCCTGCCTGCCTGACTTGCTTGAGGAGGAGTACCCCCCACCTTTCATATCCACCACCCACCCAAACACACCCGCCTCTTCACAATTATCAGCTCCATTTCTCTTGTTTTCTGTGGAATAATGAAGATGGAACAAGCCAACGTCGGGGGAGGGAGGGGGGTGTAATTCGCTACAATAGACAACATGATGCAATTTGGACAAGTGACAAACCTGATGCTTGATGGTGCCTTACCCACCTTGAATCCGACAATTCATTCATTCAAGCTCTTTTGGTGCCTTTTCTGTGGCAACACTACTTGTTCAAGACTGATACTCACACATCATAGAGACATTGGCTTAACATTACTAGTTGATGGCTTTCAAGTTGTTTATGTTTTGATTAATACTTGAACAAGGATACACACATACAAGCACCTTTTTAATCAGCAACTGTTGTAGATGGAGAAATGGCTACTGTTCTATTTTCTTTTGAAATATATAACAAAGGGTAGGTGGACAAGCAAGTGCATGAGCCCTCCATAACTGTCTACGATACTATTGCAGCTCTGTGGGTGTAACATTTATTGACAATCCTGATACCTTCTGGAAACAAAGCTTGTATTATAAGGAGGATTGGAGCCACCCAAATCATGTGGGTTCCTGGATCCTTTCACAGCATTATAAGGCTGCGTTGAGACAATGACTTATCACTGACCAAGCCCAGCTCATTTAATCCCTACCATTGTGTCGCTGAGTTGTCATAATGCTTCAGCAAATGTACATTATCCCAGGGGCGTTGGAAGACACAATGTAAATAACCTAATTTATGTCCCTCTTACTGCCCGGAATGCCTCTGGGCAGTAATAATATGCCTACGAACCAGAGTAATACTGTTAGCACTGAGGTGTTGTGCCCTAGTAGGAAGTCCACTGTGTGCAGCTCACCCTGCACTAATAAAAATAACCAGAGTATGTCTACCTCTGCTAAACTTCCCAGTAAAGCAAGAAAAATAATCAAGCATCCCAGAAAAGTGTTAAAAATAGCCCACGTTAACATATGTAGGTTCATGAAATCAATAATTTGCTAGTAACAGATGACATTCATGTTCTGACTATCTCTGAAACTCACTTAGATAATACATTTGATAATACAGTGGTAGCAATACATGGTTATAACATCTACAGAAAAGCCAGTAATGCCAAAAGTGAAGGTGTGGCTGTTTATATTCAGAACCACATTCCTAATAATAATATGGCTGCAGGTTCATCTGCCTCACCTAAAGCCCATTCTGGTGGGAAGCTGCTATAGACCACCAAGTGCTAACAGTCAGTATCTGGAAACATGTCTTAAATGCTTGATAATGTATGTGATATCAATAGAGAGTTATGCTTTCTGGGTGATTTAAATATTGACTGGCTTTCATCAGGCTGCACACTCAAGAGAAAGCGTCAAACTGCAACTAGTACCTGCAACCTGGTTCAGGTTATCAATCAACCTTCCAGGGTAGTTACAAAAAGTACAGGAATTAAATTATCTTTTGGAAACTTTGCAGTATTTCGTTTTTTTATGTATTATTTCTTACATTATTAGCCCAGGAAATTGTATGTGTTATTACATACAGCCGGGAAGAACTATTGGATATCAGAGCGGTGGTAACTCACCAGCACTACGACCAGGAATCCAACTTTTTCGAAGCAAATTTCTTTGTTCGCATCACCCTGGGCATTTGAACTGATTCTAGAGGCCGACCTAAAACAACGCCGGAGAAGAGGAATTCGGAGCGGTCTTCTAGTCAGACTTAGGAGGCACGCACACCACCCACCGCTTCCGAGTATATTACTCACTAATGTTCAGTCCCTAGATAACAAAGTTGACGAGACCAGGGCAAGGGTTGACAAGATCAGGGATTGTAACATACTCTGTTTCAGGGAAACATGGCTTTCTCGGGATATACTGTCAGAGTCGGTCCAGCCATCTGGATTCTCAGTACTTCGCGCCAACAGGATAAACATCTCTCTGGGAAGAAAAAGGGCGGGGGTGTATGTTTAATGATTAACGAGTCATGGTGTAATTGTAATAACATACAAGAACTCAAGTCCTTTGTTTATCTGACCTAGAATTCCTCACAATCAAATGCCGACCGTATTATCTCCCAAGAGAATTCTCTTCACAGCTGTGTATTTCCCCCCTCAAGCCAATACCACGACGGCCCTCAAGGAACTTCATTGGACTGGAAACCATATATCCTGAGGTTGCATTTATTGTAGCTGGGGATTTTAACAAAGCAAATTTGAGAAAAATGCTACCTAAATTCTATCAGCATGTCGACTGTAGCACTCACACTGCAAAAACACTATACCATTGTTACTCTAACTTCCGGGATGCATACAAGGCCCTCCCCCCACCCTCCTTTCAGGCAAATCTGACCACGAATCCATTTTGCTCCTCCCTTCCTATAGGCAGAAACTCAAACAGGAAGTACCCGTGCTAAGGACTATTCAACGCTGGTCTGACCAAAAGGAATCCACACTTCAAGATTGTTTTGATCACGCGGACTGGGATATGTTCCGGGTAGCTTCTGAGAACAATATGGACGTGTACACTGAGACGGTTACTGAGTTTATCAAGAAGTGTATAGGAGGTGTTGTACCCACTGTGACTATTAAAACCTACCCAGAAACCGTGGATAGATGGCAGCATTCGCGCAAAACTTAAAGCACACACCCCCGCATTTAAGCAGGGCAAGGTAACGGGGGAATATGGCAGAATACAAACAGAGTAATCATTCCCACCGCAAGGCAATCTAACAGGCAAAACGTTAGTATCGAGAGAAAGTGGAGTTGCAATTCAACGGCTCAGACACAAGACATATGTGGCAGGGTCTACAGACAATCACAGACTACAAAAGGAAAACCAGACACATCGCGAACACTGACATCTTGCTTCTAGACAAGCTAAACACGTTCTTTGCCCACTTTGAGGATAACTTAGTGGGCTGCAGGTAGCCTAGTGGTTAGAGTGTTGGACTTGTAACCGGAAGGTTGCATTTTTGAATCCCTGGGCTGACAAGGTAAAAATCTGTCGTTCTGCCCCTGATCAAAGCAGTTAACCCACTGTTCCCCGGGCGTCGAAGACGTGGATGTCGATTAAGGCAGCCCCCCACACTGCTCTGATTCAGAGAGTTGAAGGCATTCAGTTGTACAACTGGTACCCCCCTTTCCCCAGTGCCACCGATGTGGACTCTGGGCTCTCCTTCTCCATGGCTGATGTGAGAAGACATTTAAAAGTGTTAACCCTCGCAAGACTGCTGGCCCAGATGGCATCCCTAGCTGTGCAGACCAGCTGGCTGGTGTGTTTACATATTCAATCTCTCCCAATCCCAGTCTGCTTTCGCCACATGCTTCAAGATGGCCACCATTGTTCCTGTACCCAAGAATGCAAAGGTAACTGAACTAAATGACTATTGCCCTGTAGCTCTGTCATGCTTTGAGAGACTAGTCAACGATCATATCACCTCCACCTTATCTGTCACCCTAGACCCACTTCAGTTTGCTTACCATTCCAATAGGTCCACAGACGATGCAATTGCCATCACACTGCACATTGCCCTTTTCTCATCTGTTAATTGACTATAGCTCAGCATTCATCACCATAGTACCCTCCTAGCTCATCATTAAGCTCGAGGCCCTGGGTCTGAACCCCGCCCTGTGCAATTGGGACCTGGACTTCCTGACGGGCCGCCCCCAGGTGGTGAAGGTAGGAAACAACATCTCCACTTCGCTGATCCTCACCACTGGGGCCCCACAAGGGACCGTGCTCAGCCCCCTTCTGTACTCCCTGTTCACCCATGACTGCGTGGCCATGCACGCCTCCAACTCAATCATCAAGTTTGCAGACGACAGTAGTACGCTTGATTTTACTAACAACGACGAGACAGCCTACAGGGAGGAGGTGAGGGCTCTGGGAGTGTGGTGTCAGGAAAATAACCTCTCACTCAACGTCAACAAAACAAAGGAGATGATCGTGGACTATTCGCAAATGGAAGAAACACAAAAGAACTGTCAATCTCCCTCGGCCTGGGGCTCCATGCAAGATCTCACTTTGTGGAGTTGCAATGATCATGAAAACAGTGAGGAATCAGCCCAGAACTACACGGGAGGATCTTGTCAATGATCTCAAGGGAGCTGGGACCATAGTCACCAAGAAAACAATTGGTAACACACTATGCCGTGAAGGACTGAAATCCTGCAGCGCCCGCAAGGTCCCCCTGCTCAAGAAAGCACATATACATGCCCGTCTGAAGTTTGCCAATGAACATATGAATGATTCAGAGGACAACTGGGTGAAAGTGTTGTGGTCAGATGAGACCAAAATGGAGCTCTTTGGCATCAACTCAATTCGCCGTGTTTGGAGGAGGAGGAATGCTGCCTATCAACCTCAAGAACACCATCCCCACCGTCAAACATGGAGGTGGAAACATTATGCTTTGGGGGTGTTTTTCTGCTAAGGGGACAGGACAACTTCACCGCATCAAAGGGACGATGGACGGGGCCATGTACCGTCAAATCTTGGGTGAGAACCTCCTTCCCTCAGCCAGGGCATTGAAAATGGGCCGTGGATGGGTATTCCAGCATGACAATGACCCAAAACACACGGCCAAGGCAACAAAGGAATGGCTCAAGAAGAAGCACATTAAGGTCCTGGAGTGGCCTAGCCAGTATCCAGACCTTAATCCCATAGAAAATATGTGGAGGGAGCTGAAGGTTCGAGTTGCCAAACATCAGCCTCAAAACCTTAATGACTTGGAGAAGATCTGCAAAGAGGAGTGGGACAAAATCCCTCCTGAGATGTGTGCAAACCTGGTGGCCAACTACAAGAAACGTCTGACCTCTGTGGTTGCCAACAAGGGTTTTGCCACCAAGTACTAAGTCATGTTTTGCAGAGGAGTCAAATACTTATTTCCCTCATTAAAATGCAAATCAATTTATAACATTTTTCATATGCGTTTTTCTGGATTTTTTTGTTGTTATTCTGTCTCTCACTGTTCAAATAAACCTACCATTAAAATTATAGACTGATTATTTCTTTGTCAGTGGGCAAACGTACAAAATCAGCAGGGGATCAAATACTTTTTTCCCTCACTGTAAATAGCCATCACTTGCACAGAAATGCTGCTGCCTACATACAGACTTGAAATCATTGGCCACTTTAATAAATTGAACACTAGTCACTTTAGTAATGTCACTTTAATAATGTTTACCTATCTTGCGTTATTCATCTCATATGTATTCTATTCTATACTATCTATTGCATCTTAGCCTATGCTGCTCTAAATTGCTCATCCATGTATTTATTTATTCTTATTCCATTCCTTTGTTATATATATCTTGTTAGATATTGCTGTATTGTCGGAACTAGAAGCACAAGCATTTCGCTACACTCACAATAACATCTGCTAAACACGTGTATGTAACCAATAGAATTTGTTTTGATTTGATATCTTTACTAATGCTGCAGAGATTTGTTTGAAAGCAGTATCCAAATCCATCAGATGTAGTGATCACAATATAGTAGCCATATCTAGGTTCAAAAGGCTGGGGTTAATATAGTGTATAAGAGGTCATACAATATGTTTTGTAGTGATTCCTATGTTGTTGATGTGAATAATATTTGTTGGTCAGTGGAATGTAATGACGAGCAACCAGACGCTGCACTTGAAACATTTATGAAATTGCTTATCCCAGTTATTAATAAGCATGCACCCATTAAGAAAATGACTGTAAAAACTTTTAAATCCCAGTGGAGTGATGAGGAATTTAAAAATTGTATGGTTGAGAGGGATGAGGCAAAAGAGATGGAAAAGAGGTCTGCTGTAAAACCTTATTGGCAAACGAACTGCAAATTGAGAAATGATGGTACTAAACTGAATAAAAAGAAGAAGAAACTACACTATGAAACAAAGATTAATGACATAAAGAATGAAATTTAAGGCAAAAAGGAAAACTCATCATTCATTGAATCAGATGGCTCATTCATAGAAAACCCCACTGATATTGCAACTACTTTAATTATTTTTTCATTGGCAATATTAGCAAACTTAGGCATGACATGCCAGCAACAAACACTGACACTACATATCCAAGTATATATGTCCACATTATGAAAGACAAGCATTGTAATTTTGAATTATGTAAAGTAAATGTGGAAGAGGTGAAAAAATTATTGTTGTCTATCAAAAATGACAAGCCACCGGAGTCTGACGAGTTGGATGAAAAATTACTGAGAATAATTGCCACGTCTATTTGCCATATCTTCAATTTAGGCCTACTAGAAGGTGTGTGCCCTGAGGCCTGGAGGGAAGCAAAAGTTATTCCCCTACCTAAGAATAATAAAGCTCCCCTAACTGGCTCAAATAGCCGACCAATCAGCCTTAGTAAACTTTTGGAACAAATTGTGTTTGACCAGATAAAATGCTATTTGACAGTAAACAAATTGACCACAGACTTGCAGCACGCTTATAGGGAAGGACATTCAACAAGCACTGCACTTACACAAATTACCGATGATTGGCTGAGAGAAATGTATTCTAAAAAGATTGGGGGCTGTTTTTTTTTACTTCAGTTCGGCTTTTGACATTATCAATCATAGTCTGTTGCTGGCAAAATGTATGTGTTATGGCTTTACTCCCCCTGCTATATTGTGGATAAAGAGTTACCTGTCTAACAGAACACAGAGGGTGTTCTTTAATGGAAGCCTATCCAACAAAATCCAGGTGGAATCAGGAATTCCCCAGGGCAGCTTTCTAGGCCCCTTACTTTTTTCAATCTTTACTAACGACATGCCACTGGCTTTGAGTAAAGCCAGTGTATCTATGTATGCGGATGGCTCAACACTATACACGTCAGCTACCACAGTGACTGAAATGACAGAAACACTTAACAAAGAGCTGCAGTTAGTTTCAGAATGGGTGGCAAGGAATAAGTTAGTCTAAAATATTTCAAAAACTAAATGCATTGTATTAGGTAAAAATCATTCATTAAACCCTGAACCTCAACAAAATGTTGTAATGAATAATGTGGAAATTGAGCAAGTTGAGGAGACTAAACTGCTTGCAGTAACCCTGGATTGTAAACTCTCATGGTCTATGCATATTGATACAATAGTAGCTAGGATGGGGAGAAGTCTGTCTATAACAAAGCGCTGCTCAGCATTCTTATTTATAGAAAAACTATTTTGTGGTATTCAATTTGTAGTTACAGTCCTGCCTCATCGCTGCAACTCCCGTAAGGACTCGGGAGAGGCAAAGGTCAAGAGACGTGCGTCCTCCCGAAACACAACCCAACCAAGCCGCACTGCTTCTTGACACAATGCCCACTTAACCTGGAAGCCAGCCGCACCAATGTGTTGGAGGAAACACCGTGCCCTGGCGACCGTACCAGTGTACACTGCGCCCGGCCCCCCACAGGAGTCGCTAGTGCGCGTGCGCTGCCCCATGGGTCTCCCGGTCGCGGCCGCGTGCGACAGAGCCTGGACTCGAACACAGAATCTCTAGTGGCACAAGTATCACTGCGATGCAGTGCCTTATACCACTGCGCCACTCAGGAGGCCCTGCTCTGCATTCTTAACAGCACTATCAACAAGGCAGGTCCTACAGGCCCTAGTTTTGTCGCACCTGGACTACTGTCGTGTGGTCAGGTGCCACAAAGAGGGATTTAGGAAAATTGCAATTGGCTCAGAACAGGGCAGCACAGGTGGCCCTTGGATGTACACAGACAGCTAACATTAACAATATACATGTCAATCCCTCCTGGCTTAAAGTGGAGGAGAGAATTACTTCATCACTACTTGTATTAGTGACAGGTATTGACATGTTGAATGCACCGAGCTGTCTGTTTGAACTACT
The DNA here is from genome assembly GCA_030435695.1 of Brachymystax lenok tsinlingensis. Lineage (NCBI taxonomy): Eukaryota > Metazoa > Chordata > Actinopteri > Salmoniformes > Salmonidae > Brachymystax > Brachymystax lenok. Next base: position 33,168,703 of record CM059802.1, on the reverse strand, counting down.
GGCACACAACTCGGACACCCATGCATACCCCACAAGACATGTCACCAGAGCTCTCTTCACAGTCCCCAAGTCCAGAACTGACTATGGGAGGCGCACAGTACTACACAGAGCCATGGCTACATGGAACTCTATTCCACATCAAGTAACTCATGCCATCAGTAAAATTAGATTTAAAAAAACAGATAAAAATACACCTTATGCAACAGTGGGGACTGTGAAGCAACACAAACATAGATACATGCATACAAACACACGATAACATATTGTAACGAATACGCAGAGGCAGAGTTAGAATCCATGTGCGGAAGTTTATTCAGGGCAGGTTGCTGGAACATATACGATAAGGCAGGCAGAGGGTCAAAACCAGAGAAGCAGTCAGATCTGTCGTCATCCAAAGGGGTAATCCAATAGGCAGAGGTCAGTAGGCAGGCAAGAGATCTTAACAAAAACATCAGTCCAACAGGTAGTCAAAACGCTCGGTAAGGCAGGGTAACTGGCAATACTTCGCAAAGAGTGCAGGCATGGTTACAGGCTAAATAGCAAACCAAACAGGAAATTGATGCAGAGGAAGCCAAAGGGAGTGGAGCACAGTCAGTACTCAGGTGATGGCTCCCTCTGCTGGTTTGGCATTACACATATGCACTATACACACATGTACACATGGATTTTGTGTTATAGATATGTGGTAGTAGAGTAGAGGCCTGAGGGCACACGCTTAATATGTTGTGAAATTTGTTATGAATGTATTGTAATATTTTTAAATGTATAACTGCCTTCATTTTTCTGGACCCCAGGAAGAGTAACTGCTGCCTTGGCATCAGCTAATGTGGATACATAATAAATACAAATACAAATCTGATGGTACAGTAATGTCCTTTGTTAGCAAATGAACAGCTGAGTGTGTGGCAAAGCAGTGGTGTGTCAGAGAGAGAGAGTGACCGAGAGATATAGAGAAAGGGGAAAAGATGAACGAGGTGATGGAAATGTATTTCCGAGTGAATTATTCGGGGGGCCCTCAGCCTCTGAGAGAGAATAACCTTTTACCAAAGAGCCACTATCTCCCCCCTCTCTATCTCGCTCTCCCAGGAAGACATCTTAATTTGTTCATTTCAATATGCCGACCCTATTCCCGGGCCTCTCCGCTGTCTGCCGAGGGGACCAGCTGTACCTGTCTATTATAAGCTGTCTGATCGATTGAATTGAGAATGATACATGGGGGAAAGGGGAAAGGAGACATACAGCTAGAATAACTAGAGTAAAGTTATTCTTTTTTTTCAGCTGTACCTGTCTACTTAAATGTTGCCGTCTGATTGATAGAACAGAGGAGAGCGATAAGTTAGGGGGGGCGAGGGGGGAAATGTAGAACTACAATGGCTAGAGTGAGGTGATAAAAATAAATTCTCTAGCTGTACCTGTCTATTACACTCTAACTGCCTGATCTATAGAATGGAAAGTGACGCGTGAGAGGGAGTAGGACTAAAGACTGAGGGGGGTAAATGGTCATCGTTCTTTTCTAGCTGTAGCCTACCTGACTATTAGAATCTAGCTGTCTGATCGATAAAATGGTGAAAGACACAAATAGAAGGCATAAATGGTGGTTGTTCTTCTCTAGCTGTACCTGTCAGTTGCAATTAAAAATCAAGTTTTGTGATCCATCGACAGAATGGAGAATGACGCGTGAGGTGGAAGAGTGTAGTGCTAGATTGACTAGAGAGTGAGGCAGGAAATAAGTGGAAGCTGTTGTTTTTCTTCTACAGTGGAATGGAGCCAAGAGCTAAAAGGATCGGGGTGCTTTTTTATTGACCAAGGTGGGCAGATGGTGGATTGACCGATGAGTCAACGTATTGACCCAGTGGTGTACGTACAGGCTGTACATTGACAGACTACTGAAAGGGAGAATCAAGGTTATGTTTTGTAATGCAAGGCTTTGAATCCTTAATCCTTCAATAAATTGGGATTGTAAAAGTACATGCCTTAATTGTTGATATGGCATACGTAGCGGATTTGGTGCACATTCATAAGTATTCCTAGAAACTAAGATTGAAGCTCTCTACAATTTTTTCTCCCCTAACAATTCCATAGAACATGAGCTGAAGATCCAGATGCATAGTCAGTGTCATGTAATAAGCTAAACAGTCAGCATAATAGCAGTGTCATGTAATAAGCTAAACAGTCAGCATAATAGCAGTGTCATGTAATAAGCTAAACAGTCAGCATAATAGCAGTGTCATGTAATAAGCTAAACAGTTAGCATAATAGCAGTGTCATGTAATAAGCTAAATAGTTAGAATTACTGACTGTGATTCTTGGCACTAGCATAACTAGCCTGCCTCACCTCCAAGAGCTAGTGAGAGCACTACTAGCTACTTAGTCCCAGAGGAAATGCAGGTTCTGGCTCTGGCGCCTGCTAGCCTTGGTCCAGATGGGTCTAGGAGCGAAAGGTCCTGTACCATGTCCAGGCTGTTGCAGGAGGCCTGGCCAGTGGACGGAGGCCCTCTACCCCAGGATTGAGAGCCCCCTCTGGGACTGTCTCACAAGCTAACTCTGCCTGCCTGGCTGGCTGCTTGTCTACCAGAGCCACAGAGTGATGAGGAGCTGACATTAACTCCCAGGCCTGCCAGCAATACACACATGCACAAGATTAGGCACACAACACACTGAAAGGACAGACTTACAGGCTCATGGACTCACACAAACACACACGCACATGACACACATATGCACATGTGCACACACACACTCCATGAAAAGACAGCTGGGGCTGATAGTAGGGTTGGACTGTATCCAGATTCTCACCCCGAGATGTATGGTATTACTGGCTTAGTACACAAGGGAGTGCCAAAAAACACAACAAAAGCCCATTGGGCTCCTATTGCCAGAATGCTAACAAAATTAGCACAAGTAATAGCACATTTCCATGTTGGCTGATAGCTAGATATGCTAACAAGCACAAACGAAAATGAACAAATTGCGAAGACATGCAATCCAGCTCATAGAGATTTACATATACAGTATCAGTCAAGAGTTTGGACACACCTACTCATTCAAGGGTTTTTCTTTATTTTTACTATTTTCTACAATGTAGAATAATAATGAAGTCATCAAAACTATGAAATAACACATATGTGACCCGTTTCAGGAAACTAGGCGTATGTCGCGGGTCACTACTTCACAGGAGAGCCATTTAAACATAAACTCTTTTTTTTAAATCAAAATGCGTTTTTCTGTGAAGAAATGCCTCATCGAACATGTGAACTTTTCATGTTTTTTATTTTTATTTAACCAGGTAGGCCAGTTGAGAACAAGTTCTCATTTACAACTGCGACCTGGCCAAGATAAAGCAAAGCAGTCAATAACACAATAGAAAAATCTATTTACAGTGTGTGCAAATGTAGTAAGATTAGGGAGGTAAGGCAATAAATAGCCATAGTGGCGAAGTAATTACAATTTTGCATTAACCCTGGAGTGATAGATGTGTAAGTAGAGATACTGGGGTGCAAAAAAATCAAAAATAAATAACAATTTGGGGAATGAGGTAGTTGGGTGGGCTATTTACAGATGGGCTGTGTACAGGAGCAGTGATCGGTAAGCTGCTCTGACAGCTGATGCTTGAAGTTAGTGAGGGAAATATAAGTCTCCAGCTTCAGTGATTTTTGCAATTCGTTCCAGTCATTGGCAGCAGAGAACTGGAAAGAAAGGCGGCCAAAGGTGGAGTTGGCTTTGGGTCATGGAGTTGGCTTTGGGGATGACCAGTGAGATATACCTGCTGGAGCGCGTGCTACGGGTGGGTGTTGCTATGGTGACCAGTGAGCTGAGATAAGGCGGGGCTTTACCTAGCAAAGACTTGACCTGGAGCCAGTGGGTTTGGCGACGAATATGAAGCGAGGGCCAGCCAACGAGCGCATACAGGTCACAAGGGTGGGTAGTATATGGGGCTTTGGTGACAAAACGGATGGCTCTGTGATAGACTACATCTAATTTGCTGAGTAGAGTGTTGGAGGCTATTTAGTAAATGACATCGCCGAAGTCAAGGATCGGTAGGATAGTAGTCAGTTTTACGAGGGTATGTTTAGCAGCATGAGTGAAGGAGGCTTTGTTGCGAAATAAGAAGCCGATTATAGATTTAATTTTAGATTGGAGATGCTTAATATGAGTCTGGAAGGAGAGTTTACAGTCTAACCAGACACCTAGGTATTTGTAGTTGTCCACATATTCTAAGTCAGAACCGTCCAGAGTAGTGATGCTAGTCGTGCGGGCAGGTGCAGGCAGCTATCGGTTGAAAAGCATGCCTTTAGTTTTACCAGCATTTAAGAGCAGTTGGAGGCCATGGAAGGAGTGTTGTATGGCATTGAAGCTCGTCTGGAGGTTTGTTAACACAGTGTCCAAAGAAGGGCCAGAAGTATACTGAATGGTGTTGTCTGCGTAGAGGTGGATCAGAGAATCACCAGCAGCAAGAGTGACATCATTGATATATACAGAGAAAAGAGTCAGCCCAAGAATTTAACCCTGTGGCACCCCCATAGAGACAGCCAGAGGTCTGGACAACAGGCCCTCCGATTTGACACACTGAACTCTATCTGAGAAGTAGTTGGTAAACCAGGCGAGGCAGTCATTTGAGATACCAAGGCTGTTGAGTCTGCCGATAAGAATGCGGTGATTGACAGAGTCGAAAGCCTTAGCCAGGTCGATGAAGACGGCTGCACAGTATTGTCTTTTTATCGATGGCGGTTATGATATCGTTTAGGACCTTGAGCGTGGCTGAGGTGCACCCATGGTCGGTGATCTGTTTATTAACTTGGCTTTCGAAGACTTTAGAAAGGCAGGGCAGGATGGATATAGGTCTATAACAGTTTGGGTCTAGAGTGTCTCCCCCTTTGAAGAGGGGGATGACCGCGGCCACTTTCCAATTTTTAGGGATCTCAGACGATACGAAAAAGAGGTTGAACAGGCTAGTAATAGGGGTTGCAACAATTGCGGCTGATCATTTTAGAAAGAGAGGGTCCAGATTGTCTAGCCCAGCTGATTTGTACATGTCCAGATTTTGCAGTTCTTTCAGAACATCAGCTATCTGGATTTGGGTGAAGGAGAAGTGGGGGGGGGGGTGCAAATTTCGGGATTCAAATTTCTGTTTGAAAAAGCTAGCCTTTACTTTCCTAACTGACTATGTATATTGGTTCCTCTGTGCCTTAATAACATGGAATCATGTAGTAACCAAAAAAGTGTTAAACAAATCAAAATATATTTTAGATTTTAGATTATTCAAAGTATCCACCCTTTGCCTTGATGACATCTTTGCACAGTCTTGGCATTCTCTCAACCAGCTTCACCTGGAATGCTTTTCCAACAGTCTTGAAGGAGTTCCTACATATGCTGAGCACTTGTTGGCTGCTTTTCCTTCACTCTGCGGTGAAGGAAAACCATCTCAATTGGGTGATTGTGGAGGCTAGGTCATCTGATGCAGCACTCCATCACTCTCCTTCTTGGTCAAATAGCCCTTACACAGCCTGGAGGTGTGTTGGGTCATTGTCCTGTTGAAAAACAAATGATAGTCCCACTAAGAGCAAACCAGACGGGATGGCGTATCGCTGCAGAATGCTGTGGTAGCCATGCTGGTTAAGCTTGCCTTGAATTCTAAATAAATCACAGACAGTGTCACCATCAAAGCACCATCACACCTCCTCCTCCATACTTCACGGTGGGAACTACACATGCGGAGATCATCCATTCACCTACTCTGCGTCTCACAAAGTCACAGCGGTTGGAACCAAAATTCTCAAATTTGGACTCATCAGACCAAATGACAGATTTACACCAGTCTAACTGATGTCCATTGCTCGTGTTTCTTGGCCCAAGCCCGTCTCTTCTTATTATTTGTGTCCTTTAGCTGTGTTTTCTTTGCTGCAATTCGACCACGAAGGCCTGATTCACGCAGTTTCCTCTGAACAGTTGATGTTGAGATGTGTCTGTTACTTGAACTCTGTGAATCATATATTTGGGCTGCAATTTCTGAGGCTTGTAACTCTAATGAACTTATCCGCTGCAGCAGAGGTAACTCTAGGTCTTCCTTTCTTGTGGCGGTCCTCATGAGAGCCAGTTTCATCATAGCGCTTGATGGTTTTTGCCACTGCACTTGAAGAAACTTTCAAAGTTCTTGAAATTTTTCGGATTGACTGACCTTCATGTCTTAAAGTAATGATGGACTGTCATTTCTCTTTTCTTATTTGAGCTGTTCTTGCCATGATATGGTCTTTTACCAAATAGGGCTATGTTCTGTATACCACCCCTACCTTGTCACATCACAATTGATTGGCTCAAATGTATTAAGAATGAACTTTTAACAAGGCACACCTGTTAATTGAAATGCATTCCAGGTGACTAGCTCATGAAGCTGGTTGAGGGAATGCCAAGAGTGTGCAAAGCTGTCATCAAAGGCAAAGGGTGGCTACTTTGAAGAATCTAAAATTGATTTGTTTAACACTTTTTTGGTTACTATATGATTCCGTATGTGTTCCGATGTGCGTTTTGATGTCTTCACTATTATTCTACAATGTAGAAAATAGTGAAAATAAAGAAAAACCTTGGAATGAGTAGGTGTGTCCAAACTTTTGACTGGTACTGTTTAGGTAGGAGCTACCGAATGTCATTTTTGGTAAGTTTGGACATTTACAAGCAAATGTGAACGAGAGACATTGTGCAAATGAACAATGTTTTGACACATGCTTTTCTGAAGGAAGAACAGTAGTGGCTCTCCAGCAGCATGTCTACATGCTGTGTCTGTGTGGAGTCTGGCATCACTAGGGCAAGGGGCATACCTGATCTGCTCGGAGAAGTGGGGGGAGGAGCAGATGGGCCGAGGAGAAAAAACGCAAGGAAATCAAGATAGCAGTGGCAGCTCTACAAATAAATGATCCAAAGGGGTTTGGCTTCTCAAACACTGCAGAAAGCTACCACAATATGATGTCTTGTCACAATATTATTTCAGTAACTTTCTTAGACAACTAGCAAGTTAAACTCAGGGGTCGAGTTACTGCATAATTCTCTGTTTTTCACACAGGAAAAAAAAAGTATTGCTTAACCTCTCAGGGATTGCTGGGGCGCTAGCGCTAATCCCTACACTACCAGGTGAAATGCAAGGCGCCAAATTCAAAATCCAAAGGTTGAATTATTAAACATCCACCAATATACAAGTGTTCCATACTCATCAAAAGCTCTGTTTCTTGGCAATATCACAGCGTTGTCAGATTTCAAAAAGGCTTTACGGCGAAAGCAGCACATTTGATTGTTTGAGGGTAGCACCTCACATATTTTTCCCATAGCCATGAATCCATTAGCCATCATGGCACACACATAACACATTTCACAGCGAAAACAAATCAATTACCTGTTGAAGAACTTCTGCTGAGGTCATCCTAAGTGTCCAACGAAGACAATCCATGGTTCTTTTGTTAGAAAAAGTAATGTATTTTATCCATAAATCTCCATTTGGTTCACGCGTTATAATCAGAAACGACAGCCTCCACTCCTCCATTGAAACGTGACAAGAACTCGTTCAACTTATACCTATAAACTTGTCCAAGAACAATCAAACATAGTTTTAAATGTATCCTTAGGAACACTTTTACGTATATTTACAATTATAAATCAACCGGAATATAAACTGATCGATAAAGATGGTAAAAAAGACACAGCGCGCCTTGTCGGGAGCGCGTGCTGGGTAATGTTGACATAAAAAGTACACTTCCTGGTTTGCTCTTCTTCTCTGGTCTAATTCATCCAAATTGAAAATGTACACTGTCTCGAGACTGTTGACATCTAAAGGAAGCGATGGGTACTGCATTCATATGCCCTTATATGGTCATTTTCATGAGGGAGGGGTTCCAAATGAGCAATGTGTCAAAATCACTTTTTCCAGGACAGAAATTCCTCGGGGGTTTCGCCTGCCATATGCGTTCTGTTTTACTCACAGACAAATGGTTAACACTTTTGGAAAATTCAGAGTGTTTCCTATCCAATGGTACTAAATATGTGTATATCCTATTTTCTGGGCCTGAATGGGAGGCATTTTACTTTGGGCACGCCAGGCTCTCCAAAACCATCACCTCTGCTGCCGCTCCCTAAGAAGTTAATAAATATCTTGCTGCGTTTTATAAACTCAGTGTTATGGAACAGAGACTCAAGACAAAAAGGTTTCATAAAGGAGTAACAGGTTTAATGAAATATAGATGGTGATGAAAAATTGAGTAGAGAAAGTCTCTGTAAGATGATGGGAAATCCAGAGAGGTTTTCTTGTATGAGGAGAAGGAGGTAGCCGGAGGATGAACACTGGAACCAGGAAGACGAGGGAGACACTGGAAGGTAGATGAAACAAGGTGGATAACGACGGTCTAGGTCAGAGGAACAGGGAGTGAGTCCTTACTGAAACGAGACCAGACAAAGTGACTGTGTGAAGAGAGTGGCTTTATACTGACTGTGCTGATGATCCAATGACGTGCAGGTGCGGGTGATTAGAACTCAGGTGACAGTGATCTCTGTGATTGTGTGGTGGTGGAGCCTGGTTGATCCCTGACACTCAGATCTAAAATGCTTCTTATTGTAATTTTGTACTTCAGTTGCACTTCTAAACTGAGAATTCACGAACGGGCATTCTATCAGCAGACAGTGCTCTGACTGATGTGGAGCTACTTTTCTCTGGTACTTTTCTCGGTGTAGCCAGACTATTTTTCTCCATTAAAATGCACGATTATCTTTAAGCAAAACATTAGGACATGTATCTGATGGGCCTAAACATTAGAACTATGATGGGCATGCATAGTTTTTGCAAAAAATACCTTGGTTTTCATTGTAAGCTCATTTTGTGGATGTCAGCCAAATAGCGTTGCACTTCTGTTATCATCTGATGTAAATGAAGCTATTTTCTGCCGAATGTTTTGCACTAATGTATTTTCTGTGAAGGAAAACTATTTATGTACATCCCTGGTCACTCTATTGAGGCAACAAACACTGTTGACTTTCAATATAAAACGCAACCCCAGTCAATACACAGCTGGACTCACCCTGTCAATACACAGCTGGACTCACCCTGTCAACTGTCAATACACATCTGGACTCACCCTGTCAATACACAGCTGGACTCACCCTGTCAATACACAGCTGGACTCACCCTGTCAATACACAGCTGGACTCACCCTGTCAACTGTCAATACACAGCTGGACTCACCCTGTCAACTGTCAATACACAGCTGGACTCACCCTGTCAACTGTCAATACACAGCTGGACTAACCCTGTCAACTGTCAATACACAGCTGGACTCACCCTGTCAACTGTCAATACACAGCTGGACTCACCCTGTCAACTGTCAATACACAGCTGGACTCACCCTGTCAACTGTCAATACACATCTGGACTCACCCTGTCAATACACAGCTGGACTCACCCTGTCAATACACAGCTGGACTCACCCTGTCAATACACAGCTGGACTCACCCTGTCAACTGTCAATACACAGCTGGACTCACCCTGTCAACTGTCAATACACAGCTGGACTCACCCTGTCAACTGTCAATACACAGCTGGACTAACCCTGTCAACTGTCAATACACAGCTGGACTCACCCTGTCAACTGTCAATACACAGCTGGACTCACCCTGTCAACTGTCAATACACAGCTGGACTCACCCTGTCAACTGTCAATACACAGCTGGACTCACCCTGTCAACTGTCAATACACAGCTGGACTCACCCTGTCAACTGTCAATACACAGCTGGACTCACCCTGTCAACTGTCAATACACAGCTGGACTAACCCTGTCAACTGTCAATACACAGCTGGACTCACCCTGTCAACTGTCAATACACAGCTGGACTCACCCTGTCAACTGTCAATACACAGCTGGACTCACCCTGTCAACTGTCAATACACAGCTGGACTCACCCTGTCAACTGTCAATACACAGCTGGACTCACCCTGTCAACTGTCAATACACAGCTGGACTCACCCTGTCAACTGTCAATACACAGCTGGACTCACTCTGTCAACTGTCAATACACAGCTGGACTCACCCTGTCAACTGTCAATACACAGCTGGACTCACCCTGTCAACTGTCAATACACAGCTGGACTCACCCTGTCAACTGTCAATACACAGCTGGACTCACCCTGTCAACTGTCAATACTCAGCTGGCCTCACCCTGTCAACTGTCAATATACAGCTGGACTCACCCTGTCAACTGTCAATACACAGCTGGACTCACCCTGTCAACTGTCAATACTCAGCTGGCCTCACCCTGTCAACTGTCAATATACAGCTGGACTCACCCTGTCAACTGTCAATACACAGCTGGACTCACCCTGTCAACTGTCAATACTCAGCTGGCCTCACCCTGTCAACTGTCAATACACAGCTGGCCTCACCCTGTCAACTGTCAATACACAGCTGGACTCACCCTGTCAACTATCAATACTCAGCTGGCCTCACCCTGTCAACTGTCAATACACAGCTGGACTCACCCTGTCAACTGTCAATACACAGCTGGACTCACCCTGTCAACTGTCAATACACAGCTGGACTCACCTGCTCCCGCTTTCAACCGTTGCGCTATTTACAAACAAACACGTTACTGGCTCAACTCTTCTGGGGAACTACTTCAGCTTCATAATGTAAAATAATATGACAGGTGAAATGAAGAACGCGATCTGCTTTATCTTCTTACGCATTGAACAAGTGGACTGCAGGTATTTACTTAAAAAATTGCTACAAATATTAAAATGTATGGAAAAACTTAAAAGAAATTGTTTAAATGGTATTGACACTATTGAAAAACCATCCTGTGGCTATTTCCAAATACCCAGGTATGGTATACCGCCTAGGTGAAAGCTTACACTGCTCAATTTCTCTCTCTCTCTCTCTCTCTCTCTCTCTCTCTCTCTCTCTCTCTCTCTCTCTCTCTCTCTCTCTCTCTCTCTTCTCTCTCTCTCTCTCTCTCTCTGGCAGGCTGACTCACACCAGTGCATTATTCTCTGTCTCTTCTCACCACCCTCCCCCTCGGAGTCCTTTGCTTGGCTTTCCTCAGCCTCAGCCTCACGCTGCCTTTCTAGCTCCCTTGTGTTTTCTTCTCTTTCTCTGTCTCCCTCTCTCATTCTCCTCTATTTACCTTTTCATCTTAGTCCAGTCTCTCTCTCTGTCCTCTTCCTCCCTCCATCTCCACCTCTCTCTCCTGTCTGACAGAGGCTGCTAACGACCACACACACACACACACACACACAGAAAATGGCCTTTTTGACCTCCCCCCACACTCTTTCTATCCCATGCTCACTATATCTACTGCTGTGCTCTTTCAACTCCCCTCTAATTTGCCGCCTCCATCCCTCTCTCTCTGTCTCTCTCTCTCTCCCATCTCTGGCTCCCCTTTTCCCCTGAGATCTGATTGCCGACAGTTGGTCTGAGCATGTGTGTGTCTCTCTGAGCATGTGTGTGTCCACGCCCGTGTGTGCGCATGCTTGTGTGTCTCTGTTTATGTGTGTGTGAGTATTCGTGTGTGTATACTGTACGTGCCCCCTCCCCCTCTCTCTCTGATGAAATAGAGAGCATTACTCAGAGACGAGGTCTGCAGGAGCAAGGAGGCAGGGAACTGTAAACCACAGGTTTACAACCCCCAGCACCATCCACCCCACCCTATTCCCCGAGGCCCCAGGTTGTCCACCGCTGGCAGGGCATAATAACAGCATTAGGTCCCCTAGCCGAGCCACCTCAGCCACCTCATTCATCACACACTAATGAGCCCTGATGAGCCTCTTCCCTTTAACCTGGTCTATTTTTACCACTTAAAGGGGGTGCCCCAGATCCTCAATCACACTACATCACACACATCCAGACCTGCATTTTCCTGCATTGTGTTTGTGCCTCAGCCTGCCTCCATGAACAATAATGAACAAGTAATGGCAAACCCTGTTGAGAGGTTCCGAGGTGGTCTACTTATATGGGTGGTGACAGAGATCACATGATGAGTGAGCTGTGAAACTGAAGTGAGCGGAGGGGCCATGGAACTCATTTGTTGCCTTGGAGAGACCAGTTCCATGATCAGGGTGGGTTTTCCCAAAAGGGTTGTGAGGTTGGAGAGAGGGGGGATTTCTGGGGTCAGATGACAAATTCTGGATTTGATTGTCACTAGTGAGATTTCGATGTGAAACTCGAGAGGTGTAAAGAGAGACGAAATGGGGGAGGTAAGAGAAAAGCAAAGTAGGCTTTTGGAAAAGCTGAGATTTGAATGCATAAGGCATTATCCACTGCCTCTGTGCTATGACAGTGATAAAATTGACGCTACGTTATCATGCAGGAAATGTAGTGCACGGGAGAAAGAAATGAAGGGGAAGAAGTAAAGCCGACAGAATGCAAATGCATGCAGGTGTTAGGATAGGGGGAGATGAACGACAGAGAAGAGGTGGCAAATGAGCTGTTTTCCTTTATGTTTGGCTCATATAAATATGGTGACACTGGCTGGTAGAAATATGGTGACACTGACCCAAATGATTGAATCACCTTGCAGTTGTGTGTCATGCCAAGCGGCCCCCTTTGCATTGGCTATACATTAGGGCTGGGTATTGCCAGGGACCTCACAATACAATATTTTCATGATACTTACGGTGCCTTCGGAAAGTATTCAGACCCCTTTTTCCACATTTTGTTACGTTACAGCCTTATTCTAAATTTGATTAAATTGTTTTTACCCCTCATCAATCTACACACAATACCCCATAATGACAAAGCAAAAACAGGTTTATAGAAAATGTTGGTAATAAAGAAATAAAAAAATACTGAAATATCACATTTACATAAGTATTTAGACCCTTTACTCAGTACTTTGTTGAAGCACTTTTGGCAGCGATTACAGCCATGTGTCTTCTTGTGTATGACTCTACAAGCTTGGCACACCTGTATTTGTGGAGTTTCTCCCATTCTTCTCTGCAGATCCTCTCAAGCTCAGTCAGGTTGGATAGGGAGCATTGCTGCACAGCTATTTTCAAGTCTCTCCAGAGATGTTTCGATCGGGATCAGGTCCGGGCTCTGGCTGGGCCACTCAAGAACATTCAGAGATATGTCCCGGAAGCCACTCCTGCTTTGTCTTGGCTGTGTTCTTAGGGTTGTTGTCTTTTTGGAAGGGGAACCTTTGCCCCAGTCTGAGGTCCTGAGCTCTCTGGAGCAGGTTTTCATCAAGGATCTCTCTGTACTTTGCTCCGTTCATCTTTGCCTCGATCCTGACTAGTCTCCCAATCCCTGCCGCAGAAAAACATCCCCACAGTATGATGCTGCCACCAGCATGAATCACTGTAGGGATGGTGCCACGTTTCCGACAGACGTGACGCTTGGCATTCAGGCCAAGAGTTTAATCTTGGTTTCATCAGACCAGAGAATCTTGTTTCTCATGGTCTGAAAGTCTTTAGTTGCGTTCTTTAGTTGCCTTTAGGCAAACTCCTAGCAGGCTGTCATGTGCCTTTTACTGGGGAGTGGCTTCCATCTGCCACTCTACCATAAAGGCCTGATTGGTGGAGTGCTGCAGAGATGGTTGTCCTTCTGGAAGGTTCTCCCATCTCCACAGATGAACTCTGGAGCTCTTTCAGAGTGACCATCGGGTTCTTGGTCACTTCCCTGACCAAGACCCTTCTCTCCCGATTGCTCAGTTTGGCCGGGCAGCCAGCTCTTGTTCCAAACTTCTTCCATTTAAGAATGATGGAGGCCACTGTGTTCTTGCGGAACTTCAATGCTGCAGAACTGTTTTGGTACCCTTTCCCAGATCTGTGCCTCGACACAACCCTGTCTCGGAGCTCTACGGACAATTCCTTCGACCTTATGGCTTGGTTTTTGCTCTGACATGCACTGTCTACGGATGTGTGTCTTTCCAAATCATGTCCAATCAGTTGAATTTACCATAGGTAAAACATCTCAAGGATGACCAATGGAAACAGGATGCACCTGAGCTCAATTTTGAGTCTCATAGCAAAGGGTCTGAATTCTTATGCAAATTAGGTATTTCTGTTTTGTATTTTTTATAAATTTGCAAAAATGTCTAAAAGCCTGTTTTCGCTTTGTCATTATGGGGTATTGTGTGTAGATTGCTGAGGATTTTTAAATATTTTTTATCCATTTTAGATTAAGGCTGTAATACTTTCCATAATACTTTCCGTAGGTGCCGATACGATATATGTTGCGATTCTCACAATTGTATTGTGATTCGCTATTGCGATTCAATGTTCCAAACATATTGCTCACTATCTGTCTGCTGCAGAGGGACAAGCGAGAACCTTGAGAAAACGAGTTTTGATCAGTCATGGAAATAAAAATGCTGAAAACATATTGGCTCCCCATTTAAAAAGAAGATGGAGAACAGATATATTGAGATATACTGTCAAAAAGAATATCCCGATACGTAACTGAATCTTACAAATTAGCATATCTCTGGCCACACCAAGGTTTCTGCATACTGTGTTACCGTAGCAACAGTGCAATAATTCAACCCCGCTTCCACATCAGATAAGGGCACGTAAATGTATGAGGTAGAGAGGCCTGTAGGTTCTATCTGCTGTATTTCTATGATTAGACAAGGATATGATGGAGACAACCATCCTGAAGTTGTTGGAATAGTAACTACATTTGATTGATGTAGACTGTGTGCGCGTACGTGCATACTGTACGTGCGTGTGTATGCATAATGACAGGTGGTGTGTGACTTCTGCCGTGTTATGATCTCATGGGTTTGTGAGTGATTTACTCTCTTTACATCATCCATGCAGGCCTCAGTTTCACCTTTTATCTGCTTAATTAACAAACCACACGTCGCCTTGTGTCCCATCTCTGGGGCCAGCTACAGTGGATTTTCAAGTGTGTTGTGAAATTTGCCTCATGGTAACGGTTCTGTCTACGCTCCACGTTGTTTTCACTCCCGGCTTAACTACCCACTCCAGTCTGCCGCTGCCACCTGTCTGCAGGGCTCTGTCTAACTACCCACTCCAGTCTGCCTCTGCCACCTATCTGCAGGGCTCTGTCTAACTACCCACTCCAGTCTGCCTCTGCCACCTATCTGCAGGGCTCTGTCTAACTACCCACTCCAGTCTGCCTCTGCCACCTATCTGCAGGGCTCTGTCTAACTACCCACTCCAGTCTGCCTCTGCCACCTATCTACAGGGCTCTGTCTAAGTACCCACTCCAGTCTGCCTCTGCCACCTGTCTGCAGGGCTCTGTCTAACTACCCACTCCAGTCTGCCTCTGCCACCTGTCTGCAGGGCTCTGTCTAACTACCCACTCCAGTCTGCCTCTGCCACCTGTCTGCAAGGCTCTGTCTAACTACCCACTCCAGTCTGCCTCTGCCACCTGTCTGCAAGGCTCTGTCTAACTACGCAACTGCCTCAGTCGTTGTCATGGTTTTGACTGTTGTTGTTCCTCATCATTTGCCTCGTTTATCAGGTTTCCTCTCGAATATAGACTAGTGAACGGCGGTGCAGTAGCGCGTTCTCTCCGTTGATTGAGTCACAGCTGTCGTGGTGTGAGGTGATGAAGACGGAGAGTGAGAAGTAATGGAGATGATGTCATGATGTACAGTACTTCTCCCTCTCCCATCTCTCTTCTCCTTACAACTCCCTCCGCATGCGATATAGGTCTCGGTTAACACCCAGGGGGAATCTCCAACAATATGAAAGGGCCTGCGTGGAGCGCCCAAAGTGCAGACACACTCAACACTCTACGTGCTGTTTTCTATTGATTCAGGCCAGATTGTTTTTGTTACGTCTCGTCTTTTTCGTATTGATGCAGTTCAGTGATGAAGCCTGGAATTGCTGTTTCCAGAAAAACCTCTGCAACTTGAATGTTGTACACGTCCTATAGGGAATTCTGGCAATTGTTTGAGATTTTTCATTTGCTGTTGATCAGAGGACACAGTGACTGGAATGCAAACAGAATCTGCTATTCAGATTTCCTATAGCTTCTTTACCACTGTATAGCTGGCCATGTTGTCAGGCATAAACCCTAAAGTCTGTTTAAAACTACTGCTCAATGAATGAGGAATGGGTGCACCCCACTGTGTGTCTGTGAGTGTGTGTTTCCGTGCATCTACACACAGTTGCCTGTAGGATCTGCTTTGACAGACAGTTTGTGGGCCTCAAGGTTAGGAAGATATATTCCTGTCTTCTAGCTGTATTCAGGCTGATTCACTCTCCGCCCGGCAACAGCCTGTCTCTGGGCTAATGGAGCGAACCTGTTTACCTCCGTGTCCAGAACACCTGTGTCAACGCGACCTGCCGACCTCCTAGCTCAGTCTACCGTTGTCACAACAACAGACAGAGGGAGAAACCTCTCCACTGGACATGGGTTTGTGCTGTGGCTCTTGTAGCGAAACGCGCTTCTTCACAGTATCAGTGTGTTTCATATGTTTCATTTCGTCAACTATGGTGCCATAATCCTATATCTTCTTCCTCTCTTCGTCTTCTTCTTCTTTCAACTCTGGCCTCATTTCGCAGTAGCCTGTTAAAAGGAATGGGAATTATTTACGAAAACACAAAGAAGCCGTCTTGCAAGAAAAGTTGAATGCGAGGCGTTTGATTAGGAATGTAAATCATTGATAACAATTTCTTCTTGGACGGCTTCTCAACGATGGGGATTGTGTGCCAATTAAGATTCCCTCTCTGCCCTCTATCTAAGAGGATCTGGCTTGACGGAGAATGAGCAGCAAGTAGAGGATAGAGAGAAAGAGGGATGAGAGAGAGGAGAGAGAGTTCATTACTGTAAATGCAAATGAAAGGGTCCCAGTATATAATAGCTTGTCACTGTCAGCTAAAGTAAAAAGTGGCTCAAGTGTTTGTGTGTGTGTGTGTGTGTGTGTGTGTGTGTGTGTGTGTGTGTGTGTGTGTGTGTGTGTGTACATATGTGTACATGTGTGTACATGTGTGTGTGTGGACGTGCTATGTCACTGAGAATCGAGGTAAATCAGTGTTTTTGATGTACTGTCAGAACATAAAAATGTGCAAGATTTTTAATGTCACACTAGTCAACTGTTTTCTTACTCTTTCTGAGTGAATCCTGTATGGTATATAGATGATCACATTTTGATCTGGCAGTAGATATCCCTTGTGCCATTTGGATTGTTTGCTTTGGACATCTCCCCAGCAGCCATCTGACATTTCAACATTTACTTTAATTTATCGGTTGCAGCGCAGCTACTCGACACTGTTGTCCACCCCTTTCACAACCTCTCTCCCTGAACCTTGACCCTTGGTATACCCCCTCAATCTATCCCATAGCACTCTGACCACAGAGGTCATTGTCAGGGAGGAATCTGTCAGGTGAACCACCGTGGCCAATCAGCATCTCACACCGCTCATTAACACAACGTCTACTTATGTCTATCTGATGACTTGAACAACATGCACTTCAAATCAGTATCCATGGCATAGACCAGGGGTGCCCAGCTACGGTCCACCAGCTCCTGCTGGTTCTCATTTGCCTTCTACCTGGGAAACCAGGTGTATGCAGTCACCAGCCAATCAATGACAATCATTGATCAAGGAAGTACCAGGTGACTAACAATAGCAATTAGCCAGCATGACTATGGAACTGGAGGACTTGTGCTGTGCCCCCCTGGCGTAGACTGTGTAACTTCGCCCTAATGTGGCCCTGGTTGACAGATCGCTGCCTGGGCCAGAGACTGACACCTGAATCAGCCCCCAGCTCCATCACTGTACCTACTCATTGTCAGGGCCGTCTGAGCCAACACCAACTGCTCTCTCTGTGGATCACCGACACTCCCTGTACCCTGACACACACCAGCCCATCCTCCAGTGCCACGCTGGATCACGCTCCACATGTCCGCCACATGGCAGAGCATCAGTCTCCCACTCGCTTGGTGCTACCAGCAAAGCTCACGCAGTTCTTTCCTCTGTTACCCCTCTCCCTTTTTTCTTTCTCTCTCAGTGCACACCCATTGGAATAATTTCTTTAAGGGCCATTAAGGGAAAAGTGCTGGGGATAAAAAATGAATAAACAGTTTGAGTCGACAGAGCGTGGAGGGTATTAAATGCTCAGATCATTATTGTTGTTAGCACTGATGAAGAGGGAGGGGGGAGGTGGTTGAGGAAGCAGAGGGCTAATGAATGAGTGGCTGCTGCTGGTTAGTTCCTCTCCATTAGCGGAGTAGTGTAGCAGTGGTGGCGGGGATGCCTAGGGGGCTGAGTACTGGCCCTGGATCAGCCTTCAGGTTACTGCCACAATGGCGTGGGAGACGTCAGCCGTGCCCAGCTATTCTGGGCGGCAAGTAGCCTAGTGGTTATAATGTTGGGCCAGTAACTGAAAGGTTGCTAGATCGAATCCCCGAGCTGACAAGGTAAAAATCTGTCGTTCTGACCCTGAACAAGGCAGTTAACCCACTGTTCCTAGGCCGTCATTGTAAATAAGAATTTGTTCTTAAACTGACTTGCCTGGTTAAATGAAGGTTAAATAAACACAAAATATCTTACTTGGGTGGTCTGCTGAGACAGATGTGGAGATGGGGCTATTGGAAGAAGAGAGGGGGGAGGCAGGTGATGACTGGAGGCCTGTGCTGGTGGTGAGGAGTAGTAACTGAATTAGGATCAGTTACAGACAGCAGAAGACTGAATAACAACCCATAGCAACACAACAATGTCATAGCAATGAAATTATCCAGGATCAGCTTTTCACTGCATTCTGAGCCAGGGTCAACTGTAAACAGCTGGTAAATACGACAAGAATGGCTATTAAACAGAAGCAAAGTTTAACCCGGATCAGCTCCAGTTTCTTCTGCAGTGGGAGTGGGCTGAGATCAGCCTTGGGCGTCACCGTCACGCTCATTGAGCGCAACGACGACGTCACTCACTGTCCTGTGTGTGTCATGGCGTGAGTCATGTTGTTAAGAAGAGACCACCCTGCTTTGGAACATTGGTACATCCCCGTTCGCACTTAGATCACACAGTTGATCACTAGCCCCAAGCACAACAACACCATCCTGTCTTTAGAACTGATCTGTCTGTTCTGTTCTCTATTTCTCTGCCACTCCTAAACCCAATGAAGGATAATGACATTAGACACAGCTGCAAGGGCCCCTGGCTCTGGCTTGTCCCCCCGCACCCCATTAACTATCAAGATCCAATCCCTCACTCTATCCGGATTTGTGGACTGCAACTTGGACACCCTGTTGACTGGGAAGTCTGGCAATGTGCTGTAAACCAGAACGCTGTAATTTATGGTGATTGGAGGTAATACTGAAGCAAGACAATTGGCCCACCTGCTAGTTGAACTGTATAGGGTGGAACGTCTGGCCGTCTCTCCATGGGTTTGACAGCACGGCTGGATTCACATGGCAATTTTTATCTCAATTTAGCTCATACATGTCTCATCACTACACTTTCCTCTTCCCCTGCTTCCTTTTGGGTTATTATGGACAGCTTATTTCTCCCTGTCTACGTGTCACAACTGTACACTGCACACAAACGACCCTAACCCCCTTTTTACCATAATCTAAGTTGTTACTTGGGTTGGCGTACAGCTGTTTCATACGGCCTTTGATCAATTAGCTCGAGACGTTGGTCGTCTGGACGACCAGGACGTGTGCTCGACTGCTCTCACATCTGATCCCACATTCTTTTTGTCACCAGTCACCAATGCAAATGGTGCAACCCACCGAGAATACAGAGACATAACACAAACTGCATGCTAACTCCTTTTGGTTGGACCGTCATCATGTTAAAGAGGGAGTCAGTCCAACTCCTTTGGCTGGTTTATGGAAATTGGCATTTCAAAGCACTCTGAGAGAGATGTTAACCTTTCGCGATATCAGCGCATTAAAAATGGATCAGAGACGAGCTTTGATGTGAACAGAGGATTCTATTTGGGTCATGTTGGCCCTACAGTGAGTGGCTCAGAAGAGCAGCAGCTCGATGGCGCCCTCTATTGAATGGATTCTGTATGGTTTAGGTACTTTGGGTCACTGTAGGCTTTTGCGTACCATGTCCTGAGAGACAGGCTTAAGCAGACGTCTGGGCTGGAGTAACCTACCTGGCTAGGGTATCATGTTGTTCTGTGAGGGCAGAGCTGAGCCCTGGGATGCAAGCTGCAGCTGGTGGTTGAACACTGCCTGCCCCCTCCAGGGTGATTGAGACCTGGGTGACCTTGTGTTCTCTGGGAGTTTACCTCCCGACTACAGGGTAAGGGGTCCCCTCGGGGCCAAACTAGACAGGGACAAGACCGCGCCCAAAGAGATAAATGACTTGTGATGGTTAACCAGAGCAGATCCCCATCCTGTGTGTGTGTGTGTGTGTGTGTGTGTGTGTGTGTGTGTGTGTGTGTGTGTGTGTGTGTGTGTGTGTGTGTGTGTGTGTGTGTGTGTGTGTGTGTGTGTGTGTGTGTGTGTGTGTGTGTGTGTGTGTGTGTGCGCGCACATGTATGAGGTGGCAGGGTAGCCTAGTGGTTAGAGTGTTGGACTAGTTACCGAAAGGTTGCAAGTTCAAATCCCTGAGCTGACAAGGTACGGATCTGTCGTTCTGCCCCTGAAAAGGCAGTTAACCCACTGTTCCTAGGCCGTCATTGAAAATAAGAATTTGTTCTAACTGACTTGCCTAGTAAAATAAAGGAAAAAAAAGTGTGTGTGTGTCAGAGAGAGACTGAAAGAAATGTGTATTTTCTGTGTGTTTGAGAGAGAAATGTGAAGGGTTAGTGTGTGTTTGTAGGTGTGTCTAAAAGACACAATGGTATTGTTTCCTCATCCGTTTTCTGTATAAATGAAGCTACT
Source organism: Brachymystax lenok tsinlingensis (assembly GCA_030435695.1). Taxonomy (NCBI): domain Eukaryota; kingdom Metazoa; phylum Chordata; class Actinopteri; order Salmoniformes; family Salmonidae; genus Brachymystax; species Brachymystax lenok. The sequence goes on along the minus strand of CM059802.1, from coordinate 33,147,918 downwards.
TTATGCATCACCGTGTGTGTATTCTTTAATGCGTCGCCGTGTGTGTTTGCGTGTGTGTGCGTGCGCGTGCGCGTGTGTATGTGTGCGTTCATGTGAGGCAGAGGGTGGGGGAAAAAGAGACAGAGTGAAAGAACATAAATACTTGATGATATATACCGCCTTGCATCTGCCCTGCTCGGATGATCACTTGTCGTTGTGTTGGTGTAAGTAGATATTGATGTATGGTGGGTTTTAAAACAAGCCGTGACCGCCCCCAATTTTGACCTCATTATAAGTATCGAACAGAAAAAAAAATATTTCTTTAAAAAAGCGCATAAAATTACATGCTATGGATTAGGTGCATATTTTTTCTCCTCAGATCAGTCGCCAGCCCTGCTGAATATAAAAATATTTATTTGAGTTATTCTTCTCTTATTTGACACGGGGGGAAGGGGGGACAAACATGTGGCACGTTGTCATGAAAGTGAGCATGGAATACAAAAATCCCCAGTTTGAATATGATTTTAATTGAATATTGGCTTATTCATGTGTTGCATATAGAATTAGGTTTTACAGAAGATGTTGCCAGTAGATTTGAAGTGTATTGGCCAAATTAGCGTTTGCAAATTGGACAATATTTGATTGACCTAAATGTACATGATTGTATTCCCCAATGGTTTATTTTTCTGCTTTCACTTCATTAAATTTGTTTGTGTGTGTGTGTTATAAACCTTAGGATTGATTCTGACCTTAATGGGTCATTTTCTTTCTGATTCAGATTTAACGAGGAGGTGGGTGACATTTTTAAGAGACCAATCCCTCTTTAGTTTTTTCCTGCACTGTTGCTGCCTCCCACCCCAACATGACCCAAGTATTCCCAAAAGCTTTTATTTTCCCTTGTCTTCCCCCTTCCCCCTCTTGCTCCCCCTCCCCTCTTTGTTAGAGACAGCTCCTCTCTCTCACTCCCCCTCTCCTCTCCTGTCTGCGCTGTCTTTTCCTTGGGGTTGAGGCAGGCAGGGAGAAGTGCTGCTCTGGAGAGTGACTGTGCTTGGGAGACGACACGCTCAGCCGCTGTTGTAAAACGCAAGAGGTGGACTAAGTGTCAGGCGCCTGTTCTTCCTCTTTCCTCTCTCTCTATCGCTCTCCTGCTCTGCTCGGCTGTCTCTATCTGCAGCTCGCTGGCTACTCTCTTTTTCTCTACCTCTCTCTCTCTCGCTCGTTGACTAGGGCTTGGCTGGCTGAGCAGCGGAGTGAATTAACACAGTGGACTACCTGCTGCCTGGGGATTGTGTGCGCTGTGAATACTCCTTGAATACGCAAAGCTCCAAGTTGTTGTTTTGGCTGCCAGTGAATGGGCCTGTCCCTCGGAGGAGCAACTCGAAGGGGATCATCCGCAGCCAAGCCCAGGACAAGGAACTGGGAGTAGCCTCTGGAGCAGGAACAGACAGAAGGAGTGGATTCTTGAGAAAAAGGAGAAAAAAGGGAGACTGAGCCAGAGAGAGAGTGAAATGAGCAACTGAGCAGCTTTTACTCTCAATGAAGAAGGGGTGAATAAGCGACTGCTTTTTTGAAAAGGAGAAAAACAACTTGACACTCTCGGACAGAGGGCGGTAACAAGACCCCCTTGCGATTTGTTTTTGGATGAATATGCCGTCAGGGGTGGACAACACGAGGAAAGAAAGATAAAAAGTATTCAGGGCTTATTGTTAATTTCTCATCTGGCACAGATTTTCCCATCTTTTTTTCCTTCTCTCTCCATTTCTTTTGTGGGTTTTCTTTACACTGTGTGTCGGCTGAGGTTTGTCGCTTCTCTGTATAGCCGGACTCAGGCGGAACAGAGCTGAGGAGAAGACAACTCATGTTGAGGTACAGAGCTGGTGGCGTAAATTGTTCCCCTCTCCAACTTTCCACCCCTCTCTACTTCTTCTGACCTGTTTTCTCCAGACTCCAAGGGTGGCCCCCACATGCTAGTGGCGAGGGGGAAGGGGGCCACAGTGTTTTGAACCGAGGAAGTGGGTGGTGAAAAAAGAACCCCCTTCACGCTCCTAAGAGCATATGGTTAATCGAGTGGTGGCCAGCTGCTTACTAGCCCCCCTGCTAAATACGCTAACGCTAGATACAAGTGCGCAGCGACGGGGGAAGCTTCGTGCTCCGCGCTCGGAGAAGATAGTCGCATTGCCGTGTTGCTGTTGCCTTTATTTCGGTCCTGACGAGAGCTATAAGGAACAATAAGCCGGCGGGCAGCCAAGTGAAAACAAAGAGCCGGTTGTTGTTGTTTTCCTTGGAGCGTTTTGTAAGGAAAAGAAAAGGAGGCTAATGAATGTCTTCAGAGCGCCAGAGCTGCCGGAGCTCTAGCCCCAAGCTCCCAGTTTATCAGCCACAGGAGGCTGAAGAAAGATGCTCCCCCGCCAAATCACCAGCAGCTACTCTTGACGAATGCTGTGGTAGTGTGGCGGAACCTGGCTTGTGTTGTGAGGGATCCTGGGGCAATAAGGAGACCAGTGTGTTTTTTTCAACAGTGGACCAGTGCTGCAAAGAGATCAAGGAGGCTTCTTACTGTAATTACTGTTGAGTTACTGTGGAACTTTGACACCTTTTGAACTAGCACGTGCACACACACACAAACAGAGACACACACACACACACACATTTACACTTTCATATTGTACATATACTCACTCCACATACGTACACACCAATCTGTTGTCATCCCCTTTCCAGTACTTGGATTAAAATGGAGGTAGTGTGGACAGCTGGGGGCCTATAGCAGTGCAGGCCCACACCCTTCTGTCATCTTCCCACCAATGGATGTTATTACTGTCCAAAATGAGTTGCCTGGAAACCATTGAAAGCTCCTCGACGCATCTTTCTGAAAGCAACTGCGACTCCCTCCCCACGGCGGAACACAGCTGAATTCAGGGCTGAATCTACCAACCATTACCCAGTCTATCATTCTCTCCACCCTCGTTTCTTGTGTCATTTTTATTCCTTGGTTCTACGGGTTCTTCTTCTCCCACCCCGTTACCCGTACCTTCCCACCGGGGGGACAGACTCTGGAAGTGGAGTATGACCAGCTGCCATTACCCCACGCCGCCCCCGGAGCGGGACCGGATGTACCAACACAAGGTGTCCCTGGTGGTGCGATACTTTATGATCCCCTGTAACATATGCCTCATCCTGCTGGCCACATCAACGCTGGGCTTCGCCGTGCTGCTCTTCCTCAACAACTGTACGTCCACCAATAGTACTACTACACACATACACACGCACCCCATATACAACGTACTCCCTCTGTCACCATGTAGCCATGTGTGTTTGTGTGTCATGGTCAGTAGTATGAAGGCTTTATGTGAGTGCATTTGTTTGCCAGATGTGTATGTATACTCGGGGGAGGGGGGGAGGATGCGGAAGAGTATGCATGCATGGCTTTTGGTAGAAGAAAAGTCATGGGTCGGTAGGATTTCGATTAGTTTACATAGACTATTAAACACCATACAGTCTCTCAAGTCTTTTACTCTGCTGAGAAAAGATAAGAAAGGCTGGTCCACTTGACCTCTGGCGGTGCTATCTGAAAGGCTGGTCCACTTGACCTCTGGCGGTGCTATCTGAAAGGCTGGTCCACTTGACCTCTGGCGGTGCTGCCTGAAAGGCTGGTCCACTTGACCTCTGGCGGTGCTATCTGAAAGGCTGGTCCACTTGACCTCTGGCGGTGCTATCTGAAAGGCTGGTCCACTTGACCTCTGGCAGTGCTATCTGAAAGGCTGGGGCTGGATGAAGTGGGGGGGATATCTCAGACGTTAAAAGTCAGCTTTCCCTCAACGCACAGTCCCAGCTTCCTTCTTTTGAGTCCTTTATCTCCCCCAAAGCCTTGGCATTTACTTTGAACTGTGGGATAAAGTAGCCAGATTAAATGCCTTTGGACGATAGAAAAAGCTCTTGGCATGGAAAGTGTCCCCACTTTGAGCGGTTATCGGCCTGAATAGAAAATGCCATGATGGTGCATAAGCTTCTGTCTGTGCGTCGCCTGGTGGCTCGCTGGTAGATGAGCAGCAACGTCACCATTAGGCAACACGAGAGTGACCTTTTGGAGAGCGAGCTCGACGCAGCGACTTGCCGTTTCACAAGTGTGTTTGGGGGTGACGTATTGTCTGTAAGTTGTACAATGGGGACTATCTGTCTCTCGCTTCAAAGTTGTACGTAACTGGTTTATGTCTTGCTTGAATGACACAGTTTTCAGTAGTTCAAAGTTTTATATCAATGAATGTCAATTGGCTCTTTGCGATGGGAATAGGAACACGCCAGTATCACTGGAGTCCCGATTGTGTCCTGACACCCACATAGGTGTGCCACCACAGTAAATTCAGTATGTGTTCGATAGCACTGCTTTATTCAGTGTCACGTATTTCTTAGCGCTGGAGTCCCGTGTCAGATGAGTTGCCTGTGCGGAAGGTTCAAGCCTAATCAACACTCCATTTTTTTCACTTTGAAGGTGTTTAAAACTGTCTGGAGTATAGTCATCATTGCACCCACGTGAATTAGCATTACGGAGACTAAATAGTAGTGATGGCGGAAAAATTTATACAGTTACATATTTTTAATATTTTTTACAATATATCTCTAGTCGGTTGTACGTGCACCAAAACTCATTTCATAGCTTGTTCTCCAAGTTCCTTTTAAATGGTGAGCAAACATGTTTCAGTAATACAATGGGTCTGCAATACAATCGCAGTATCGAATCGTGATACATGTAGAATCGTAAGAATCTCAATACATATCATATCAGCACCTAAGTATGGTGATAATATCGTATCGTATCGAGCTGTGAACTCTGCGTGGAAATGACAATATACACTTTAAGTAGAATATGGGCATCAAAGCATCCATGTGAAAGTCCCTTTTTATCTGTCTGTATGCCTCTCTGTGCCTCTGCCTGTCTGTCTGTCTGCCGTCTGTTTAAGGCTTCATTCTGAGCCATACTAGCCCACTCCGAAGCTATTATCAGCCTGAGGATTTTCAATCACGTACGAGACACGTCCCGGGGGCTAAGGATGCCACTGCATTAGATCTTGAATAAAATAACCAAAATGCACCACTTTAGAATTCTGAAAATGCCCCCCCCCCTCTCTCTCTCCCTCTCTCTCTTTTCTCTCTCTGTCTCATCGACGGGGGCGTTCCAAAGTGAAGTTCATTTATAACCCCTCCGTGTTACTGAATCAATTTAATCCAGACATATTCCATTAGATTTAAATACAAACTCAGTGAGAGCACTCCATCTCCACCTCACAAGCTAGAGAGAGAAAGAGAGCGAGAGACTAGAGAGGGAGAAGTGAACGGAGCACCATTAACATGGAAAGCTCTTGCTGTGTGGACGGAAAACTGATTTGGAGAGGAGCTGGAGCGAGAGAAAGGAGAGGACACAGACCTCAGGTCAGAGCGAAGCGTGGCCACACACAGCTTGTCCTCTTCACACTGTGGCCTGGTTCCTGGAACTCTGTGGGGGAGTGATTCACCTACTAGAGAGGAGAAACATGCACACACACTCACACCACACACTGATGCACATAGACGAACCTCAACACACCCTAATACACAAACACGCACATCAGAGCAGAGCCTTATCGATCTGCTCTAGATCTAGCGGGAATCAGTTCTGGATGTTTCAATCACATGCATACACATACAAAGGTTTGTGTTGTATAGGGACAGCAGACGGCGATGGGAAAGGAAGATGTGGTGGTAGAGACCTTATCTCCTCCTCTCATTATGACCGAGATGGAGACATTTACATTTGGCAAACATGTAGGAGATTCTGTTGATTTGCTGTCATGTGCTCCAAGACACCATATGGCAAATACTGCAGTGTGTTTGCGTTTTAGGAAAGAGGAGCAGATGTGTGTGTGTTTATCTACATGTGTGTGTTTATCTACATGTGTGTGTCTGTGCTATTGTTGTGCCATGTTGTTTTTTAAGTCCCCGGGATTGAAATCTGTTACTGTCATGATTGCCTCGGAAACCAGTTCAACAGACACTTCATTATTCACCATCGCAAACACAGCGTGCCTCCCCCTCCCGCCCTCTCCACATCCCTCCCTCCCTCCCTTCCCCCTCTCCTATCCTCTCCCCTCATCCTCTCCCTCTGGCTCCCTCAAGCCCAGCTGTTGACAAGCAAATTTAAGTGAGCCTAAATTTAAACTCTGCACTGGCAACCGTTAACTGTGATGCCGTCGTCAGGTAGCGAGCGATGCCGGAGACGCCTCACGCCTCCGAGCGAGGACGGCCAGGAAGACGAGAAGCTCCAGCGGAAAATGTGTTAGCTGGGTAATTGATGTGATGTGATTTTATCTTGCTCATTATTCCGGGTATGCAGCCTACACAGGGGAAACGGGCTGGCCTGACGCGAGCACGGGCTGCTCAGTGTTTTGGAAAGAAGAGTTGGAGTGCGAACTCTGAGAGTGCAGATGGTATAGGTCGCTGTGACTGAACACTGGGGGTCTTGGATGCTTTGCTATGGTCAGGTGATGTAAGAGCGTTTCCGGCATTGACAGATTCAAGCGCCTGCTAATCTACTTACACTGGTTGGTGATGCGTCCCGCATCGGTTTAAAGTAGACCACTTTGTTGCTGTTACAGTCATTGTGTGTGAATTGAAGCTCATTATTTTCTATAACAGTGAGGTGAAATGCCCCATCGCGCCCAAACCCCCATTTACTTTACCCTTCATTAGAGGTGTGTGTAGGTATGCGTATGCATGTCTGTGCTCTAGAAATTCCCTCTTTGTATGTTCCTATAGGACACCAGTGATAGAGGAATGTAGTTGTGCCATTATCTTGTCATCTACCATGGTACCATTACGTCATAACAGTACATAACCCATGCATTACTGCAGCAGGGTCATGATGTCATATCTATGGGTGAAGGTAATTAGTTAACTCACTGGGAAGAAAAACAAGACATGGGGGTGGGATGGGATCAGTTAGGAAAAAAAACTAAGATAATAATGAAACAAAACCTGAGTATGTTTTTCACAAAATACCAATTATCGGATGCTTTCAGAGGTGTCAGGTGTGGTTTGCGAATTGAATGGACCATTCAAATTTTAAATATCCATCAACAATTGTACGTCTATCATGAAAATCTATTCATTCTGGTGAGCTGGCTCTATTGGGCCTCTCCATCCCTCAGATACTCTATTAGAACCTGTTTGATATACCCAAGCCAGAGGAGAATCTTCTTCTCTGCTTTTTGCCGGAGCAACTCAATTACTGGGGTTCACCCCAAGGGAAAGTCCTTGAATCTTGCCTTAACTAAAAAGCCATTTCTAACTCACTCTCTCTCTTTTATCTCCTCCAGACAAACCTGTTCACTTCACGCCGGCCCAGCCTCCTGACGGTAAGTCCTCTGTGAATTCTCACTCTACCCTACCTTCACCGATTGACTACATTGTTTTGGCTCCCCTACAAATAATTACCTCAGAACTGCTCTCTGTCTTCTTCACCTCTCTGAGTCCTGATGCTTTTACTTTGCATCACCACTTTCACCTTTCCACCATATGGCCATTGATATGGGGCGGTCTGTGACTTGATTGGTCTCATCTCCTTTAAGCCCAGTTACAGCTGTGCAGTAGCTTCTACCAGACTACAGCATCTCCAGCCTCATGATTCAGTAATACTAGTAGTCCTCCCTCCTTCCCCATTCAAAACGTCACTCCTCACACCCCCCAGATGTAGGCCAAGGATACACGGAGGCTCCAGTTTTTCCACTATGCCCAGCCTTGTTATTCACCATGCTTTCCGGCCTAATTCCACAGATGGCAATCTCTGTACTCTGTGCAGGGCTATTGTTTCAGTTGTTTGGCGGGCGAGCTACGAGAGTCATTAATTAAACAGCAACAATTTATTGGCAAATGGCGGATCTCCACACTCTTTAATTGGAAGGAAACAGCTGGTTTCTGACTCGGTCATGAATATTTATGATGGCAGCAAACACATGAAGCACCGTTTGGTAGCCCCCAGATTTCTGACAGACAGACAGACAGTTGAGGTGGACTCCTGATAGAGCTGGGAGGTGTAGCCTTATCCTCACAGTGTGGGGGGGCTACCAAGCCAAAGGTTGGCAGTGTAAGAAAAACAACAGGCAGAATGCTGATAATGATCTGAGCCCCTATCTACTGAAGCTGTGAACAAAAGGCACCTCTGGGGGCTCAACGACTCTGTCCGATAATTGCTCAATCACTCTCTTCATAGGTCAGCACATTTGCAAAAGCTGTTTGTGAGAAAGGGCGCTGTTGTTTTCAAATGTATCAAATTAGAGCGGCTTTAGACGATGAATATGATGGTCTCGCCGAGTCACGACAATGGCTTTTGTCCATGCGAAATGGGTGTCCGTGGTCTGCACCTGCCGAGTAATTGAGCTTGATTGGAGCATTTCTCAACTTCACCTCACCTTAACACCTGGGGAGAGGAGGTGCTCTCAAAGTGAGGTGCTCCAAAGGTCCAATCACACGGCATCACGATCCACCGCAGATATTTGTTTACTTTTTAATGACATGAGATTGCTTCGACAAATGATTTGCGCTCTCTGGAGGTTTTCTGTTTTTTTGTTGTTATTGAAATAAATAGTGTCACCGAGCCAAGTCAAGCACGTGCCGGTGAGAAACTGAGTGCAGTCAGCGAGGCAATACAGTACATCTCTCCATTCCATTTTCCCTCCAAAAATGGTGGCTTTTATCGATCGCAGTGGAGCCTATTTCCCACGTATTCAAGTTTTGGCTTGTCTGAAGGGCATAGTTTGTTTCTGCACTAGTCAAGCGTTTAAAAGGCTCTGCTGCTGGCCCTTAATTACATTTCCAATAGTCCTGTAGGCTCTCAGTCAGCAGAACAGGGTTGTTTTTTGATCCAAACATAAAAGAGCAGCAGTAGGCATCTGCAGTCTCCAGTTAGCCCTGAGGGACAGCGTTCCTTCGGATCATTTAGTTGCTGGTGAGATTAGTGGGCCAATTAGAGATGGCCCAAATACACTAGCCCCTCTCCTAGGACTAGCTGAATGTTGTGCCGTGGGGACATGGTGGTAGCCTACCAAGGCTCTTATACAGCGCAGCCATTACTCAAATCTGTTCTACAGAAGAGGGCTATTCTACTGAACTTGTTCTCAGTTCCAAGGACACACTTCCACATACTTCATTAACCAAAATCAGAGAGATATATTAAAGAATCTGCAGACTTTTAAAATATCCTCTTAGTCTCTGAACTTGTTTTTGGGCAGATGATTTCTTCTTGTTAGCGAGGAGAGATGGAGAGAAGTGGTTTTTTTTTGTTGGGGGGGGGCTGATCAGAACTAGAAAGCCTATAGGGAGACACTGATGATCTGCTGTCTTTGCAGCACGAGTCGAGAGCACTTGCACAGTATTTGTGGCGCGCACCACCTACAATTAGACGGCAGATTCCACCCAATAAATGAGTGCTAATCACCAGCCGAAAAGTGACAAAGTCACAAAGCACCCTCTAATTAGTCTCTCTGCAGCGGCTTAAAGTGCCAGTCTCTGCACTCAGTCCACAGTCATTATTGCCTTGTCATCTACAGACAATGATAAGACCGTTGTGACAGCATTTTACCCAGCAACAGAGAGCAAAGTCTCAGTCCGTCGTTCAAGGTAGAATGACACGGGTTGGACTTTGGTGAGGGGTCAGTTCTATTGCGTTGAGCTAGCAGCCTTTTGCTAGCCAAGGTTGTCAGTTTAATGTTAATGATGAGAGCAATTTGCATATTGTATACACACACTTCTCTGGTTCTCTGCCTCTGGTCATTGCAATATTTCCATATTAAACATAATGTAAGTTTCCTCTTTCACAGTCCGATTGCTATAATGGCTATTAGAAGGTATTGATCTTAACTGGAAGAACAGTGCAGATGCAAAGTTTGGTAACAGAATGACAGTTTGTGCCGTTATTGTGTTACTGTACCAAATTTAGCATCTGAACTGTTTTTCATGTAAATGTGTTTTTGTAAAATGTTATGTGGAAATTGTTCAAATTCGTCCTTGTGCATAGAGTTGTATGGTTTGTCCTTGTGCATAGAGTTGTATGGTTAACTAGTCTAAGCATCATTCTGTTACCGTGGAATTGCTCTTTTCTATTTGATAGTATGGGTATCAATTCCGAGGAGCCAGTGTGGCTCCAACAGGTAGAGAACCAGTTGGTTCAGTCCTGGAATTCGTTTTGACACTCCTGTCAGTCAGATTTAAGTAGAGTCAATTGTACTCTCAAGTTAAGTGATAACTAACAGGTGAGTGAGAGAGCTTTACTCACAGCCGTAGGTGAACAGACATGGTTAAATCTGGGCTAAATTGGGCCACGAAGACAAAAACAAGGATCCAAATGGGAAACCTGAGCTACCTCCAGTCGGGTTTGTCTCCGTGGTAGCTAGCTGTCTCCCACACCTCCTCTCCTGGCTGTAATGAATACACCGGCTGTGAATCCTTCAATCTGGCGTTTGTCACAGAAAGTGTCCCCCCGGAGGATACTTCGTACCAGCAGACATAATAGATGTTTGAATTGAAAAGTGATTTGATCTAGGGCTGGGAGGGTTTCTGCGACGAAGGGGAAAGTGCTTGTGGGCTTACTTACACTCTTCCCAGAACACTTCTTCCTCTTAAAAGATGTGCCAAAACTTTCTCTGCAGCAGCTTTCAAAGAACCCCCCCACCCCCACCCCCCACACTCTCCACAAACTCTACACAACAAACTCTACACAGCAAAAATAACTGATCCCATCCCACCCCCATGTCTTGTTTTTCTTCCCAGTGAGTTAGCTAATTACCTTCACCCATAGATATGACATCATGACCCTGCTGCAGTAATGCATGGGTTATGTACTGTTATGATGTAATGGTACCATGGTAGATGATAAGATGATGGCACAGCTACATTCATCCAAACTGGCTGTAATTTATTCAGTCAACGCTTTCCCTATGTTTTTTTACAGTACGCCTCACTCAGAAAGAGAGGCAGAATTCATTATGACTAGTCGCTTATCTTAATTAAATCAAAAATCTACCTAATCTTTTTTTGGGGGGGTGGGCCTGAGGATGGGCTCATATCAAGATATCAAAGGTACCAGGACTGTAAATGCTCCTCTCTCACACGGATTGCCATTTTGCTCTGTGAGAAACGAGATTGGCTTGTCATTCCTAGCCCTCAACGAGAAGCAGCAGTGCAGGCTAGCTTTAGTCTCGTGTTTTTTGCCATGACATTATCTGGGCAAAGTTTGTTGCCCTCCAAAAGTATACAGACGCATATGAACCCAAAACTGCGCTCTGTATTTCTCTCCCCCGGAAAGTATGTCTCTCTTCTGTACTTTTGTGGAGTCAGCAGCTTGCGTAAGCATCTCGCCGTACACACGCAGAGCTCGACGGGAAGCGGCAACCAGGAGAAACAAATTGGGTGCGTTTTGACATTCCTCCTGTCTGCACTCGTCAGACTGTCTGACAAGGCTCCCATACAGCCTCAATGAGCAGAGGTGTGATGCGGCGTCGAGTATTGATCTGTGCGAGGAGAAAGGAGAGCCGGGAAAATATGTGGGTCAAAAGGAACACGCGTAGACTGGCAGGGATTGACCGCTGAGCTGATTTGTTCCTGATTCCTTGGCCAGAGTAATTGTTAATGCTGACGGCTGGGGCGATTTGATATGCCCAGAAATATCGGCCCGCTCAAGCTCGCCTTGCCCTGGCGAAACCACCACGAACAGTCAGTGTATGGCGGTGTTGTAGCATGTCAGATAGTGGGCAGATTAACTCCTGACAATGATGGGGTTGGATCTCTGGACAACAGACAGCTAGGCTAACCCTATCATAGCTGAAGTTTGAAATACAGGAAGCTATTATCCACAATAGAAATGTCCAAAAGAACAGCAGTAGGCTGTGCTTCTCAGGTGTCACTTGACCTATCGTACAGTTCATATCGTCCAAAGTCGACCCATTCCCAATCAGATTGGTGATGAAAGCTTTTACGACTGTCCACTCTATGTACTACTTTATTCGTAGTTATGTAGGACTATTATTGTACTGGTTAAGGCCCCTTCATAATTGGAACTATACTGAACAAAAATAAACACAACATGCAACAATTTCAAAGATTTTACTGAGCTTCAGTTCATATAAAGAAAATCTGTCAATTTAAATAAATTCATTAGGCCCTGATCTATGGATTTCACATGACTGGTGCATATACTTGGCAGCCAAGCCCACTCACTGGGGAGCCAGGCCCAGCCAATCAGAATGAGTTTTTCAGCACAAAAGAGCTTTATTACAGACAGAAATACTCCTCAGCACCCCCCTCAGATGATCCCGCAGGTGAAGAAGCTAGATGTGGAGGTCCTGGGCTGGCATGGGTACACGTGGTCTGCGGTTGTGAGGCCTGTTCGACATTCTCTAAAATGACGTTGGAGGCGGCTTATGACAGAGAAATTAACATTAAATTCTCTGGCAACAGCTCTGGTATACATTCCTGCAGTCAGCATGCCAATTGTACGCTCCCTCAAAACTTGAGACATCTGTGGCACTGTGTTGTGTAACAAAACTGCACATTTTGTCCCCAGCACAAGGTGCACCTGTGGAACGATCATGCTGTTTAATCAGCTTCTTGATATGTCACACCTGTCAGGTAGATGGATTATCTTGGCAAAGGAGAAATGCTCACTAACAGGGGTGGAAAACGTGAGAGAAAGAAGCTTTTTGTGCGTATGGAACGTTTCTGTGATTTTTTTATTGAAGCATATGACTAACACTTTACATGTTGCATTTATATTTTTGTTCAGTGCATATCTGCGAGCATTATGTAGAGTCTTGATAGATTAGGCTTTTCATCGTTAGGAACACTCTAAATCCATGGCAGATGAGACATCTCTCTTCTAGTGTTGTTCTTTCTCATAATTACGACCTTGCAAAGAAAACAGGGACGTGATAAATCGACTGCATGCTCTCTTTGAAATAGGAGGATACATTGGTGAGAAATTTAGATACAGGATGAATTTCCTCTTGCTAATTAATGAATTGGCCATTCAAGGGAGCCGATTTTACTCCCAATAGTCTAATAGTAGACCGATGGTTTGTGGCACGTGCGGGTCGACGTCCCCATCATTGTCCTATATTCATTGCAATTAGTGCGTGAAACGGTTCATATTTCTATAAATTACTCTTATGTTCTTTGCGTGTGGTTCAGAGAGAGGCTGTTCTGTCCCATTGAATCGGCATGTCGTTCATTTACACTCATTAACTCAGTGAATTATTCAATGAATTCATTTAGTGACTCATTGTTAGACTTAAGCTGGGGGGGAAGTGATGGACAGGTTTTGCTATAGTTTAATTGTGACTCGTTATGTGAGGAAATAGACATGGCTTACCGCTTTCGCCATTTACTTTTTAACAAGTAGTAAATATATTGCGTTACAAAATTACGGTCTTCCCCAGTCAATGTTTTCTTTATAGAAAATTGTACCTAATGAAGCATTTTACATCGCATCTGTTCCAAGTGTATCCGCTCTTCGGACGAGTGCGTAGACTTTTTATTACATGCGAATAAGTGCATTTGTATTGGATACGTTTGTCTTTTATTGTGATCAGTTGGGAGTTTAAAGGCTTGTCATCCTTAGACTTTTCACCTCTAACCTGAAGAGTGCTGTGTTTACTTAGACTTTTACCACACCAGTAAAAGACGGACACACACACACATTTCTCAGTCAGAGGGCCTCGCACCAGTGTGTGTTTGTGTGTGTGAGAGAGAGGGAGACAGACCAGTGCACTGCTACACTAAGGCCAAACAGCCTGGCAGTTGTATTCAAATGGTCTCTCAGAGGAGCCTGTAGCAGTACATGGATGATGGAGAGTGTGAGGCAGCCAGACTCCAGGAAACCATAAATCTCTCCCCTAATCCCAAAATGCAGACTGCCCATCCTAGTCTGAGTAGTAACCCAGAGACACACACTCTCACACACACTAAGGAAAGAGATTGTTTCCCAAGCGAAGCCAGCCTGTGGCATCTTCTTCCGTGGTTACTGTATCTCAGCTTTATATACGAGTTGAGGTGTGTGTGTGTGTATACATTGCAACTGACGAACATACATCACACACAAACACCATTTGTGGTCAATACATCTAATTTGTATAGTCAACCCAACCTCTTCCTCCTTTCATTGGCTTGTTTGTTATATGTGCCCCACACCACTGCACACAATTACAACATGCAAGGCTCTCAGCCAACATGCCACTGACACCATTTACACCGGCCGTCTCTATGACAATGGAGACACACCCGCAGTCCCACATAGGCCTACACACTGTCCCTCTGGGGATTCTGATGTATGCGTTTCAGCATGCCTGCCTGTATGTCTTCTCTACTTTCACTATGGAAATAAAACAACACTGATTCCCTTTCAAATAGCTTGTGCGTGGAACATATTGCATGCTGATACTACTGCGTCTGCCTTGGTTTTAATGAGTCTTAAGGTGCTAGAAGGCTTCCTATCACAAGGAAGGACACGAGAGACATGGGGAACGAGAGGAAATAAGAGAGCAAGAGAATACGAGAGGGGGAGAGAGAAAATAAGAGAGCAAAGATGTTTTGAGGGACAGAGGAGATGATATGGTGGTGTGGGGGGGTTCTTTCTACTTTTCTTTCTTCACACCTGTTTTTTTTTATGTAATTTTTGTCGCTCATTCAGTTTTTTTTATTTTCTTTTAATGATATACCTTGAATTGTCTAATTGAAATGGAACAAATAAGGGCTGTTTTGTATGCCAGCGCGTCCATGCGACTCCCGGAGAACCTCGCATCCAGATGCATAATGATAGCAGCGACTGTCGGTGTCAGTGGGAGAGTGAAAAAGGTGGAGCAGCTGGAAAAAAGTGGAGGGTTCGAAGGGAGATTTTTTGGGGGGTGTTGTAGGTAGTTATAGAGTTTGTGTACGAGAGTGTTTACAATTGACGGGTGAGAGTGGGCAGCTGTTGTGAAGATGGCCCCTTTAGGTGTTTGTGTGAGTGCGCGCGTGTCTGTGTTAGGGATTGGGGTTTGAAATCATTTCACTCTTCAAATACTATCGTTCATTTTAGGCGGATATTCGGATATTCTAAACACATGCATTTTTTTATGACGTTTTTTACCTGAGCACTGCTGTGCGAGGAAGAGAGGCTGGCGCTCTATTGCTGCAGCTGCGGAGAGGCTGGAGAGGCCGGGGTGTGATCAGATGGGAGCGAGCAGACGGAGGGCGAGAGAGAGGCAACTCGGCTACAGCCAAGACAACTCGGCTACAGCCAAGACTGGCTAACTTGTAGCAGCCACAATATTATTTATTATCATCCCATACAACAGTGGCTTTTCTTGACTGGAGTAACCTAGAAGCTAGCCAGCTATAGCAAGCTAGGCTAATTGATGCCACATGCTGTGCTTTCTCCTCAACCCCATTCAGATACAACAGTGGCTTTTCTTGACTGGAGTAACCTAGAAGCTAGCCAGCTATAGCAAGCTAAGCTAATTGATGCCACATGCTGTGCTGTCTCCTCAACCCCATTCAGATACAACAACAGTCTACCTGTTGGTTGCTTGTTGTAGCCAACTCCTTCTCACTTCTCAGCTTTTAATTCCGTCATTTTATTCCATGCGTTAGTAAACCGTCACTCCACTGGCTGCACATTGTGTATCTAATTATTAATTGTATTATTACGTGTTTTATTCTTTTTATTTTTTCTCTCTGCGTTGTTGGGAAGGGCCCGTAAGTAAGCATTTCCCATCATATAAACGTCATATAAACTCCATTGAAATGTTTGTTGTTTTTTGAGATGTCATGGCTATCTGCATTGTGTCCCACCACCCGCCAACCCCTCTTTACGCTACTGCTACTCTCTGTTCATCATATATGCATAGTCACTTTAACCATAGCTACATGTACATACTACCTCAATCAGCCTGAGTAACCAGTGTCTGTATGTAGCCTCGCTACTTTTATAGCCTCGCTACTTTTATAGCCTCGCTACTGTATATAGCCTCGCTACTGTTTTTCACTGTCTTTTTACTGGTGTT